>JALAZF010000855.1:320000-920000 GCA_022829125.1 Lathyrus tuberosus
GTGAAACAGTGGACCGTGTTCGTGAATCTTTGGTTTAATAAGTGCGCAGTAGGATTAATCTAACTGAGTGAAAACCTTGAAGATGAGGAAGCCTTGCAAGTTAGTAATAAGAACTGGTGGATTGTAGCCCCATTGTTGGTTACTTAATCAATATTTGATCAAGGGTTTTGGAGATGGTAGAATAAACAAAAAACTATAGGGTTTGTAGGGTTAGAGTTCTTCATCTCTTGTATATACATTGTTTGCAAAGTAAGGTTAATTGTAACTATCTCAATTCGATTTTGAATTGAGGGCACACATACCCATAGCGAGGCCGATTAGGGAATTGTCTAAACAAATCTTTCTCTCTCTCTCTCTCTCATTATATATATATATATATATATATATCGCATTAATCATTGTTGCATTTGCAAATTATCGAGTCTTTGATTGTTTTGATCAATTCATTTGGAAATCAAATTTGATTGTAATCATAATCACTTTGATTGTAATTATTGATACAAATTTCCAAGCGTTATCGATTGCACTCAAGGTGTTTGATAAATTGTGTCTATTGCTTTTAATTGAATTTTTTTATCATTGGAAATAAGTTTTACGTGTTGCTTAGTATTTAATTGGTTCGTGATTAATCCGTGTTGAATAATTTGTGTTCATTATCATCTAATTGGTTTACGTTACACATATCCAAGCTTTTCGATAATAGGTTCGATTAGACGATTCATTTCAGGTTGTTTCCGCTTTGCCATAAAACTTTTGAAAACTATTTTTGGCAAAAGTTAAAATTTTAATTTGTGATCTATTCACCCCCTAAATCGAAGCCTATCATTTAACAGTGGTATCACGAGTTCCAGTTAATTCTGTTAGAACAAGATTTGTTCATGACATATATTCCTTAGGTTTTGATGATAACAATGTATTAAAAGAACAGTGGTTATATTTGATGTGTGTTTCATGTATGCAGGTTCTAATACTTAGAGATATATATTCAGAATCTGATATACATGGGCACACTTGAGAGAAGCTAAATTACTAGATTCTGGTGGTGCAAAATCTGAAGAACACTCTCTAAGTGATGTCTGGCGTAGACTCTGAAGCTAAAGGTCTCAACATCAGAAGAAGCAACATAATTGTCTCTACACTTGGTGAATGTAAATTAGCTTCTAGTGATCAAGTACACCTTATTTCCCTGTACCTATGATATTTGTATCAAGTACACCTTATTCTCTATTCTGTTGGACATGTTGTTTAGCAGTTTAGATTAAGTCTCTCGCCAATATGTTTGAGCCATGTAAGTCTCCTGCTATGTGCTAGAGCATTGAAAGTCTTAATCAAGTAGATTGATTGAGTAACCAAGTCTCTCTCCAAGATGCTTGAGCCATGTAAGTCTCCTGCTATGTGATAGAGCATTGAAAGACTTAATAAAGTGGATTAATTGAGCAGAAGTATTGAATCCATGGGATTCAAGTAAGGAAGTCTCAGATCGAGGGACTTAGCAGAAGTCTTGAACCTGAGAGGTTTAAGCAGGAACTCTTGGGTTTGTGGAACCTGAGCAGGGAAGTCTTGGACCATGGGTCTGAGCAAGAAGTCTTGGACTTGAGCAGGAAGTCTCGGGTCTGAGGGACCTGAGCGGGAAAGTCTTAGGTTGAGGGTCTAAGCAAGGAAGTCTTGAGTTTCTAGGACTTGAGCAAGGAAGTCTTGATTAGGTGTTGATTAAGCAAGAAGTCTTAGGCTGTAGATATGAGCAGTAAAAGTTTTATGCAGAATGCATAAGTGATTGTAATCATGATTTGTTTATAGTGAAAATATCTTATAAAATAAGGGGACTAGACTACTCTCATTTGGGAGGAACCAGTATAAATCTTTGTGTCTTCTACTATTATTTATTTACTCCTGTTAACATTCCGCTGCTAAGTATAACCGAAATCTGAACACCAGTTTAGATTCTGAACTATGATCATACGCAAATTAAGAAAACAGAAAACACAATTCAACTCCCCCTTCTTATGTACTTTTCTCACCTTCAGTTGGTATCAGAGCATGCTGTGTACATAACACTTAACAGTGGTGCAGATAATGATCCAACGAGAAAGCATATTTGTTTAAGACTTTCCTTAAAGAAGCAATCGAGTGCTACATGAAAAGTATTACTTTGCTCTTCCTACCATATTCAAATGGTGATTCCGCTGAATTTAAATGATGGAAAAGTTAAATGTATTTTTAATTCATTGGACTTGATAAAGGGTTTTGTGAAGATCTGTAGAATACTCTTGAAAATGGTATTACTATAGAAGTTGATGGTGTAGGGATGATCAAAGTTTAAAAGTCTCTCTCACTAGCTCAGAAGAAGCTTATTGAAAATATCTTAAAAGGTAGATGCATTCTGGTAGGTGCTCTATCTCGATTCTGAGTATATCAACATCATTGATACATCTATTGCTCAGACTATATATGAATCCTTGTGCTCATATTTGTGTGAATCAGTTATGAAGCTTGTCCAGTTACACTTCATCAAATCTTTCCAAGCAAATTCTAAGAAGATTGTTTTGAAAGAAAAGAAATGGAATTAGATGATGAAAAGCTAACTAACAGATCATATTTCCTAAAGCCTGTTGAAGGATACTTCCTATGGAATTTATGATGATGAGGAATTAACCTTCCTAATCGGAAGATTTATTTAATTGGCTGAATGGAATGAGACATCTGTTGTTAGAAAAGTAACTTCAGAAGCTTCTGATATATTCCTATTTCAACTGATTTCCCAAATATAAGAACAATGAGAAACACTACCAGAACCTAATGTAAGAGGTGTTCACTACATATTCATTTGAAGCTGACATTAGCGCAGGATTCAAAATAAAGAGTAATCTGGCTCTATCAGTCATTACTGCTTCTAAAGAAGCATCTGAATCTTGGAATAAAAATCAAGTATTAAAGAGAAAGAGATTATGCCAAATCTATATTACTTCAATATTTGATAATAAGGAGTCTGTTTTTGAATGTGATATCTTAAGTGACTCCATTGCTCCTTGATTGAGGGTCATCATGGAATTTGTGTTAAAGGAAAATTCTATGAGAAACCTTCAATTCCTCTTCGTGTTCTGCCAAAAATTAAATGACAATGCTCTAATTTATTTTATGCCAATCTCTGATAGCTAACATTATCCGGTTCTTTGCTTGTCAAAGATTTCAAAGTCAAAATATTTAATCCAAGACAATGAAATCAATGATTATTCTAAGAACAACATCTTGTTCATATCATGACTCATCCTAGACTAATACTCTGAAATGAATCATGGCACTGATATTAGATTGAGCCATAAGGTAAACGAAAGCTTGTATGTACCAACATGTATGGACTCATAGAAATATGAGTATCATTATTTAGATGTAGTTGCTACAAATATCGAAGAAAGGAGCAAAGGCATCTTCCATGTTGCTTATCAAAGGTTGTTTACAACATTTGATGGAAGAAGAGCCTACAACCCAGACTCAAGTGCTAGAGGTACTGAGTTTGGTGAAAGAAGTGGAGTCAATGGTTTAACAACCATTGAATAAGAATCCACTCAAAGCATTATTCAGATTCTATGGTTAAATCTGAATACTCATACAAGTTTGAACGAGACAATACAAAAAAGTGTATGTCTGTTCTTTTCTGGCTTATTACTTGAATCAATGAGATATTTGTGTATATTTAAATACAAAGTCTCTGTTAGATTTCTAGAGAATTTATTTTGATAAAATAATCTTCAGATATCTTTAAGAAGAAACTATGTTGTATTTGTCTATACTGAATATATCATTAGCTAGATGATGGTCATATTTATGGAAACACTTTCCTCACTTTTGGTGATGATACCGCCGTTTGTTAGCTATCAAGGAAACCAATTCAGTATTCATTAATCACTCATGAATCTTGTTTTAAGATAAAATGTTTGGTTCTGAATAGAACCTTGAAGACTGATGATTGACAGAAGATGTCTGAGATTCAAAAAAGGATTATTTACTCCTGAAAAGCAGTTTAAGTAAAAGGTTTTTCAAAAACTTTTATATTACTTAAATATTAATAAAGGTGAAAATCATCTAGTGGATTCAGGAAATCTGCTGGATAAGAACCTTTGGGTAATGATGTTTTTCTTTTTATATTATTATTATTATTATTATTATTATTATTATTATTATTATTATTATCTCTATCCACTGTCTTGTGCAACATTATTTTGTGTCTTTTTTCTAATAAGATTCTTATTCCTTTAGAGTCTTGTTCAGTTCTTTTCTTTTCTTTTTTATTTTCTTTGGTTGTGTGCTGATTAAACCAAACCTGATATGAATTCTCTCGTCAATTCTCCTTTGAATCAACTAGTTGTCATCAATGAAATGTTTGTGAATTTTGATGAGTTACTTAAGCTAGGTTTTAACTTCTGGAAGATCGTGTCTAAACAAAGTGGGAATGGATACTTTGAGATGCTCTGTGGTTTCACTTATCCAAGTCTTGTCAAAGAGTTTTGGATTAATGCTTCCATTGTGAGCTGACTTCTATGTGTGCTATTCTTTCTAAAGGGACTGGTGTTTCTATAATAGTAACTTCTAAATCGATTGATAATATGATCAATTGTGAGGACATTGGAGAAATTCCAAGAACTCTTGTTTGGGAACACTATCTTCCTACTTGGAGTATCTTTGTAGATCCATCTAACACATTTTTGGTCTCAAATATTTGTCCTGATGCAATTGTTTAGAAACAGATTTTGAACTCAAACCTGTTTCCTAAAGATAAGGATCTAGACCTCGTGGAACCTATTGAAAAGGATTTGCTACTACTTCTCGATTCATACTTGCATATTGACCATCCTCAAGTTATGTTTGACTATTCGAAGAGGACTTTTTCTTCCTTTCACAAGGGAAAGACTTTCTTTATTCCTTATGGACGAGTTCTTTCAGAACTACTAGTCGAGCAGGGAGTTATCGTAAGTTCGGAGGTTGATTCTTCTAAAATATGGAGAGACAAGTTTGAAGCTATCTATGAGAGATTTTGATGTTAGACTTCTGCAAATTTATGTCTTGTAATTGTTAAGACTTTTTGTGTTAAGCAGTCTTGATGTTAATCCAAGTTTGTTCATGCTTTTGTGCATCTTAACTTTTATAAATATTCATTTATATTGTTGTTCAAGAGGATAAAACAAATAGGATTAAAACTCTAAATATGCAACATTCTCATTAACTAGAAGCTATTACAAATTGTTAAGACTTTCTAGGCATTTGGATTTGCCCTAAGGTATTCCCTAGGGTTATCTGACATATCTAGATTGTCTAAATAATCTCTCCATTATTCCTTTGCAAACTCTACAACCTCCTTTCTCAGTTGATTTCTGCGTTTTGACCTAGAAGTTCTTCTTCTTCTAAGTGTCTCAACGAAGGTTGCTGAAGAAGTATGTGCTTCTGAAGCCATCTGGTTACTTGTAGATCCTTCAGTTGCTGCATCACTTTTGTTTGCTTAAGTTGCTGCATTAAGCATAGCTATCTTTCTGAAATCTCTCTTTGGAACCCAAATTTGCTTTTGCTTATACATTTTGGTGTTCAGAAGATTAAGTGGTTATAAAAGTGAGTCTGCTAAGCTGTTTTTATAGAATCATGACATTCGTTACCTTTGAGTATTTATTATTTTATTATTGATTAAGTCAAATCAATTTTAAATACTGACTCTTGGAAATAATGTCTAGTATTCTGACCTATTAAGGTTCTTTTAACAACTGTAAATAGTATTGTTAACATGTTAACTGTTGCTTATGGTTATCTTATTACTTCATTAATGTTTTTATTAGAAACTCATTAAGGGAAAAATAAAGTGATTATTTGCATGCAACGTATATAGAAATAAATTGTTCAAAACTTCTTCTTCATTGTTTAGGTTAAAGGATTACAAAAGGAATTGGTATGAACTTAGAATAAATCCCTATCTAAGTCATCCATTGCATTGTAGGAGAAGCAGTTTCCATAATCAATATCTAATTCATCTTCATCTATGTCCTCCTCTTCTGCCTCTGGGACAACAGGACTGTAAAACATCTTCTTTGGCTTCATCATAACTACTGAAGAATATACTTCTGTAGGTTGTTAAGGTACTGCTGATGAAACTTCTTCTGAAGTGTTCATGGTAGAGGGCATAGGCCCAGTAGCAGATTCTTCTGAAGCTTCTTTCTTCTAAAGGTTCTGGACATTCAGATTCGTAGAGCTCTCTATGACTTCTGTCACAACAAAGATTTTGTTGTTCTCAGCTGGTGACTTCATAACGTATTGGTGGATGTTGATGAAAATGAACTAGGTTTTGGTTTCTTTTATAAAGGCTTCTGAGTAACCTAATCGACAGAATAAGATCCTTTACTTGATTCTTGGGACTGTTACGACCAATAAATATTTAACATGCATTGCACGATCCCTTATTGATCCCTGTTACTAGATCGTTTTCCCTTCCTTGGAAACTGACCTTGTAATGATGGTCTGTTATGCATTTATGATTGTAATTCTTTTCTTTTTTCTATTTTTATTATTTTTTATGTGACAAAAGGCGAAGAAAATATAGTAAGTATTTAATTAGAAACTGAACCCATTCAGTTTGTACATAATGGTCATCTATAATTTTTTGTATTTTTGTACATAATGGTTATTTTTCCCAGGCGACACATTTTAACTTTCTTGTACATAGAACTACAGAGGAGCTTACAAACCTCAATCTTAGACTATCAGACTCAGAAGGAGCTTACAAACATCGTATTCTGATGTTGCCAAAGGAAGTTAAAATATTATTTTTAATTTTCTTAAATATAAATCTAAGGGGGAGCTTATAAACCTCAGAGTCTGGTGTTACTAAGAAAATTTAAATTCTTTTTCTTGAAAGTAGTACTTAGGGTGGGTTTACAGAACTCAACATTGGACTATTAGACTCAAGGGGAGCTTAAAAACCTAATACTCTGATGTTGCAAAGAAAATTATAACTACCCAACAATCATACACCAACTTTGTCCTACTTGTATAAACTTTCTCATTTATGTTTCTGTTACTAATCATTATCCATTATCCAAATATATTTTAAATATCCAATTCACTTTTCATCTTGTTTATCCATTTTTCATCTAAATTCAATAACCACTTTTTTATTTATTTTATCCGTCTTGGATCATTCCTTCCAAAAATTCTACAAAAAATATATATGTAAAATTCCATAGAACAAAAAACATGACCACATACATCATAATGCCCACTACAACATTTCCTTACCAAAAAAAAAAATGTGAGCCCATTACATAGGCCCACTTCCATCACACAAAAAAAAATAATAATAAGAAGAAGAAAAGAAGAAGTCCAACAAAGGAAGGGGTTGCATGGTCTTCTTTAAAAGAAGATCAAATAGTGAGTCAAAGAGGGGGGGGGGGGGGAGGAGACATTTGACCTAGGGGAAATAAAAGCTGCGTAGAAAACGAGAGGTCCAAAAAAGACATACGCGGTTGTGCTCCCTTTCCATCACGACACCGCGATTTCACCTTTCATCAACATCATGCACGATCCACCCTTCCTTTCAATAGCGTCTCACGATCTCCTATCTCTCGACGCACGTTCCTCCTTAGATCCACTGTCGTGTCCTCATCATTTTCATCAACACCAATCGACACTCCTCTATGAACATCATCACCATCGCGACATTGTGATCCGTACAACCATCATCATCATCATCACGATCCTTCGTATCACTCCGCATCCTCCGTTATGCACATCTCACAACAACTTGATGCCTCGTCTTTGTAACAACAACTGGAGTGGCAACAACATCATTGTGACTCGCGCTTTTGGTACATTTTCTTTACATATCATGTTATGTGTGTATGTCATTTCGTAGTTGTTTGGTTGTAGTACAGATTATGTGTTGATGTCATGATGTTGTATTGATTACTTTTTTTATTTGTTTTGGTTTGCTAAATGTTGTTGGTGTTGTGATTTGGTTACGATTCGTATCACATTTGGTTGTTGCTATTAATATGGATAATATTGATTCAGGAGCTTTAAGTATATAGAATGACATAGGTTCAATCTTGCCGTATGGTTTGTTGAGTCGTGTTGCTGTAATTTGATATTCGTGTTGCTGTAATTTGATATTCATGTTGCTGCATAGTTTTCGTAATCGATATTTGTTGCTTAACAAAATTTTGCTATTGCTTGAAATTCTATTGTTAAGTATTGTCAAAATTCTGCTACTGGTGTGGAAAATTTTGCTTTTTTTTTTTTAAATTCTGCTATCATCACAACAACAACGCTTTAAATTTTTTTCATGTTTCACACTATTTGCATCTGCTTTGAAATAAGCGTTGTTAAAAGTCAAATTTTTTTTTTTTAAAAATTATTTTATATTTGTTCTCCTTTTAATATTTGTTTATTTATTTTTCCTTTTATTTTTGTTTATAGTTATTATTTATTTATCTAAACCGAAATAATGAAAATGAAAAATATATAAATTATTAATTTTATTAAATATATTTATTTAATTAATTAAACCGCTTAATTAAGTTAAGTATGTATATTTAATTTTATCAATCGATCTTTATGATTTTTGCCATGTGATTGATTCCCATTTTTTCGGTTGTACAATGTCCTCGATTTGATCATGCTATAATGATAATGTCTTGACTTTATTTCTCACCCACACACATGAACTCATATTTCTAAATCAAATCACGACTTAATCGAGCCCTTTTAAAACACCCTTGTAAGTCGATTTCTTTTTAGCATCACCATCAACCTCAAGTACACACTTGCACCTTTTCTTCGGTTGTAGTTTCATTGACTTGGAGCACCCTTAGGGACTAGGATCGACCTCACCTCTTTCTCAAACCCACTAATAACTAATCAATCCTTTTCTCTCCCCTCCGTGTGATCGAGACCTTTTCTCAACCGTAGAGCCAAACTACGATTGCTCTGACTTTCCCTTTGCACACGGGAATACGTAGGCACAAGTGCCCCAATCCTTGGCAAGCACCCTAATAAAAAAAACCAATCATCTGCCCTTAGCAAGTAATCCTTAGACATCGACACCCTATCAATCGTAGACAACTTAGATGGTTCCCATTGAGTATGATGGATGTGAGGGGGTGCTAATACCTTTCCCTTGCATAACCGACTTTCGAACCCCGACATTAGTTGCGATGACCGTGTCATATCCTTTCCATTTATGGGTTTTATCGATATTTTCCCTTCCCTTTTAGGAATAAATTAAGTTTGGTGGCGAATCTTCTATTTAGCCAAATCCGCGTGCTTTTCCCGTGAGGTCGTATTTTTTGAGGTGCGATAGATGAAGACTCTACTGAGGACCAGTTCTCCTCTATGGAAGTCAAGCCTAGTCTAGGTTTCCTTTTTCATTTGTTTGGGTGTTTGTCTTTATTTCTTTGTTTGCTTTATTTATTGCCTTTTACTGTAAATATTTATATCTTGTCTTGTTGTTCTATTGGTTGGATGATACTTTAACCTTAAGGGAAAGGCTTTCTACCCGAGCCTAGAGTGTAAACATAAGATATGAGAGGTTGAGTAGTATGGGCTCCTGAGAAATTTCTCTCGTGGATTATCGATACGAGAACCTCACTTGGAGTAAATTCTAATGAGAATATTGATGACCGTCAAGTTTTTTGCGTGAATGATCAATGTTTGCATGGGATCCATGACTCTAAGGACCTTTGTAGAACCTTGAGCTATTTGGTCAAACTAGGATTGATGCTCATGTAGTATGGGGCACCAAGGAGTTTTTCCTCGTGTAGTTCGTTACGAAGATCTCACTCGGAATAGACTTTCTTGATGTAGTTGATTGCCAGAAAATGACTGATATACACATCAAACAATCAAGGAAGTCCATGACTCTGAGACCCTTGTCTAGAACCCAATGTCGATGGTCGTGTAGTATGGGGCACCGAGAGGTTTCTCTCGTGTAGTTCGATACGAAGATTTCACCCAAAAGAGATTCATGTGAGGGAGTCATAAACAGACATGCTTATGACATGTATGATGAACAACCATATGGATTCATGACGTTGGGGTTCCTATAAAAATATAGATCTTACCTGGTGAGATCCTTATAAGGAGAGTGGTCAGCCTTATCCTCCATCCGTACCTCAGATTTATGAGATCCCGTGATCAGAGATATTGGTTATTTACCCATTAGTATAGATGACCTCAAAAACTTGACCGATCCTATGATCCTGGAGTTTTGCATTGCATTCATACATATCATGGCATTTCATTTTCAAAAATTACATTTTCAAAACTCTTTGCATCTTGTATTTCATTCAATAACTGAAAACTCATTTCATCTTCCTTCGTCTCCAGTAAATCAAGCTGATTCCTCGACACCAGTATGCTACTCGAGCTAATACCTGGCGAATGATGGATCAGATTCAAGAAGAATAAGCTGCTTTCAGAGAAAAGACAGACTCTGTCAAAAGCAAGATGATCATATTTTTGAGGCAATAACTGCTCTAGCCAAAAGAGAAGATGAACTTTGCAACACTGCTGCTACCTCAAGGAACAGTGCCCCTGTGTAAAGATCTACCTCATTGCCTTCAGTTCGCGTTCCAAATCCTTTGATATGGGGTATGCCTCCAGACTACACTCCTGCGATTGATGGAGTTATTGCCCAACCAATTCCTACATCTGGGGTTACTGGTGGAGCTATCTCACAAGCTTAACCTACTTTTACTTAGATTCATATTCCTCGTGCTGAAGAAGAGGAACCAGATGAATAAGACATGCAAGATTATCAAAGGGTTGTCCCAATTATCAATCCTCGTACTGCTCAGGATTTGGAAGCCACCATGATGTGTCGTGCTTTAGCTAAAAAACTCCGAATCATGGAAGGACAACACCCAACCTCTCTGAATGCCTTGGAGATATGTCTAGTGTCAGATGTTGTGATTCTTTCTAAGTTCAAGGTGCCAGAATCGAAAAAATATAAGGGTCTGAACTGTCCTAATATTCATCTGAAGATGTACTTCCAAAAGATGGCTGCCTATGCCAGGGATGACAAGTTAATGATCCATTCTTCCAAGACAGCCTGTTCGGGGCATCGCTAGAATGGTAAATGAAGCTGGAGCACATCAGTGTGCGTACGTGGGCTGAGTTGGCTGAAGCTTTTGTTAAGAAATACAAATACAACACTGACCTAGCTCTAAACCGTACTCAACTCTAGAGTATGGCTCAAAAGGACAACGAATCCTTTAAAGAGTATGCACAATGTTTGAGGGATATAGCTGCAAGGGTGCATCTACCACTGTTTGACCGTGAATTGATTGATATTTACATGGGTACCTTGCAAGGGTAATACTATGAAAAGCTGATCAGTAGTGTGTCTTCAGGATTCTCAAACATGGTGATTGTCGGGGAAAGAGTTGAAGAAGGTTTGAAAAGTGGAAAGATTCAGGGAGGTTCTAGTAGCCAGGATGAAACCAAGAAGCTTTTCAATGGGTATAAGAAAAAAGAGGGAGAAACAAATGTTGTCTCTTCTCAAGGGGGAAAAGCACAACAGAGGGCGCCTACTCCAATACCTTACTTACAGTACCCATATGTTGTGGCTGCGCTATATGCTCCTATGCCTTATCCGGAAAATGCTCCAATTCTAGTTCCTGCTCAGATACCTCAATAATAAAATCCTTATCATCAAGTTGTTGTCGTTGCACCTATTCCATACCAGCTTCTGGCTTACCAACAACAACAACCATATCGGCAATAAGGGTATCAACAACAACACCATAATCAATAGCAACACACTCCACAATAGCGTCAACCTAACCAACAAAGGGAAATGAGACCTTAGAGATATTTTGATCTTCTTTTTGTACCATATGGCCAAATCCTTCCTTATCTACTAAAGGATGGATTAGTTGCCTTGAGAGATCTAGCACCTCTAACCATTATCCATCTAGGCTATGATGCCAATGCTCACTATGAGTATTATAAGGGTGCCCCGGGGCAAACAATTGAGAATCACAAAGCTTTCAAGCACAAAGTTCAAGACTTAATTGACTCGAAGGAGCTCACCTTCTCACCTAACAATCCAAATGTTGCAACAAACCCCATGCCACTGCATGTTGGACGTTAGTGAATGCTATTGAAGAGGTTGTCGAAGACAACCAGAATGGTCTCTAACTTTGAAGAAGCTAGTTCAAGTACCAAGTCAGTTAGGAAGAGTTCAAGTCCACAAATAAAGGCAGTTATTATGCCATGTTTCCAATTTTTTTCATTCTTGTATATTGTTCTTGTTTGTCTAAGTACTGTTGCTTTAAACATTGTTATTTGTATTTAGTTTTATTAATGAGGTGGTTATGCATGTTTTGAATTAATCTTTTCGTATTCACACATCTTTTCCTATCACAAATATTTCCCCACTTCACTTTCTTTATCAAACTGTTGTTTTAGTAAAGATTGGATAGAGGATGATAAAAATGAAATACCCATAACTGTTGTGGTATGCTTTTGGATAAGATCTTGCTGAAGATGTACATGCATTGTTTCAAATCCCCAAACACTAGAGAGATAAGGAGTTTGTCCCTAGTTAACCACTTCGAGCTTAGAAGTAGGAGTTTCTTTTGGATCTACAAACCCTTGCGCTTAACCTAGGGCAGGGTAATGTTCAGTTAATTTGACTACGCATTCCAATTACAAGATGAAGCATCCCATATAGGGATCAACTGCCTGATATTTGTTCTTCAATGATCAATGACTTGGTAGTCACAATCCTTCAACAAAATTGAAGATAAAAAAAGGAAAAAGCCCGTTAAGTCGAACACCTAAAGAGGAGACCTAGGAAAAAATTAGGGTAATCCCGATGGACTAAGAGCTTAATAAAAAAGCGTTCCAGGCAAAAGTTAGGGATCGAAACAAAAAAAAAAGAAATATCGAAAGAGGACCTCAAATCCTCAGCAAAAAAAAAAACAGAATAAGATTCAATGAGCACCATATCCAAAATCAAAATGGTTATTGACATCCAAAAAACAAAATAACGCGACTGCCATTTCAAGAGAATCTTGAATCATCACTTTCACTCATACTCCATCGAGATCCCTTTTGGTAAACGAATGTGTGTAGAATTAACTGAACGTAGGATTGGAGTTCATCACGAAGAAGGGTTGGGTCCAAAAAAATTAAGCCTGATATCCTTTATTTCAATAACCTTGAACTAAGCCACGTTACAAACCCAAAAGACCTAATTGAGACAAGGTTTATTCTAAAAGCATACTACAACAAGGTTGCGTAAACTGACTCCTAGATATTTTCTAATCTTCAGTATTGATGGCATATTCTTCTTGTTGTATCTTTCATACACTAGCTAATCAGCATTGCGTTTTGATTAATGGTCCAGTCACCTCACACTTTCACATCATTCTAATAAATGATTTTTTTCAAAACTTGCATGAGTGTGGCATTAAGATTACCATTTTTGAATGAATAGTTTTAACCGTAAATTAGTACTTGACATCAAGGAGTTCCCAACAAGGGGAAATCAAAGAAGAACTTGAACTTTTGCTGGTACTGACACGAATCAAAACTGCCTCAAAAGCTGAATGTGAGGCAAGTCCCTCAAGAGCTCAATCAGAGGCAAGTCATCTCAAGAGCTCTTCAAAGCTCAACTTCCAAAGATTAGACCATCTCAAGAATCGGTCAATTAGGGGGGATTCATCTCAAAGGCTCAATCAGGGGAAGACTCCTACCATATTCAGACACTGGGGTAAATCATGTCTTGGTAACTCTCAAAGTTCGCCAACATAATTGTTTCAAGAACCCAACGGATTGGGGCAAAGCAAGCTGCAAAGAGACAAGTCCTTTCTTTGCTTTCAAGTTGGAAAAGCAGATCTTGCCAGACATTAACAACCTTTGAATTTGAAGCAAGTGTCCAAAATCACGCTAGTACAACAACATATCTTGGCAAAAGCTTTAGGGCATACTAAAAGCACAATCTTTATGCGATAATCATGTCGCTATCCTCAGGCAAAGAAGTTGTGGTTCTCTCAGGAACAAACATGACTTATCAATAAGTGATCAAACTTGGAAAACTAGAGCATCTGAATCCATCTTTTGGTCATAACGTCATCAAATCAAGTGTCGAGGAGTCAACCTCAACCTATCTAATCACCTATCTACATTCAAACAAGCATCATGAGTCATATGCATCATAAGCATCATTGCATATGTGAAACAAAATCATATACATCCCCAGCATTTGTATCCTTGTATGCATCTCAGTGCATCAGCATTTGCATCGTATTTCCATCCAAAATGGAGTACCTTTTCAAAATCAAACATGCATACATGCATAAGTCAGGATCCATGATCAATCATGAGGTTCCAGGCCGATCCTTAGCTAAGACAATGGGCGTTCCCCATGAAGTAGTTATCTTCAACCTTTTGTTGATGTTGTTGTTATATTTAGATAATTCATTGGTATTTCTCCAAGCAGAGTTCTTACCAGGCGTTGTTCAGTGGGCGTTCCCCATTGAGTGGTTCTCTTCAACCTTTTGTTGATGCAAGTGTTATCTTGAGACCAATCAATGGCGTTTCTCTGAATGATTCCTACCTTACTTATTAGACGTTCCCCAGTGAGTGGATTAATGTTCAATATTTTGTTGATAATGAGGGTTTTCCTTGATGAATTCTTTTTCTTCAACCTTTTGTTGATCTCCCCAAGCCAGTCTTACTGCCATCCTTTCGGTGATAGCAAGATTGGTGGTTTTGATTTCACCTTCATCCTTATGGTGATAGTGATCATTAAAGTGTATATTTGTTATCATTCTTTTGGTGATGCCAAGTTTTGTCGACCTTACTTTCATCCTTTTAGTGAGGGTGGTAATGGAAATTATGTGCTTACTATCATCCTTTTGGTGATAGCAAGCTTTGTTGTTTTGTTTTACCTTCGTCCTTTTGGTGATGGTGATCATTTGAGTCGTGCGTCTACTATCATCCTTTTGGTGATAACAAATTGGGTTGTTTGGTGTAACCTTCATCCTTTTGGTGTTGGTAATCATTTAATTTAGGTATTTACTATCGTCCTTTTGATGATAGCGAATTGTGTTATTACCTTCATCCTTTCGGTGTCGGTGATATTTAAATTTAGGAATTTACTATCATCCTTTTGGCATCAGTAATCTTTGAAGATTAGGATCTTACTATCATCCTTTTGGTGATGGCGAGTTGTGTGTTCACTATCATCCTTTTAGTGATAGATCCGTCATCCTTTTTGTGTCTAAGATCTTTGTGTGTACTTACTATCATCCTTTTAGTGATAGCAAGTTGTATGTGTTCACTATCATCCTTTTGGTGATAAAACCATCATCATTTTGGTGTTGGTGATCTTTGTAGTTGTGATCTCACCTTTGTCTTTTTATCAATGGCGATCCTTGCGAATTTATGGCCTTACTTTCATCCTTTTGGTGCTACAAGTGTCATTGTGATTTAACCATCATCCTTTTGGTGATGGCGATCTTTGTTATTTTGATTTAACCTTCATCCTTTTGGTGTTGGTGATTTTTGAAGACATTTGTGATCTAACTATAATCCTTTTGGTGATAGCAAGCTTTGTGTGTTGATCTTACTGTTATCCTTCTTGTAATAGCAAGTTTTGGGGCGATAACTATCATCATTTTGGTGGTAGTGTTCTTTTTCATGTTGAATTATTCATGATCCTTTTGGTAATGGCAATCTTTGAGTTTGTTGGTCTTACTATCATCCTTTTGGTGATGTTGACATTGGTCTCAATGCCTAATCATCATCCTTTTGGTGTTGGAAAATCTTTGTTTGTTGACCTCGTCCTTTTGGTGAAGGGTCATTGAGTCGTGGGTCTTACTATCATCCTTTTGATGATGCTGGCTTTAATCTTGATGCCTGACCATCATCCTTTTGGTGATGAAAGTCGTTAAAGTTGGATTTAACCATCATCCTTTTGATGTTGGCAATTCTTAAAGTCATTGTGAGCTTACTATCATCCTTTTGGTAATAGTCGTCTTAATTGATCTCATTGATATCATTTTGGTGTCAGCGATCTTGGCAGTTTTGGGTTTACCGTCATCCTTTGGTGTCGTTAATTTCTGTCATTGCAAGATTGTTCAGTGTCCACACGAGGGTCGACATGGATATGGTATCCTATTTTCTTTCTTTTTGACAAATTTGGAGTCTTCTTATATCTAATCGACTTCTACCCAGAAAATGAACCCCATGCAACAGTTCATTCTCCGAAGTCCAAGGCAATTAGATAGGGGTATCTGTCATACCCCAAATTTGTCCTACTTGTATAAATTTTCTCATTTATGTTTATGTTACTAATCATTATCCATTATCCAAATATATTTTAAATATCCGATTCACTTTCCATCTTGTTTATCCATTTTTCATCTAAATTCAATAACCACTTTTTTATTTATTTTATCCATCTTGGATCATTCCTTCCAAAAATTCTAATAAAAAATATATATGTAAAAGTCCATAGAACAAAAAAAAATGACTCCGTACATCATAAACCCCACTACAACATTTCCTTACAAAAAAAAATATATGTGAGCCCATTACATAGGCCCACTTCCATAAAAAAAATAATAGTAAGAAAAAAAGAAGTCCAACAAAGGAAGGGGCTGCATGGTCTTCTTTAAAAGGAGATTAAATAGTGAGTCAAAGAGGGGGGGAGAGGAGACATTTGACCTAGGGGAAATAAAAGTTGTGCAGAAAAGGAGAGGTCCAAAAAAGACATACGCGACTGTGCTCCCTTTCCATCACGGCACCGCAGTTTAACCCTTCATCAACATCATGCACGATCCACTATTCCTCTTAATCAGCGTCTCACGATCTCCTCTCTCTCGATGCACGCTCCTCCTTAGATCCACCACTGCGTCCTTATCCTCTTCATAAACACCAATTGATGCTCCTCCAGGAACATCATCACCATAGCGACGTTGCGATCCTCACAACCATCACCGTCATCATCACGATCTGCAGCATCCTCTGTTATGCATATCTCACAGAAACTTGACGCCTTGTCTTCGCAACAACAACTGGAGTGGTAGCAACATCACTGTGACTCGCGCTTTTGGTACATTTTCTTTACATATCATGTTATGCGTATATGTCATTTCGTAGTTGTTTGGTTGTCGTGCAGATTATGTGTTTATGTCATGATGTTGTATTGATTGCTTTTTCAATTTGATTTGGTTTGCTAAATGTCGCTGGTGTTGTGATTTGGTTCCGATTCGCATCACATTCGGTTGTTGGTATTAATATGGATATTATTGATTCAGTGGCTTTAAGCATATAGAATGGCATAGGTTCCATCTCGCCGTATGGTTTGTTTGGTCGTGTTCCCGTAATTTGATATTCGTGTTGCTGCATAGTTTTGTATAACAAAATTCTGCTATTGCTTGAAATTCTACTGTTAAGTATTGTCAAAATTCTGCTACTGGAGTGGAAAATTATGCTTTTTTTTCCTTTTTTTTTTAATTCTGCTGTCATCACAACAACAACGCTTCTGTCAAGAAGCGGTGTTAAATTTTTTTCCTGTTTCGCACTATTTGCACCTGCTCTGAAATAAGTGCTGTTAAAATCCAGTTATTTTTACTTTTTATTTGATCTTTGTTCTCCTTTTAATATTTGTTTATTTGTTTTTCTTTTTTATTTTTGTTTATAGTTATTATTTATTTATCTAAACCAAAATAATGAAAATAAAAAATATATAAATTATTAAATTTATTAAATATATTTATTTAATTAATTAAATCACTTAATTAATTTAAGGCTTAAATAATATTTCCGTCCCTGTAAGTTGGCGAGTTTTTGGTTTTCGTCCCTGAATCTTTTTTTTTTTCGGGTTTAGTCCCTATATCTTACTTTTTGTTGGTGTTTAGTCCCTAAAGCTAAAATCCATAGGAAAATCCGCAGGAAAATCCACAGGAAAATCCGCAGGAAACCTCTGTAGGGACTAAACACCAACAAAAATTAAGATATAGGGACTAAAACAAAAAAAAAAAGATTCAGGGACGAAAACCAAAAACTCGCCAACTTACAGGTACGAAAACATTATTTAAGCCTTAATTTAAATATGTGTAATTAGTTTAATCAATAGTTCTTTATGATTTTTGCCATGAGATTGATTCCCGTTTTTCGGTTGTGCAATGTGCTCTATTTGATCATGCTATAATGATAATGTCTTGACTTTATTTCTCACCCACACACATGAACTCATTTTTCTAAATTAAATCTCGATTTAATTGAGTCCTTTTCAAACACCCTTGTAAGTCGATTGCTTTTTAGCATCGCCATCAACCTCATGCACACACTTGCACCTTTTCTTCGGTTGTGGTTTCGTTCACTAGGAGCACCCTTAGGGACTAGGATCGACCTCGCCTCTTTCTCAAACCCACTAACAACTAATCAATCCTTTTCTCTTGCCTCCGTGTGATCGAGACCATTTCTCAACCGTAGAGCCGAACTACGATTGCTCCGACTTTCCCATTGCACGAGAGAATACGTAGGCACAACGGCCCCAATCCTTGGCGAGCACCCTAATAAAAAACCAATTATCTCCCCTTAGCAAGTAATCCTTAGACATTGACACCCTTTCAAGCGTAGACAACTTAGATGGTTCCCATCGAGTACGATGGATGTGAGGGGGTGCTAATACCTTTCCATTTCATAACCGACTTCCGAACCCCGACATTGGTTACGATGACTGTGTCATATCCTTTCCATTTGTGGGTTTTATCGATATTTTCCCTTTCCTTTTTGGGAATAAATTAAATTCGGTGGCGACTCTTCTGTTTAGCCAAATCCACGTGCTTTTCTTGAGAGGTCGTATTTTTTGAGGTGCGACACAGACATTATCCTTTAAATACTTATGTTTGTCATCATCAAAAAGGGGGAGATTGTTAGAACAAGATTTGCTCATGATGTATATTCCTTGGGTTTAGATGATAACAAAGTATTAAAAGAACAATGACTATATTTGATGTGTGTTTCATGTATGCATGTTCTAATACTTATAAATATATATTCAGAATCTGATATACAAGGGCACACTTGAGAGAAGCTGAATTGCTAGCTTCTAGTGGCGCAGAATCTGAAGAACACTCTCTAAGTGATGTCTGGCGTAGACTCTGAAGCTGAAGGTCTCAAAATCAGAAGAAGTAACATAATTGTTTTACACTTGGTGGATGTAAATTAGCTTCTGGTGATCATTCAGAGTTAGGGATAAAGCTGAAGTTATCCTTCTTTTGGTGTATCTATTTTCAGCGCCTCTTGTACTACGGAGAAAGCAAAGACACTTGATCAAGTTATCTCTCCAACGACTAGTCTTCTGCAAATGCTATATAAGTAGCTAAAGGTTCAAACTGAATCTTTAACAAGGATCAACCTGATTTAGGTTGTAATTGTAAAAGCCTTAATATTTCTTAAACATTGAATATCTTAGAAATCTTAAGAGTTTTAGGTTTTTGTTATGGTGATTTCCATGTACCTCTGATATTTGTATCAAGTACACCTTGTTCTCAATTCTACTAAACATGTTGTTTAGTAGTTTAGATTAAGCCTCTAGCCAAGATGCTTGAGCCATTTAAGTCTCCTGTTATGTGATCACTACGCCAAAATTGTGTTTTGGCAGCACTACAAGGACAACACTTTTTGGCAGAAGCGCTGCTATACGTTTCGCTAAAAACAAAAATAAAAAACAAAGGAAAAAAGCACTGCTATATGGGGGTCCTACGAAAGCTCTTTTAAAAAACGCTGCTAAAGGGATAAGGCAGGTGAACTTTAGAAAGCGCTTTATGAAAATCGCTGCTCAAAGGATACCATAAGCCAGCACTTTTGAAAAGCGCTGCTAAAGGCCCAAGGTATACCATACTTTAGGCAACGCTTTCAAAAAGCGCTGCTAAATGCCCAACTCACTACACACCTTAAAAAGCCCTTTTCTCTGAAAGCGCTGCTAAAGCCCAGCCTACAAAAGCGCTTTCTAAAAGCGCTGCTAAAGGTACTTTAGTAAAAATTAAAACGCAGAAATTAAACCAGTAACAAATCATTTCTAATTTTTAACTCTATCATTGTTTTCACTCTCGCTCACTGTTCACTCCCGCTCTCACTCTCACTCTTGCTCTCACTGTTCACTCATCTTCCTCCGTCACTGTTCTGGCCGTCACTGTTCCGGCTCGCCGTCGCTGCTCCTCCGGCCGTCACTATGCGTCACTGTGTGCAAGGTATATTTTTTATTTCATTTCATTTCCATTTCCATTTCATTTGTCATTTTCATTTCCATTTCATTTTTTATTTCATTTTTTGTTTAGCATTAGTTCTATGTTGATGTTGAAACAAATCAAATAGAAACTTGTTGAGTTGTTGTATGTTGCTGTTAATAAAAAAATTGTTCCCAAACAAAACTTAATAAAAAATGCAATAGTTTCGTTTGTTTGTTCTTGAGTGATTATATAACATTGATTATTTAATGTTGACAGTTTGCTATATAGTTTCTTTTGTTTGTTCTTGAGTTTGCTCTTGAGCATCTTTTATTAAAATTCTGAGTATGTTTAGTTTCTTTTGTTTGTTATTGTTTTTAATACAATTTTTATTAAACGTCAACAGGTTTGTTTGCTTCTTGTGTGGCAGCAGGTTTGTTTCTCGTGTGGCAACAGGTTTGTTTGCATTTTGCCTTTTTCTTTCTTTGATTATCAATTTTTCATCTGTTGGTTTTGATTGTTGCTCTTTTAGATTTGATTGTTGTGATTGTTGTTATAGTATAGGAAGTTACAGTATAGGAAATTATATCCCTTAGAAAAATGAGTGTTGTTAGAAAAATGAGTGTTGTTAGAAATGTGATTAATTTGTAGAAGTTAGTTTAATGATTAATTAGTAGAAGTTAGGATAGTGATTATTGTGTAAAATGTGATTAATTTGTAGAAGTTAGTTTAATGATTAATTAGTAGAAGTTAGTTTAGTGATTATTGTGTAAAATGTGATTAATTTGTATAAGTTAGTTTAATGATTAATTTGTAGAATAGTAGAAGTTAGTTTAATGTGTAAAATTTGTAGAATATTGATTAATTAGAAAAGTCAAGGTAGTTAAGAGTATTGTAGAAGTTAGATTGTTGAGGTTGTTATAGGGCTATTTGTAAAGTTAAAGTGAATATTTATCGGAAAATTCTAGTGATGTAAGAATTTGGTTGTTATTGAAAATGATAATGAAATTAGTAGTTAAGTGAACTAGTGATTGAATTTATTTTGAGAGATGATTAAAATTAATTATAAAATTAATTGTTATTTTGAGAGTTGATTGAAAATGATAAATAGTGATTGAATTGTTAATTGAATTTGAATTGATGATAGAACTTTGAAGTTACTTGAACTTAAGCGTTGAAGTTGTTTTTTTGACAATGTTGAGTTGAAACATTAAGTGTTTGTCTTTTCATATTTGATTATGGATTATATTATGTTCAACTGATTATGGATTATGGATTATATTACGTACTTGTCATTTCATATTTGAGACTGGATTATGGAATATGGATTATGGATTTATATGTGTTTTTCTTTATTATAGGTATAATGGCTACTAATGAGGAGAACTCGCACGATACTTCCAAGAATGATCCAAAAGAATCAGTTCAAGATGCGGAAGGAGATATTTTAAGAGGAATAACAATCATGAAATGAGTTATTCGTGCTAGAGACAAGGGAATAAAATACGACATTCATTGGAATGAAACAGGTCAACTAATTGAGCCTAATGGCGCAATGTTGACTAGTTACATTGGTGCATTTGTCCGTTCACTAGTTCCTATTACTTGTGACAATTGGTGAAATCCACAGTTGAAACCCGCCAAAGATAAAATATGGAGTGAGATACAGGTGCTATATGTGATGTTATTTGTTATTTTTGACGATTATAATTTTTAAATTAATTATACTAACACACTTTATTTGTTATTGTAGAGATCTTTTAACATTGGTGACGAGAAGCAAAAATATTGTCTTCAATTAGCCGGAAGAAGACTTAGAGGGTTCCGAGCATTTTTATCCAACAAGTTTCTGAAGGATGCCCAAGGAAAGTTTGTTGAAGCGGAATTCCCGAAGTATGCAGACTTGATTGCACCCGAAGAATGGGACACTTTTGTCGCCAAACGAAGAACTGAATAATTCCACGTAATCTTAATTTAATTTATCATGAACTTTGTATTATATTCATGTAGTTATTACATGTGTTCTGATATGACTTATAATTGTTTATGCAGGTTGTGAGTGACGTAAATCGTCAAAGAGCCTCGAAACCCGTGTATCCATACAAGAAAGGACTTTTGGAATATGCACGCTTGGAACAAAAAATCATAAGTATATATAATTGCTATGGTCTTTTTGTATTATTATTCATCCTAATTCTTGACTTAATGTGTAGCTTGCAGAGGAGAAAAGTGAAGAAACATCTCTTCCAGAGCATGTTTTGTGGAAGGCTGCCCGTGTGGGAAAGGATGGAGTTGTTACTGAAGGTGTTCAACAAGTTTTTGAACAATGTGTAAGTATAACGTTATTTGCTTAATTAGATAGAAAGTTATTGTTTATCTAATATATTTATGCGTTACTCTAATATTGAATTTCAGGAGACTCTATCTCAGTCCTTAACTCTCACGGAAGACCAGGATTGCAAGAGCATACTGAGTCGAGTATTAAATGTTCCTGAGTATTCTGGTTGCGTGAGGGGTAAGGGATTTGGAGTCACTCCATCTGCCTTGTATAAGCGTTCAAAGAGAAAAAATCCTAGCAATAGAGAGGTGATGGAAACGTTGGAAGAATTGAGAGCTCAAGTTCGTGAACTGCAACAAGATAAAGAAAGATATATGTCGGAAAGGCGCGGTTCAGAATTTAAAGATATTAGTGACAAGGCCAGTATCAATTGTCAACACAAAATTCCAGAGGTAATTATATTTATTAAATTAGTACAGTTTTTATATTGACATCATTGCACAATAACTATTATTTTTGTTTTGTTTAGGGTATTTCACCTTGTCAGCTATATTTATCAGCACCGACATATCACATGGTTGGCAAGGGAAAAGTGCATAACACTCCGGGAGACGTCCTTCACACTAGACCGCTCCCTGCTAGATTTTTGAAGGTTTTGATTGATATTGCTTTAGAGCGGAATGCGTTACTACCTATACCTGACGACGTTTCAGATGCAACATTGGTGGGGGACGCAATAGGGTCGTATGTTGCATGGCCGTCAAACCTCATCGTCATAGATGAATCGGTATGTTGAAAACCATTATTAACCTTTTAGTTTTCAAATGTTTTACTTGCATATAAATTATGTTATGCTTACTTTTACCTACATTTTATTTACATGACATTGTTAGACTCCTACGAAATCCAAAACAAAAGATAAAGGGATTGTGCAGTAAACCGAGCCAGTTGCATCACAAAAAGAGGTACATTGATATATATGCATCGAAAATGTTAATTCTATGTTCCGGATTCAAAAGCTTCATGATTACTAAGTTTATTCCTTATATGATTTTCAGATTCCTACACAAGAGGTGCAACAAGGGAGCAAGAACAAGAAGCCAGTAGTAGCCAAGGAAAAAAAAACATCTATTTCTCGATTTCGGTTGTGCCTTGAAATAATTGTAGGCACAACAGATTTGATGGAAGGTGGTATCCATGAAATACCTATGGAAGCAGGTATTTTTGGGTTTACCTATTCAGAAACAATTGCTAAAGAAGACTTTGATCAGATATTTACACATTATAAATTAGGCGTCGGTGTTATGAATTCATACATCAGGTAATCCATTGATTTTATTTATTTAATTGATCAATTTATTTACTTATTTCAATGAATATTAGAACGTTAATTATAATAACATATTTATTATAATCCGTTTTTATTTTAGGTTCTTGTATGAAAAATTGATACTCTCGCGCCAATTGACTGAAAGATACTCCTTCTTGGCTCCCAACTGTGTCAATGCAAATTTACTCAATCGAACTACAGATGCAGTCAAAGATCATTTCGTAGGTGCATTTATGACCAACATTGATACAGAGAAGTTGTATCTTTTACCATATAATACTGGTCATGGGTAAGATTTTCATCCTAACTTCCTTTATTATAATCTTTCACTTTTTTACGTTGTGTATAACATTTCCATCTATAATTTTGTTTTATTTTACAGTGGACACTGGTTGTTGCTTGCGATTAATCCGATAAAAGAAATAGTCTATTATCTGGATTCGCTAGACGGTGATCAAACAAAATACCCGGAGATGAAGAAGATGATTGATACGTAAGTGATGTGATTGTTCTAAATATTCGCATGTGTATTTCTTTATTTATGTGAGATTGTTCTAAATATTCGTTTATAATATGATAGATCCATAACAATATTCCAATCACAATGACAAGCTCGGGTACCAAAGAGCAAAGCAAACAACATTACATGGATAAGAGTGGAGGTATGATTTGTTATTATAATAGTAATGCTACTTGATAACACAAGTCATCTATGATACTTATTAATCCTTTTTTCTATGTGTAGTGTCCTCGACAGCGTAATGGTATCGATTATGGTTATTTTGTCTTGAGATTCATGAAAGAAATTATTCATTTGGAACAAATATAGATTCCAAACATGGTATGGATATATATATATATATATATATATATATATATATATATATATATATATATATATATATATATATATAAGTTATGATTTATTTTAAGATTTATTATCAGATAATTCATCTAATTAATTACTTTTAACTAAATCATGCATATTATGTTATATGTAGTATTTTGATGAATTCAAGTGTGCCACCTACACGAAAGACAAATTGGAAGAAATAAAGGAGGATTGGTGTCAATACATGGTTGAAATGAGAATTTGTTAGTTTTAGAAATTGTGTTAGGTTTATGGAAGGTGTTGTATATATAGGTGATGGATATGGTGTATAAGGTTTCAAATTGGTGTTGTATAGTTTGTATTGAGTTATATATATGTAATGGTTATTTTGGTGTTGTATATATAATGATTTTTACGGTTTATGTGTTGAATTTTAATCGTATAAAGGCCTATTGTTGAATTATAATGCTATAAGGCCTATGTGTTGAAATATAATGGTATCAAAGGCCATGAGTTGAATGATTATGAATTCTGTTAAATTATACAGGTTGAAATATAATGGTATCAAAGGCCATGTGTTAAAAAGCTTTTAAAAATCACTTTTATAAAAGACATCGCTTTCTAAAAGAAGCGCTGCCTAAAGAGGGGTCATGGCGTATACATAAGACAACGCTTTTAAAAGCGCTGCTAAAGAAGGCATATGAAAGCACTTTTCTTTGAAAAAGTGCTGCCTAAAGGGGGACCTTTAGCAGCGCTGCTAAAGGGGGTCCTACGAAAGCACTTTTCTTTGGAAAAGCGCTGCTATATGGGGGTCATACGAAAGCACTTTTAAAAGCGCTGCTAAAGGTGGCCCTAAGGGGGACCTAAGATAGCGCTTTTCAAAGGAAAAAAGCGTTGTCTTTACCTTTAGCAGCACCACCTTTGGCAGCGCTTTTAAGCGCTGCTAAAGGCAAAAAAAAAAAAGCGCTGCTAAAGGTCTTCTTTGGCGTAGTGGATAGAGCATCAAAAGTATTAATCAAGTAGATTGATTAAGCAACCAAGTGTCTCGCCAAGATGCTTGAGCCATGTAAGTCTTATGCTATGTGCTAAAGCATTGAAAGACTTAATCAAGTGGATTGATTGAGCAGAAGTCTTGAATCCGTGGGATTCAAGAAAGGAAGTCTCAGATCGAGAGTATGAGCAAAAGTATTGAACCTGATGGGTTTAAGTAGGAAGTCTTGGGTTCGTGGAACCTGAGCAGGGAAGTCTTGGACCATGGGTCTGAGCAAGAAGTCTTGGGCCCGAGGGGCTTGAGCAGAAAGTATTGGGTCTGAGGGACCTGAGCGAAAAAATACTTATGTTGAGGGTCTAAGCAAGGAAGTCTTAAGTCTGTAGGACTTAAGCAAGGAAGTCTTGATCTGGTGCTAATTGAGCAAGAAGTCTTAGGTTATAGGTCTGAGTAGTAAAAGTTTTATGTAAAATATATAAGCGATTGTAATCATGATTTAATTATAGTGAAAATGTCTTGTGAAGCAATGGGACTGGACTACTCTCATTTGGGAGGAACCAATATAAATCTTTGTGTCTTCTGCTATTATTTATTTTCTTATGTTAGTATTTCTCTACTAAGTATAACCAGAATCTGAACACCGGTTTAGATTCTGAACTTTGATCAGACGCAAATTAAGAAAATGGAAAACACAATTCAACCCCATTTCTTGTGTACTTTTCTCACCTTCAAATTCCATGTTTAAGATTTACTTTTTAGAAGAATGGCTACCAAACCTAAGGGAGCGTATAATAGAGCATAAATTTTCATGAGCGGAAATTATGGGTATTAGAAAGCTTGTATGCGTATTCATGTCAACTCCGTTGACAAGGGTATATGGGACGCCATAAAAAATGGTCGGATTGAAATAACCATGACCAATGATGAAGGTTTTACATTACCTAAACCGAAACAACAATGGGATGCTAATGATTGAAAATTGTTGTTACATGATTGGAAAGCGAAAAATATTATCACATCCACTTTAGGTGTTGATGAGTATTATCGCGTTTCTCATTGTGAGACCGCCAAGGATATGTGGGACACATTAGAGGTTGACCATGAGGGTACTAATGATGTTAAACAAGCTAGGATCAACACATCAATTCAAGAGTTTGATTTGTTTTGGATTGAGCATGGTGAAACCATTGCAGACATGCAAAAATAGTTCACACATCTTATCAATCGATTAAATGCGCTAGGTAAGCCTATTTCCTATGAGATTGCTACTAACAATTTTTTGAGATGTTTAAGTTGGGAATGGCAACCCAAAGTCACCGCCATCAAGGAAGCAAATTATATTAAAGTGTTTGATCTCACAGCTTTGTTCGGAAAATTAGAAGAGCATGAGCAAGAACTCACTTGCTTAGCAAAATATGAAAAAGAAAATGAAAAGAATATGAAGAAGGAGAAAGGCAAGGAAAAGGAAGAAGGCAAGAAATCCATAGCTCTAAAGACTTTTAGCTGAAAGTCCTCACATTATGAGCTTAGGGATTGTGAATCTAAAAATAACAATGATTCCAATGAAGAAGATATGGGACTTTTTATAAAGAGGTTCAACAAATACATGTGCAAACATGGTGACAAACATCCCGATAATAACCATGGAAAATCAAGAAGGTTATCGAACTCTTTAGAAGAATATGAGAACAAAAAGGGAAAGTCTAGAAGTACTTGCTACAATTGTGGCAAACCGGGACACATTAAGCCGGAGTGTCATACAATAAATAAGGAGAAAGAAATAGGCCATGACAAGAGGTCTAGGAAGTCTAGAAGAGCTTATGCCGCTTGGGAGATCGAAAGTGATTCTTCAAGCAATTATAGCTCCACCTCAAGTGTTGAATAGGCAAAGCTTTTCTATATGGTGAAGCTAGCGGGATTATACCTGAGTGAATCGCATACTCAAAGATACAACAGAGTCGCCACCAAACTTTATTTAGTCCCAACGGACAGGGAAAATATCAATAAAACCCAAGGGGAAGAGAAACAGGTATGGGGGTCGGCTATGCGAGAGGAAGGTACTAGCACCCCACGCATCCGTTGTACTCGACGGGAACCATTTTGCTTACTTCTAGGCTTGGATGTGTTACCTATCAAAAGGCTTCTAGCTAAAGAGGGAAGGGAAAAAGAAAAAGAAAGTGCTCACAAAGGATTAGGGCCCTCGTGCCTACGTATCCTCATAGTGCAATGAGGAATTCAGAGCTCCGTAGTTCATGGAACCAGGAAGAAGAAAAAGGAAGTGGCTCGCCAAAATTTCACAATCTCGTGCCTATGTATCCTCATAGTGCAATGAGGAATTCAGAGCCTACGTAGTTCGGAGAACAAAGACAGGAAAAGGAAGAAAATGGTGTCTAAACCAAGAGCGAAAATAGAAGGAACGACCTTACTAGGGAAAGTAAAAGAATAGTGTTATAACCGAGAAAGAAAGGCAAAGGAAAGGTGGCGACTCCACTGAGGAGAAAAACGAAAGAACTACATCGAAGCCAAGAAAATAAGGAAGCAAAAGACTTGATTCGATAAAGTGAGATCCCCTGGGGATTCGGTATATTAACGGACAGACAGTGGTTAATCGAAGAAATAAAAGAGTATGACTCTATGGAGAAAACAAAGGTTGGTGTCAACAGACGACCTGTGATGAACCAAAAGGAATGTATTAAACCAGGAGAAGGTGTTTGACTCTCTAGAGACTCGGTGTGTTGAATGATAAACAGTGATCAACCAAAGAGGGGAGGAATTGGCCTCTAACCGACGGATGGTGATTGACCATCAAAATAAGTATTAACTAAGAGGTGATTAACTCAACATGGAGAGGAGAAATTGGTTTTAACAGACGAACTGTGATCAACCCAAAGGACGAGTATAGAACCAATCGAAGGTCGTGACCCAAGAGAACGGGTGTGGAACCAAGTGAAGGTCGTGACCCAAGAGAACGGGTGTGGAACCAAGCGAAGGTTGTGACCCAAGAGAACGGGTGTGGAACCAAGCGAAGGTTGTGACCCAAAAGAGTTTGGTACACTAACTAAACAAGAAGTACTTGACCGAAGAATGGGTATTTGAACCAAAAGAAGGTTACTAACCCAAAGGCGCAGGTATTTGAACCAAAAGAAGGTTACTAACTCATTGGGGTATTGGTTTTAACATAATGACTGTGATCAACCAAAAAGAATGAGTGATTAACCAAGAGATGATGATTAACCCAAGAGAATCTCAGTATGTTAACAAACTGATTGTGGTTAACTGAGAAAAAGAGGCAATTGGTGTTTTAACTGACGGGCAATGATTAACCAATGAAAAGGGAGAGAGAACCAAGAAAGGGTTATGAACTCCGCTAGGGATTCGATACTTAATAGACAGACTGTGATTAACTGAAGAAAAGGATTGCGACTTCGCCGGGGAAGAAGAGAATTGGTTTTAACAGACTGACTGTGATTAACCAAAGAACGAGTGATTAACCAAGAGAAGGTGATTAACCAAGAAAACATTGATCTTGAACCAAAGAAATGCTGATTGATCAAAGGAAAAATTGAAATGGTATGAGTGATCAAGGATCGATTCGGCTGGGGATAGGGGGACACTACAGTCTGGAGATAGAGACGATTATCCAAGGCACAGGGTCATTTGTCCCCTACCCAAAATAATCAGAATGAGTGTAGGAATTCTCCACTCTCATCCCTTCTCTAGCACTTAGAGGATATTGCAGATATTGAAATCAACAGAGTAACAACGCCACCTTGTACAGTGCTCCAATGTGTTGTGTAGACCTCTGACTCCGCGGGGGGTTCAAGGAAGAAAAGCTCTAAAAAGATCCTAAGGAAAAGAGAGGGGAGATTAACTAATCAAAATGAGGTTTCGATCAATCGATCAAAGGGAATGAACAAGCCAACAATCTTTCAAACGAGTCGAAAGATCATCAAAGCAAGCGTGCGAAGTAATGATTATACAAAATTAAATTTGTTCAATAAAGAACAAACTTAATACGATCAAGAATGAATTTTCCAAGCATTAACAAACAGGAATTACCATGCATCACTAATCATGTTATCACATAAACAAGAGTATGCCAAAAGCAACATGCAACAAAACCACAAAGAAAAAGTGATAATGCGTATGCCAACAATACGAATGCATATGCTCATGCAAAAGGCAAAAGAGAGGAGGTCAAATTTCGGGTTACGACACCTAAGAATGTAGTTGTAAATGCTTTGGTATCTTCAGAGGGAGGTCAAATTTTGTGTGTATCATAAATTTAGTGGGAGCAAGTACATAGTCTTAGTCATATATGTTGTTGACATACTGCTTACAACTAATAATATAGGCATGATGCACAAAACCAAGAAATTTCTATCAAGAAAATTTGAAATGAAAGATTTTGGTGACGCCTCCTTTGTATTAGGAATTCAAATACAGTGAGATCAATCTTGAGGTATTATAGGATTGTCACAAATGAGCTATATTGATAAGGTACATAAAAGGTTTGGCATGCAGGATTGTAAACTAGGGGATACTCCAGCTCCTAAGGGAGACAAATTTAGTCCTAGTCACTACCCAAAATGAAATTTAGATATTCTAGAAATGCAAAAAATTCCTTATGCGTCAGTTGTAGGGAGTCTAATGTATGTCCAAGTATGTACACGTCTAGATATTGCATTCATAGTTGGGATGTTAGGAAAATATTTGAGCAATCCATGAATGGATCATTAGAAATCATCCAAAAGGGTCATGAGGTATTTAAAAAGAACACAAGAGTATATGCTCACATATAGGAGGTCATACTAATTGGAGATCACTGGATATTCTGGCTCTGATTTTGTTGGATTCTAAGATAGCAAAAGATCCACTTCGGACTATATCTACATGTCGGTTGGTGGTGTAGTTTCTTGGGGAAGAGCCAAGCAAACTCCCATTGTTTCACCCACCATGGCAGCAAAATTTATAACATGCTTTGAGGCATACAACCATGGGATTTGGTTGAGGAACTGTAATGCCCTGTATAATATATATCTAGAATCACATCATACAAGAGTTATCCTTTGGTACTGACACCATCATAAATGCCTATTGGCATAATTTACATACTTGACCATTTTACAAAACATAAAAGAAAACTATGGTACAAGATATGGAAAGTGCCAAACAAAAAAAATCTAAGATCTAAGTACAATATCCATCATTGTACAAGATGCATTAAAAGCTCTACTAATTTGAGAAATTTTTTGGGAAAAACAGAATGTCAAAAGAGGTGTTTAAACATGAAGAAGTCTGATGAAAGAGGACTGGTCAGAGATGATGTCCTAACAGATGTACAATATCCATCATTGTACAAGATTGCAGGATGTTTCTAAATCTGTTGCAAGATTTAAGGAAACAATCAGTACATGGATCAAGGAATCAGCAAACAGAAGATTGAAGCCCAAGAATGCAGAAGACACTATAAATAGAAGACTTAGACCTAGGTTTTGAGATGCCTTTAGCACGCCTTTTGTAACCTTGTTTTCTTGCGTAAGAAACAAGGGTTTAGGGTTTTGAGAGTCGTTGGTTCTCTAGGTTGTAAGTCTCCCTTTGTATCAGTTGATGCACTGTGGTAGATATAGGTGTCACACAGATGCATAAGCCTTAAGGTATTGGATTGTGTATTGTTCTTGGATGAAGCTTTTAAGCAAATCTAAGTTAGCTTGTTTGTCAAGAAAGCTTGACAGATTTCTGTATTGACAGGGATGATGTAGAAATCATAGTTCGTGATTAAGGGAAGTGGGTGGAGTATCTCATATCAGGGTTGTAAACGTTTGAGTTTAACCTTGGTAAAGATGTTCATTGGGTAGATGTTAGGTATGAAGTTGTAAACGGGGGAGTTTAGCTTTGTAACAGTTCTACAAATAATGAAGTCTTCTTCTTGGATTGGTATCCCCCAGATGTAGGTGAGTTGCACCGAACTGGGTTAACAATTACTGTGTTCTTTATCATTCTACAGATTTATGTTTCCTGTTAGGGTTCATGATAAACATGTTGGATCAGATGTCGTGACATCTGTGATTGTGCAGTTCTGATATTCAAGGTATCAGTATGCTGTTGCGCCTCTGAGTTTAAATGGTTATGTAGCACAATGTCTTGACATGTGTTAGGACATCTGATGTCTACATAGGCCAGAATTTCAATTGGTATCAGAGCAGGCATCCTGTCTGGTTCTAGATGAGATCTTTGGGAGATACTTTCTAGCGTTTAAACAAGGAGGAGTTTTGAAGATCAAATCAATCAACTCAGACATACTCAAGGGTATTAATGGATGAGATGGATGTTCTGAATCGAAGGGAGCAACCCGGAGGTTGTTCATGTTGCTGAGGAGATTCTACAACAACTACAGGAGAAGTGGCTAGTTCTCTTGTTGGTGTGTCTTATAAGATGTTCTAACATCTTATTAGGGCAAGCAGGATCTGTTCCTTGGTGGTTCCGCTGCATGTGTTTTTGATGGATGAGCTCTAGAATTATGGGATTCTGGAGTTGTTACTGAAGACAGTTAGTGGAAGGTCTCAATCGTCGACCTCTATATTTGAAGATATCTTCATTCATTAATTCCAAAGTCGGGAGTGATGGAGTAAAGGGAGTTGTGGTTAGATATCTGGTATGCTGACTTGGTACTTGGAAGCTTGGTTTCCTGGTGCAGTTGAAGAGGAGAGGAGTTGAGTTTAAGTTTATCAAGTTCTTGCTCTAGGAGTTTGATAAACTATTCATCTCTCTTGACCCTAAGAGTGGATCCAATCTGATTGAAGAATTGTTGAGGTAAATAAGATTTGTTCAGAGAAAGTCTTAGTTACTTGAGTCAAGGGTGGCAGCCTTGGTATCTCAACATTGTCCTTCGAAGAAGATACTTGCAAAAAGATTGAATACTTTATAAGTGTTCATGACGTGATCTGGTGGAGCTCAACTACAATAGTGAAGAAGGGTTATTGGACAAGGATTTATGATCAATTGCTATTTGTGGAATCCACAAGTATTTAATTGATTATCCTTGAAAGTCAAGATTACTGATGTTCAACAAGATGTTGGAACATCTCATCATTAGAGTTTGTGCAGAATTATGGGAGGGGTACTGCATACGCTTTAGCATCTATTTTTGTCTTAGGTGGTGACCTAAGAAGTGGCTTCAGTCGGGTGTGACAGAAGCATGTGTTCTCTAGAGAGTTTCCTGGCAAGAAACTAGTTTGGACTTTGATGCTGTTGAAGATGAAGAAGAAGACATCATAATCTTGATGGTTACTGCTTGGATCAGTTTATTTCTAATCTAGGTGCTTTGGAGCATGGATCTTTCTTTTCTTGGAAGTCGAAGTTAAGTGGCAGTTGTCTCTGACTTTCTACAGTCTGCTCTACTAAGGAAAGTGGCATTCTTTGGTATGGCTATGGTGTAGTCTTGGACTACTTATTTTTTGAAGATTCAGACGTGGCAGGTGTGAAGTCTTTGGAGTTTTAAAGCAGGATGGAGGTTGTCTACTCAAACTTAGTGTTGAATCAAGTCTATGAGAGCATGGAACTCTTGTTCTGCAAAGGGAGGAGGTTCTTCTAAGTGGCAGAGGGAGGAGCTGAATTAAACAGTTGGATATCGTATCAATGTTCTGACATCTAGCTTAGCATCAGAAGTCTCAGCTGGTGATGTGGTACATCAGCTTAAGATAAGGTGATCTACAGGAGAATGGAAGGTATGGATGCTTCAAAAAGGTCTATCTCATGCAGTTTGCGGGAGCTGTGGATGGGAAGATGTTATATGACTAAGAGGCTTGGTGGATCCAAGATGTCTTGCTATGGAGCTAGTAGTTCATGTGACTTGAAGATCTATTTTCATTAGTGGATTAGTGTATCTTGTGGGGGTTCTGAAGAAGATTGAGATCAATCAAAAGGTGGAATTTGGTTGGTTTCATAGTGTGCATTCAAGCAGGATGCTTGAAATTGATTTCTCTTGTGCAGAAGAGTAGTTAGTTAAAAACGTAAGGAGGTTCTGGTTCTCTTGGAGTTGTGGCAGAAGTTCTGGGTTGAGGATGGAAGTATACCTTCTTTTGGTGGATGAGAGTTTATTTCTCTCCGGGTTTTTGAAGTTCTCTTTGTTCAAATTGGCGGCGCAGCGTTGTGTGAAGATCTTCAGTTTGAATTACTATGCTGATATTAAGTCCAGTGGTGGAGCATATCAAGAACCATGGTGTGTGGTGTCTATGATGTGTGAAGGATGTCCTAACTATTAGAACATCTTTGGGTTGGTTATCCTTGATGGAGGATTCTTAATTTCTGGTCTAGGAACTTGTTGGTTACCTGCATCGTGTCTAAGAAGTATCTACATTGTCATATGGGAGAATGATGGAGTAGAAGAACTGTCTTGGAAGTATGATGTAAGGGTTTTGGAAGACTAGAATGGATCACTAGTTGATTGCATGAAGGTTTGTATTCTAATGCATTCATAAGTGGATATTCACCATAAAATCAGAAGTATTCAAGGTTATCATACGGGAGCATGATGAAGGAATGACTATCTTGGATTGTGGGGTGTCTATCTCTATTGCTGGCTTGGTAAAGTCAGTGGAAAATCTTGCGAAGGGGATATTTCCCCTGGCTACAAGTCATGCTAGTAGTGGATCAGTTTGGCATCTGAGAAGTTCTGGAGCATGCATATGATATCTGAAATCGTTATAACAAACTAAGGGGCCCTGTGCGTCTCTTTGAGGAATGTGAAGCATTCTAATTTAATTGGTTTGTGCCTCAAGCAGCTGGAGGTCTATACATGAGAATTCAAGAGGAGTTCGTGTGGTGTGTAGATGGTTGCAGGATGGGGGGATCAATGGGACTTTAAACTTAAGCCAAGAGTTTGTTATGGTAGGATTGTTATCCTTTTATTATTTCCTCACGGGTAGAATGATGGTGATCATGTGTTAGTGATTATTGGTTCTTGTCAGAAGAAGCAATAAGAGAGTCAATGATTATGTTAAGCAGGTGGCTTGAATTGAGGGTGCGCTCTTGAAGACATGAAGATGTGTCTTATGTTTTCCATTCATTAGCTAGGTGTTCTGTGGAGGAGCACTGGTTACCTTAGATAGGGGGAGTTGCTCCTTGATCTAAGATGTTTTACTGCGAGGATGCAGTTGGAGTTCCAGTTTACATTTGCGCGTCAAGCAAGCTGTGATTATGTGTCCATCCTGGGAGGATGTGAAGTCAAGAAGGATGTCTTGACATTATTGTATTGTTGCAAGTTGTGGGAGACTTGGCAGTGCATGTTACACGGTTCTTATTGGATGCTTAAGAATCATTGATTGAGTCTGGGGGAATTTATTTTTCTCTGAAGACCGTGATCACAAAACTGTGAAGATTTTGTCCAATACAAAAACCTCTTGGGTGCAAACTGGGAGATGTTTGAAGAAATGCCTTAACATCTTGATCTGCTCTATTTGTCTTCTGGTTAAAAGGATTATCCTTGGGACTCATCAACAAAATGTTATTTTAGACCTGAGGGTGGGTCCTAACTGGCTGCTTTGAATGGTGGGGAGTGCTTCCTAAGAGAAGGCATGAGTAACATGTGTTTTGTTACAAGTGATCCTTCTTGGACGGTTACTCTTAAAAGTTTGAACAGTCATATCCTAGTTAGGCAGTGCATAGTTATTATTGTTGAATTCACCTACCTAAATTTATTTCTCCTTTGAATTGTCCAGCGGTAACTTCTTTGGACCGTGGTTATCTAGAGAAAGCATTTAGGTATTTAAATAATGCATCTGTTTGAGGTTTTCCAGATTATGGATTGATTCATCATGTCTTTCATTTGTGTTTGGATCGTATGAATATGGAACTGCATTGGCTTCTTTTGCCAATTTTTGGCTAAAAAGAGAGAGAATAGCTGTGTGGGTGGGTCTCTCAACATACATCTCTGGTGCTGGTTTTGCAAAGATGTTGGAAAGGATGTTCTAATAGTCTATCAGAATCTTTCACTTGTGCCTTGTGATCTGAATTAGGAAGCAGGTTGTGTCTTGTGACCTGAGTTACATGTTCTATAGACTCAGTGTTACGCATGATACAACTGAATCTTCTTACTGGCTCTCTTATGCCTCTTCAGAGGAAGATTTTTCCCTCCGTGGCAAGTACAAGTTTGAGGGGGAGTGTACTATGTACCTTTCCTCGTGTACACTAACATTCAAATGGGAATTTCAGGAACAAGAAGCAGTCTCAGAAGTGTTCCGATCATATCTACCAAACGGCGGACTTTCTTTTTCTACGTAAGAAGTTTTAACCAAAAATTTGTCAAAAGGGGGAGATTGAAAGCTCTACTGATTTGAGCAAATTTTTGGGAAAAACAGAATGTCAAAAGAGGTGTTTAAACATGAAGAAGCCTGATGAAAGAGGACTGGTCAGAGATGATGTCCCAATAGATGTCTAGAGATCTTTATCTGATATTGTAAGATGTTTCTTAATCTGTTGCAAGATTTAAGGAAACAATCAGTATATGGATCAAGGAATCAGCAAACAGAAGATTGAAGCCCAAGACTGCAGAAGACACTATAAATAGAAGACTTAGACCTAGGTTTTGAGATACCTTTAGAACGCCTTTTGTAACCTTGTTTTCTTGCGTAAGAAACAAGGGTTTAGGGTTTTGAGAGTCGTTGGCTGTAACACCCTTTTCTACCCCACAAATATACACGGCAAAATACACAAATTATTAGAGTAAAAATCACCACAGAAGGGTGCACATTTCTCAATAAATTCAAAATAAAACATTTGCTCCGTAAACAACGGGTTTTCCTCAAAATAATCAAAAAGCCATCAAATAGCAGCGGAACCACCATAACCATAATAATCCAAAATAAAATGGTTTTAAAACAAAAACCATAATACTCAAATAACAACTCAACATGGTTTGACTCAACGACCCAACCCGATGTTACAATATCAGAGCAAGACCCTCTACATCGACCAAAAGCAAATAAACTTCAAAAGTCCTCGAAGGCATCCACACCTAAGCCTGATCACCTGCACGTTACCCACGTGGAGGAAACATTCAAACAAGCAGGGTGAGTAATCACAATTCATTATAATCAATATAAAAACAAGATATGCATAAAAATGGCGTCATCATCATATACAACATCTTCGGGGTTATCACAAGGAAAACATCAAAATCACAACATCATCAAATACATCAATGCCAATTAAATGCAATGCACAATAAGACTCATGCATGTGGTACCAATCGTCACAGTCGATGGACACTGGGCCATCACCCTCTAAAGATCCCCATCATTAGGATCGGTTCCACACAAGAACTGGAGCACGTCAAAATTTATCTCAAATCCACACAATGGATTGAAGTCTAACATCATCACTGAAATGCTATGAATGCATGATACACAACGTCATTAATCATCATCAATAAAATAATTTTTGTGCATCATCATTCATTAATTCTCATATTAATCATGTCATCATATATTCGTCAAAAATCACAAAACATCATCTCATAATCATCAGTAACATCATGGTAAATCATCAGAAAAATATCAGCACCAAAACATCAAGACAGCACAGAGTCATAAAACAGAATTTTGCGAACAACATGCGTTCGCTACTGAGTTCGCCGTGCAAACCAGTTCGCTTTGGCATTCGCTTTGTGAGCTGCCAGCGAACCCCAAAATCCTATACAAAAACCAGAGGGTTCGCATTTTTGTCTCTCGCTCGCCACCCTCATTCGCTTTGCGAATCCACTCGCTGGGACGTTCGCTTAACGAATTAAATGTCACACTTCAGAATTTATTCCAGTATCATCAAACAAATTATCGCGCATTCCCTGCGCTGCTCGCTTTGCGAGTCTAGGGCGAGTGTTCGCCTTGTGAAGGAAACGTTCGCTTTGTGAACCTGTGATTTCAGGAAATCGCCGCTACACATCAGTAGCATATCAGACCCAAAAGCTCTTACGATTTCAACCCCAGTTTCCCCAAAAACATCCCTACGACATTCCTAAGGCATTATGGTAATCAAAGGCATAAAACCTACGACTATTAGGTCGATTCATTACACTATTCGAAACCTCAAATCACCTAAACCTTCACAAACTCTCAAGATTCTCATAAACCCTATAAATCCCTTTCACCACAAGGTCGAAACAACATGACCGGGAAATCAGCCTCAAGGTCCATTTTATCCAATTCAATTCAACCCTTAACAATCGATTCACAAAATACCCCCAAATCATCAATTTATTCATAAACCCACAAAAGTCTAAACCTCAAAATCCGTTTTAAACACATCAGTTCCTATAGTGAAAACAATGAAAGGCAATACTCCCCATACCTTAGATTATTAATTCGAAACTTTCCCTATTAAGTCTTTGGAAACCTTCTCGAATCCTCGCCTTCTCCTTTTTCCTCAGAGCTCTCAATTCTTTCCTTATTTTCATGGTCTAACAAAATGAATCATATTCTCAAATTCTCCTTTTTGTTAAACAGGGCTTCTAAAACGGACTTTCCCAATATTACCCTCACTAACTCCTCCTTAAAAGTCCATCTTACCCTTCATTCCTCTAATATTATTTAAATTAAATAATAATATAATATATTCCATAATATATACTATTATTTAATTAAATAACTAAAATTTCACAAAAATGCCAACATCAACATAAACCACCAAAATTCACAAAAATTCATGAATATAATATTTAAATAAATTAAATAAATATTCTTACAAATTTGGGGTGTTACAACTCTCCCCCAATTAAAGAATTTTTTCCCTCGAAAAATACCTCAAGGAAATAGAGTCGGATACGACTCCCTCATCTGATCTTCACGTTTCCAAGTCCAACTTTCGCCAGCTAGTCCACCCCACAACACCTTCACCAAAGCTATGTCTTTACCCCACAGTTGCTTCATCTCTCGACCATCAACCCGCACAGGTAATGCTTCCACTGTCAGGTTATCCCTCACTTGTACATCATCCATCTGAATCATATGCGACGGATCCGAAATGTACTTCCTCAACTGAGACACATGGAACACGTCATGCAAATTCGCAAGTGACGGTGTTAAAGCAATTCGATAGGCTACCTCTCCTATCCTCTGCAAGATTTGATATGGACCAACAAAACGTGGAGTGAGCTTCCTAGACTTCAAAGCTCGACCCACACCAGTCACTGGCGTCACCCTCAAAAACACATGCTTTCCCTCACCGAATTCAAGTGCCTTCCTTCTCTTATCATGGTAGCTCTTCTGAAGACTCTGCGAAGCTTTCATCCTTTCTTAGATCATCTTAATCTTCTTGATCGTCTCTTGCACAATCTCAGGTCCAAGTACAACACTCTTGCCTTATTCATACCAACACAACAGAGTTCTACACCTTCTCCCATATAAAGCTTCATAGGGCGCCATTCCAAGATCCTCCATGATCCAACACACAAGCCCTCAGCAAATCCTCTAAAGATTGGTAGTTCTTTCTATCTGACCGTCCATCTGTGGATGGTAGGCAGAACTCATCCTCAATTTGGTACCCAAAGCATCTTGTAAACTCTTCCAGAACCTCGATCTAAATCTCGGATCTCTATCCGACACAATACTCGAAGGTATCCCATGCAACTTCACAATCTCCTCAATGTACATCTTAGCTAGCTTCTGCATAGAATGATTAATCTTCATCGGTAAGAAATAAGCCAATTTTGTTAATATATCCACAATCACCCAAATTGAATCATTTCCCTTAGCAGTCCTCAATAATCACGACACAAAATCCATGGAAATACTATCCCATTTCCACTCTGGAATATTCAACAGCTGCATCATACCTAAAGGCTTCTGATGCTCAATCTTCGACTTCTGACAAGTCAAACACTGAAAAACAAACTCTACAATATCCTTCTTCATACCCGGCCACCAAAACAACTTTTTCAAATCTTGGTACATCTTCGTAGCACCGGGATAAATACTCAACCTACTTCAGTGTTCTTCTTCTAAAATACTCTTCTTGATTTCTGGAATATCTGGAACACATACCCTATCCCGAAACCTCATCACATGATTCTCATTAATTCGGAATTCCCCTCCGTTATCTTGGTTAATCAAAATCAATCGGTCAACCAACTTTAAATCAGATTGTTGTCCCACTCTAATTTCTTCCAGGATATCACTAGTCAACTTCAACATTCCCAACTTCACACTATCAGAGGTCTTTTCACATACCAAACTCAAATCTTTGAATTGTTCAATTAATTCCAACTCTTTCACCATAAGCATCGACATATGCAATGACTTTCTGCTCAATGCATCGACCACTACATTTACTTTGCCCAGATGATAACTCAAATCAAAATCAAAATCCTTCAATAGCTCTAACCACCTCCTCTGCCTCATATTTAATTCCTTCTGATCAAATACGTACTTCAGACTTTTATGATCACTGAACACTTCAAACTTAGAACCAAACAGATAATGTCTCCAAATCTTCAATACAAACACCACCGCGGCCAATTCCAAGTCCTGTGTAGGATAATTCCTCTCATGGACTCGCAATTGTCTCGAAGCATAAGCAACAACTTGTCCATTCTGCATCAATACTCCTCCAAGACCCATCTTCGACACATCACAATACACCATAAAAGATTCGCTCAGATTAGGCAAAATCAACACTGAAGTGGTCATCAACCTCTTCTTCAATTCCACAAAGCTCTCTTCACAAGCTACATCCCACACAAAAGCTTGACCCTTTCGAGTCAACTGAGTCAAAGGTAATGCCAGCTTAGAAAAGCCCTCGATAAACTTACGGTAATAACCCGCCAATCCCAGAAAACTTGGTATCTCAGTAGAAGACTTCAGAGTCTCCCACTGTAACACAACATTAATTTTAGAGGGATCAACAGCAATCCCGCCACTTGAAATCACATGGCCAAGAAAACTCACTTCCTTCAACCAGAACTCACACTTGGACATCTTTGCATACAACTTCTTCTCTTTCAATACTTGCAACACAGTTCTCAAATGCTCGACATGTTCTTCTTAAAATCTAGAATATATCAAGATATCATCGATAAACACCACTAGAAACTTATCCAAATACTCATGAAAAATATGATTCATGTACTCCATGAACACACCAGGTGCATTGGATACACCAAATGGCATCACAGTGTATTCATAGTGACCATACCTTGTCCTGAAAGCTGTCTTCGGGATATCGTAAGGCTTAACACGAATCTGATGATAACCAGACCTCAAATCAATCTTACTGAACACACAAGCGCCAACCAGTTGATCCATCAAATCGTCAATTCTCGAAAGCAGATACTTATTCTTAATAGTCACTTTATTCAACTGCCGAAAATTGACACACAATCTCATACTGCCATCCTTTTTCTTCACTACCAACATAGGGCACCCCACGGAGAAACACTCGGCCGAACAAACTTCTTCTCAAGCAATTCTTCTAGTTGTTTCTTTAATTCACGTAACTCAGAAGCCGACATCCGATAAGGGGCCATCAACACTGGACTCGTACCTGGTATTAAGTCCACTACAAACTCCACTTCACGTTCTGGAGGCAAACCACTGATGTCATCCGGAAACACATTTGGAAATTCACATACAACCGGTAAGTCGACACTCGCAGCTTCACGATCAATTTGCAGTGATGTAAACATTGCAAACACCATGGCTTCGTCTTCCATAAGTTCGTTTACTTGCTTAGCAGACAAGAACATCAACTCCCCACTATCATCAATCTCAGGAAACTCTACAGGCTTGTTATAACAATTGATATAAACACGGTTGAACTACAACCAGTTCATTCCAAAGATCACGTCAATTTGGTGCAAGGGTAGGCACACTAAATCCATCACAAAACTCTTCTAAAAAATCGTCAGAGGACATCTCAAACACACAAGGGAAGTAGTAACAGAACCATTAGCTGGAGTCTCTATTACCATATTCCCATTCATATCAGCTAATTTCAAACCCAATCTATTAGCATATTCAAGCGAGATAAAAGAATGAGTAGCACTAGTATCAATAATAGCAACCAACTCGATATTATTAATAAAACAAGTACCTCGAATCAGGTTGTCCTTCTCTGGCACTTCTGCACCACTCAAAGCAAACACACGGCCACTAGTCTGAGCGGCAGTAGCGGTCTTCTTCTGCTTTTGACATTGAGTACTGATATGACCTTTCTCACCACAATTGAAATAGGTTGGACCATCATCTTTGCAATCAGTAGCTCTATGACTCTTCTTACCATATCTGTAACACCTCAGCACATATTGGTACACACATCAGCATGGTGGCCTTGCTCGCCACACTTATAAAACTTCCCAGAAGCGGGAGCTGCTCCCCCACTTGACTTTTTCCCCTCTGAATCCTTCTACTTCCCTTTGTCAGCTGAAGTTGTATAAGGTTTACCCCTATATTGCCATTTCTTATCACTCAACTGCTTGTAGTGAGTAGATCGAGCTCGGCTATCCTCATCGTAGATTCTGCTCTTGTCTACTAACTCAGCATACCTGTGGATCTTTTGATACCCAATACCATGCTTAATTTCTGGTCTCAGCCCATTCTTGAACTTGAGACACTTGGACATCTCAGCATCAGCACGGTTGTAGTGCAGACAGAACTTCACCAGTGCTTCAAACTTCGCGGCATACTCCGCCATAATCATGTCTCCTTGCTTCAGCTCAAGGAATTCCACTTCTCTCTTTCCACGAGCATCCTCTAGAAAATACTTTCCTAGAAACTCCTTCTTAAACACAGCCCAGCTTATCACAGTGCCAACATCTGCGAGTCTCTGACGGGTGTTATCCCACCAATCCTCGGCCTCTTCTGTCAGCATATGCGTTCAAACTGAACTTGTTGCTCATCAGTGCACCCCGTCACATGGAAGATCTTCTCGATTGCCTTCAACCACTTGTGTGCACTAGCTGAATCGTGAGTACCCTCAAAAGTTGGTGGATTATTCCTCTGAAACTTATCCAAAGCACGAAACTCATCTAGAACTCCACCATTCAGATTGAGTTGAGCCACTACATTAACAACTGATTCCAATGCATCAGCAATCGCACGATCATTTCTTCCAGCCATCGTGCACACCACTGACAAGGTTAGAAGAAATAAAACATTGATAGTGTACACACACTCGTCGACTGACAGGGACTGACATCAATTAAAAACCTGGCCGGACGCACCGACCTGCTCTGATACCACTAATGTAACACCCTTTTCTACCCCACAAATATACACGGCAAAATACACAAATTATCAGAGTAAAAATCACCACAGAAGGGTGCACATTTCTCAATAAATTCAAAATAAAACATTTACTCCGTAAATAACGGGTTTTCCTCAAAATAATAAAAAAAGCCGTTAAATAGCAGCAGAACCACCATAACCACAATAATCCAAAATAAAAAGGTTTTAAAACAAAAACCATAATACTCAAATAACAACAAAATAACAACTCAACATGGTTCGACTCAACGACCCAACCCGATGTTACAATATCAGAGCAAGACCCTCTACATCGATCAAAAGCAAATAAACTTCAAAAGTCCTCGAAGGCATCCACAGCTAAGCCTGATCATCTGCACGTTACCCACGTGGAGACAACATTCAAACAGGCAGGGTGAGTAAACACAATTCATTATAATCAATATAAAAACAAGATATGCATAAAAATGGCGTCATTATCATATACAACATCTTCAGGGTTATCACAAGGAAAACATCAAAATCACAACATCATCGAATACATCAATGCCAATTAAATGCAATGCACAACAAGACTCATGCATGTGGTACTAATCGTCACAGTCAATGGACACTGGGCCATCACCCTCCAAAGACCCCCGTCATTAGGATTTGTTCCACACAAGAACTAGAGCACGTCAAAATTTACCTCAAATCCACACAATGGGATTGAAGTCTAACATCGTCACTGAAATGCTATGAATGCATGATACACAACGTCATTAATCATCATCAATAAAATCATTTATGTGCATCATCATTCATCAGTTCTCATATTAATCATGTCATCATATATTCTTCAAACATCACAAAACATCATCTCATAATCATCAGTAACATCATGGTAAATCATCGGAAAAATCTCAGCACCAAAACATCAAGACAGCACATAATCACAAAAAAAAATTCTCGAACAGCAGGCGTTCGCTACTGAGTTTGTCGTGTGAACCTGTTCGCTTTGGCATTCGCTTTACGAGCTGCCAGCGAACCCCAAAATCCCATACAAAAACCAGAGGGTTCCCATTTTTGCCTCTCGCTCGCCACCCTCACTCGCTTTGCGAATCCACTCTTTGGGATGTTCGCTTTGAGAATTAAATGTCACACTTCAGAATTCATTCCAGTATCATCAAACAAATTATCGTGCATTCGATGCACTGCTCGCTTTGCGAGTCTGGGGCGAGTGTTCGCCTTGCGAAGGAAACGTTCACTTTGTGAACCTGCGATTTCAGGAAATCGCTGCTACACATCAGTAGCATATCAGACTCAAAAGCTCTTATGATTTCAACCCCAATTTCCCCCAAAAACATCCCTACGACATTCCTAAGGCATTATGGTAATCAAAGGCATAAAACCTACGACTATTAGGTCGATTCATTACACTATTTTAAACCTCAAATCACCTAAACCTTCACAAACTCTCAAGATTCTCATAAACCCCATAAATCCCTTTCACCACAAGGTCGAAACAACATGACCGAGAAATCAGCCTCAAGGTCCATTTTATCCGATTCAATTCAACCCTTAACAATCGATTCACAAAATACCCCCAAATCATCAATTCATTCATAAACCCATAAAAGTCACCTAAACCTCAAAATCCGTTTTAAACACATCAGTTCCTATAGTGAAAACAATGAAAGGCAATACTCCCCATACCTTAGATTGTCGATTCAAAACTTTCTCTATTGAGTCTTTGGAAACCTTCTCGAATCCTCGCCTTCTCCTTTTTCCTCAGAGCTCTCACTTCTTTCCTTCTTTTCACGGTCTAACAAAATTAATCCTATTCTCAAATTCTCCTTTTTGTTAAACCTAACCCTTGGGCTTCTAAAATGGGCTTTCCCAATATTATCCTCACTAACTCCTCCTTAAAAGTCCATCTTACCCTTAATTCCTCTAATATTATTTAAATTAATTAATAATACGATATATTCCATAATATATACTATTATTTAATTAAATAACTAAAATTTCACAAAAATGCCAACATCAACATAAACCACCAAAATTCACAGAAATTCACGAATATAATATTTAAATAAATTAAATAAATATTCTTACAGATTTGGGGTGTTACATTGGCTCTCTAGGTTGTAAGTTTCCCTTTGTATCAGTTGATGAACTGTGGTAGATATAGTTGTCACACAGATCCATAAGCCTTGAGGTATTGGATTGTGTATTGTTCCTGGATGAAGCTTTTAAGCAAATCCGAGTTAGCTTGTTTGTCAAGAAAGCTTGACAGATTTCTGTATTGACAGGGATGATGTAGAAATCACAGTTGGTAATTAAGGGAAGTGAGTGGGGTATCTCATATCAGGGTTGTAAACGTTTGAGTTTAGCCTTGGTAAAGATGTTCATTGGGTAGATGTTAGGTATGAAGTTGTAAACGGGGGAGTTTAGCTTTGTAACAGTTCTACAGATAGTGAAGTCTTCTTCCTAGATTGGTATCCCCCAGATGTAGGTGAGTTGCACTGAACTGGGTTAATAATTACTGTGTTCTTTATCATTCTGCAGATTTATGTTTTCTGTTAGGGTTCATGATAAACATGTTGGATCAGATGTCGTGACATCTGTGATTGTGCAGTTCTGATATTCAAGGTATCAGTCTGCTATTGCGCCTCTGAGTTTAAATGATTATGTAGTACAATGTCTTGACATGTGTTAGGACATATAATGTCTGCATATGCCAGAATTTCATACATAATACATAGCAGAAAAACACAATCTAAGCTTCTCTTGAAACATCCAAGCATAGCTCTACTTGCAAATTAAACCTGCAAATAATACCTGAAAAGTAACAACAATAATGGGGTGAGATGATAATCTTAGTGAGTTCCCCTATCCTATGGGTTCACTCGGCTCTATAGGGTCCTAATCAAAATTCCGAACTCAAGTCAAGAGGGAAAGGGGATAAGACTTGAGTTCACACCATTCGCAATGTATAGAAACACGTCTCTTGAGCTCACCAACTCAAACAATCATTATCCGGGAAAAAGAAAACTATAAAGTAAAGGTGATTATTCCCAAAGCTGATCACAAATATCTATCCATCAGATATGGCTAACGGTAGTCCTAGCCTCCATTTAATGGACCACACAATCCATCAAATATGGTCAACGGTACTCCTAGCCTCCACTGCACGGAACACAAACCCCCAGATATGGCCAATGGCAGTACCCATCCTCCACCATGTAGAATAAACTATCTACCAGATATGGCCACCAGTACCCCTAGCCTCGATTGCGTGGTGATAGTCAATCCATCTCAGATAAGGCCAACGGTAGTCCTAACCTCCACTAACAGATACATCATTCATTAGATATGGCTAACAACACTCCTAGCCTCCACTGAGTGGAATGCACTAAGCCTTTTCCACCAGATATGGTCAATGGATATTGGACATCCACTACATGGAGTCCACCATCAGATATTGTCCACGGAGTCCAGACCTCTACTGCGTGGAATATGCTTAACTGAGTTATAGTTATTCATCAATTAACAGGTGGTCACATTCACTTTAATCACACAATAACACCACATGTTCCATACATTCATCTCACTCATACTATGGTGACCATTCATCCATGACACACACCTAGGTATCATATGGCATGAATGTCACCTTCTAGTGTTATTTAATCATACATGTAACCTAGTTATATTTCTAATCCATTTACTTAGTTATAAGTCTAGGTTTCCTCACTCATCTTTATAGTGTTTTAATTATGTTATCACACAATCAAGCAGACAATCATTATACATATGTAGCATAACACAATCATACAAGAATCATGCATATATGGTAGAATAACATATCAAACATAATCAACCATAAAATTTCACATAATTATTAAGGTATACAATCCAATACTATCCTCCACCAAGTATCTTTGGTTAACTCATGGTATCACATCACCATTTAATATTCCCTTCGGATTACCTTTCCAATTTACAGGGTATACATCTTCACCTATTACATATTATACTACATTCATTCAATTGATACCAATTTATTAATCATCATCTATATTTATATTTTTACTTTTTATCACATAGAGCATGGGAATAGATTTCCAACGCTTTCGACCGTTCCTCGATCCGAGTTATAGTTCCAAAGTTATGAAGGAAACAAGAAACAGGAAAACAAAATTCTGCTATGGTCGCACAGCGACCCATAGGCGAGGCTGGCTTGCTTTCAGTTTGCACAGCGAACTCCAGGCGAGGAAGATACAGAACCAAAATAAGGGCATGGTCGCATAGCGATGGTGAAGCTCGCACATCCAGCGCAGCACAAAGGCTCTCCTGGAGCTTGCCTTGAGCTCGCACAATGACTCAAGCGATTTCCAGATTCTGCAGAACACGAAACTACATTAACCATAGCTAAAACTCCACCCCACACGTTCATACGACATCGAAACACCCAATAGTCATGGTATAACATAATAAGACACATATTTCATCAAGATTATCATATAGGATGCAAATTCAACACATTTAACTTGATTTTCACACAAAATCCCTAAACCTTAAACATGTATTTCTTCCCACCCAAGGCTAAACTATCTAATGGAACTCTCCTTGATGAAGAAGATTGATGATGGAGATGGATGGTGATGAGTTTCTTCTTCTTCTTCTTCTTCTTCTTCTTCTTCTTCTTCCATAAGCTCTTCCTTCTTTCTCTAATTCTCTTATCTTCTTCTTTTACTTGCCAACTTTCTTCTTCTTTCCTTTTCTTTCACATAAATATATATAATACATATAATATTATATAATATTATACAATGGTGAAAAATATCCCCACTTGATATTTTGTCATCTAACACTAATTGACCAATTATTAATATTACCAAAATGTCCTCTCTTGCACTTATTAATATTGGTCTGTCTCTTTCATAAATAATTAATCTCTTCAGAGTTCACTAGTTTCTTTATTGATCCCAATTGACAACATTTAGAGCACTTAGGAGTTTCAAATATTTCAAATACAAAAGATAGATTACATAGAAACTTAATTGATCTAAACTTACATCCAATTGAGCATATAGGGTATTACAGGAACTTTGTCACTGGACTACGGATTATAAAAGGAATTAAAATACCACTTAAGTTATATTGTGACAATAAATCAGTCATCCTATACTCCAACAATAATAGGAGCTCGACTAAGTCAAAACATATTGACATCAAGTTCCTAGCTATTAAGGAAATGGTACAAAGTGGAAAGATTTCTATAGAACATTTAAGGACGAACTCTAAGATAGTCGATCCTCTTACATAAGGTCTTCCACCCAAGGTCATTCATGGGCACACTGCTCACATGGGTGTTTTATGATTTGAGGAATCCTTGGTTTAGTGGGAACATTTGTTTTAAGAATACAATTGATAAATTAAATTTTGTTAAATGTGAAAAAGAACCTTATGTTTATAAAAAGGTCAGTAGGAGAACAATAATTTTATTAATGATATATGTGGATGACATATTACTCTTTGGAAATTATATGACTGTAATGCAAAGTAAAAATGTTTGGCTATCTGATCAGTTATCTATGAAGACTTAGGAGAAGATGCCTATATCTTATGAATAAATATTTAAAGAGATAGATCTAAATGGTTGCTTGGACATTCTCAGTCTATGTGCATTGATACCATCTTAAAAAGGTATAACATGGAAAGTTCTAAACGAGACTATTTTTCTGTAGGAATTGGAGTTACTCTTAGTAAGGAGGATTGTCCTAAATCTTCTGATGACAGATATTGCATGAATAGACTACCATATGATACTGCAATGGGAGTTATCATGTGCACCATGACTTGTACACATTGTGATATCGCTTATGGACTGGATGTAACTAGTCGATATCATGCAAATCCTGCTGAGGAACACTAGAGAGTGGTTAAGTCCATTATTAAGTACTTAAGAAGAACTAAATAACAATTCCTCATTTATGGAGATTTTGAACTGAAACTAAAAAGGCATATTGATGCAAGTTTTTCATCAGACAAAAATGATAACAAATCTATTTCAGGTTATGATTTCCTTTTAAACGATGGTGCAATTAGTTGGAAAAGTTCCAAGCAATATATAATAATAGAAAATTCAACTACTGAAGCCTAGTATATAGCAATAAGTGAGACTACTAAAGAAGTTGTTTGGATGCAAAGTTCATATCTGAACTTGGAGTGGTTCCTTCGATAGAAGAATTTATACCATTATTGTATAACAATAATGGAGCCATTGCTTAAGCAAAGGAGCCAAGGCCACACCAGAAATCTAAGCAAATTCTTCGAAGATATCATTTGATAAGAGAAATCATTGAGCGTGGTGACGTCGAGACTGAAAAGGTAGATGAAAGGAGAATGTGGTAGATCTATTCACCAAGGCGCTTTCTATAAATGTTTTTCACAAAAACAAGTTTGAAATAGGATTGAAATACATGACCAATTAGCTCTAGTGCAAGTGGGAGATTGTTGGGAATATTTAGATATGTCCAAGACCCAATAGATCATGTTAGAAAATTTGTAGTTAATAAAATAATACATTTCATTATCGTATTTATTGTTTAGTCAAAATAGTGAAGTTGATAAGTCCTTGATTAAAATTGTAGACTTGTTATCATGATAGAGATTGAAATTATGTTCTTGAGGGGACAGATGTTGGGACAACTTGTCCAACTTCTTAAGCCAGTTTAAAAAACAGATTGACAACAATAATAAATCAACGAAGAAAGCTGTAAAGTAAGATAAGAGAATGGTAACCCAGTTTGGGGAAACCACACCTACATCTAGGGGGTACTATACCCAAGAAAGAAAATTCACTAATTCGAATTAGAATATTATTCTTATAAGAACTCCAAACCCTATGAAGTTCTAACAAGTCTATTGATTGTTAAAATTATAACTCAATTAAGACAAACCAACTATGCCAAGTTACTGAAACATAGTGGTGTACAACAATAGATTCAACATTAATCCTTATTATGGCATTAGCATGGAATAAAAGAAAAAAATACTCACAAATGCTAGACACAAAGAACTTAATCTTGCATACAAATTATTATCAAACAAAGAGAATTGAGTCTCCTCATATAGCAATGTGGTATGGGCTTTTTCTCCTTGGATATCTGTATTTAATTCGTCCAAAATAATAGTTGAATAAGTTGGATTTGATTTTCTCCATAAATATCTCCAACAAAGGATATGATTTATTATATTTAAAATTCAAATTTAAATCACATTTAAATCTGATTTGATCTTCAGCAGCTGTCGAACAAATCATACAAACATTGCTAAATAATTTGCATTAAATCTGATTGAATCTCAACTAGAATTTTCTCACCAAGCAACATCCATCACGACCTGCTGACCAGGGTCAAATGTTGCACAACAGGCATGCTGGAACATTGTGTTCCACATGGTGCACCAGTACATCCAAATTAACTTTTCTCCATAACTTGTAGATCTTATGTTGTAGAGTGAATCTTGGATAGAGAAATACTGAAGCAAAACTGCAATGTCATATGTCTTTTGTCAAAGACCAGATGTTGCATCCCACATGTTGGAACATGTGTTCCTTCTGCACCAAAATCAAATTGAGCAAACTCCATGTTTTTTTCCATAATACAGTCAATCCCAAAAGGTATAACAATCTCCCCCATTGGCATATTTTGCCAAAAAAAAAAAACTACTTCAAGCAGATAAACAGCTAAGTATATAGGATATCCCATATTCAAACCAAACATCATCAGCAGTTGAAGAAGATAAAACATCATAGCATACATCAACATTAGAATATAGATCAACATCACATTTCAGTAGCATAATGCATGTAGGAGCGAGACCCGCAATCTCGTGAAGCGCCATAATAGAAACAATTTTGTAACCTCTTTTCTTTTCTCTTTACACTTTTGACCACTCGAAGAAAACAATTAACATAAACTAACATTCAATGTAAGTTTAACTAAAAGGTTCCCATTGAGTACAACAGACGTGAGAGGTGCTAATACATTCCCCTTGCGTAACTGATATTTCCCTATTCCTTCATTGGAATAAATAAAGTTCAGTAATGACTCTATTTGAACACATTTTCCGCGAACGTGCAAAACACTTGGCGAAGGATTGTATTTTTTGAGGTACGACACCTATTCTCATATTAGGCAATACAAAGTAGAACCTAGAGCTCTGAGATGTATGTTCCTTGGATACCTTGAAGGAGTCAAAGCTTATAAGATATGGTGCCTAGAGCCAGGTCATAGGAGGTGTATCACAAACCGAGATGTAGTTTTCATTAAAGTAGAAATAGCGTTCAAGAAAACTGATGATATTGGTAGAAATGCAAAGATCACTATAGAGGAGCTGGAATAGGAAGATATTCCTGTTGAGGTAGAGCATAGTGATGTTGAATTGCATAACCCAGATGAAGTCGAATAAGAAACACAAGTTATTTATAAAGATGCGGAGACTAAAAATGACTACTTACTGGAAAGAGACAGGTCAAAAATATTCATTAACCCACCTTAGAGACATGGTTATGCAGATCTCATAGAATTCACCGTAATCTCTACAAGTGAGGTTCTTGATGAAGAACCTAGGGACTACAAGGAAGTTGTGAGAAGTTAAAATAAGACTGAATGGCTGAAAGCCATGGATGATAAGATGAAATTTCTTCATCAAAATAACACTTAGGATCTGATCAAAAAATCTGCAGGGGCAAGGTTAGTAAGCTAAAAGTGGATTTTAAAGGTTAAGGAAAGAATCAAATGAGTAATGTCGAAGCAAGTTAAGGCAAGGTTGGTTCTAGGGGGTTCACTAATAAAGAAGATGTCAACTTCAATGATGTGTTCCCACCTGTTGTAAAACACATATCCATTAGAATTTTGTTTGTAACACCCTACTACCCCAAAGAACAATCACAATAAATATAAGAAAATGTATCAGACTACATCACCCAAGGGTGCCACAGTACGTCATACTATGTCAAAGTAACAAAACCTTCTCCGTAACACGGGTTATATTGTCATAAATTCAATCAATATTATGTAGCGGAAAAATCAAAACTCAATACACTTATAATTCAAAAACGTCTTAAAATAAGAAGTTCATAACATCATAATGACAACAAAAGAAAGAACACAATCGTTCGTCTCAAACATCCCGACCTGATGTTACATATCAGAGCAAGACCCTCTAATCGACAGAAACCAAAATACTTCAAAAGCTAAGTCTTCGAGCGCCAAGAGAGCTAATCTTGATCATATGCACGTTACCCACGTGGAGGCAATATTCAAACAGGCAGGGTGAGTAATCACAAATCATTATATGAGATATAAAGCAAAAGATATACTAGTCATACATATCATCATACCATCGAATCACAATCATTACAAAAACATCAATCAATTCACCACATCATCAACACTTTAATTACTCAATAATTATGCAATGTCACATAGTATGGAATGCAACAACATGGACTCATGCATGTGGTACCAATTCATCATATTGATGGACACTAGGCCATCATCCTCCAAAGATCCCCATCAATAGGATCAATTCTACACAAGAATTGGAGCACGTCACAAACACTTCAATCCACACAATAGGATTAAAGCCAGCACTGGATCGGAGTCCTAAATATGCCATAAATGCATGATGCAAATGTCATAATAAACATCGTCATAGAATCGTCAAAATTGCATCATCATTCATGAGAATTCATCAAGTAATCATAGTCTATCATACCTCACCTTCGTCACAAGTCAACCCAATACATCACCATTCGTCATTTATAATCGTCACAACAAAAATCCCATATTTTATCCCATTAAGCATCATTACTAGTCTCCTTATGTTCCATTACATCATCTTAGTCCTACTGTTCAAGGAAAACTGCATTACAAGCGAAATTGGGAGAGAAATCGCCAAACGGATAAATTTTGACAACAGTGCTGCCCATACGCGTATGGTCGTGCCCTATACGCGTATGGCCCTTCTCCCTCGCCCCTGGACTGCGTATCCTACGCGTAGGGCCATCTGCCCAAGCCTTCCATACGCGTATCGCCTTGAGCGTTACGCATATGGGAAGAGAGGGTTTCCCTCTCAAAATTCCCTTCAATCTTCCCATACGCGTAATGGCTATCCCATACGTATATGCCCCTTTCCTCAAGATTCCCATATGTGTAATGGCCCTTCATACACGTATGGCCACTTCCCCCTTACGCGTACTCTACGTGTATGAGCAGAGGGTTGTGTTGGCTCTAGGGACGGGTGCGTATCATACGCGTATTACCATGGGAAGTCCCCCTCATACGCGTAAGGCCCCTTCCCTTACACGTATGGCCAGACGCACCTCCAAAACCTAGATTTCGCATCTGTGCAAAATTCTCCCCATTACAGCACCTTCAAACTTCCAAATCAGATCCCAAACTACTTTCGATTCACTACAGATTCAAGTTTTAATCCTACTTCATTGTTTTCATCAATTTTCTATCATTAGAACCTAAATTCGTTAATCCCAACCCACAAGCTCAGATCTGGTTTTTATGCTCGTCACACCAATAACGTAAATTCATATGAATCCCACAACAATGACAAAAATCAACACAAAATTCCTAGCATATGTCATAAACACTCAATTCACAAGTTTTAACATGCAAATTCATCATAAATTCGTCAATTGACACATATCACACAAAACCTACATCTACCTTAAACCCATACCAGATATAATAACCTGGATTAACCCCCCATACCTTGAATTTTTAGCAATTCAACTCCTTCTTAGCGTTCTCTGGGTGATCTTTCCTCTTTCTCTGTGCCCTAGCTCTCTTTTCTCTGTTCTCTTCACTTTCACAATCGTAAGAATGAACTTCCCTAAGTCCCACTTTCTTTTTTTAATTCTTACCCCTTGGACCCCAATTATGATCTTTCCACCTTTCTCACTTAATCCTCCTAACATTACCATCTTACCCCTATGTTCTTCTCCTTTTATTTTAAATAATAATAATAATCTAACTAATATAATTGCATTATTATATTATTATTACTACTAAGGAAATTCTAATTAATCATTTAATTTCTAACATACCCTCATTATTCCCTTAACTCAATAATACCCCACAACACAACACAAATACACCACTCGTCACAAAATTTCTTCAAGACTCACCGAAAACACCAAGTAATCATAATAAATTAATTAAGTAAATATTATAATTATTTTGGGGTGTTACAACTCTCCCCCATTCAAAAAAATTTCGTCCTCAAAAATTACCTGAAGGAAACAGGGTTGGATACGACTCCTTCATCTGATCTTCACGCTCCCAAGTCCAACTCTCACCAACTGGTCCGCCCCACAACACCTTCACCAATGATATGCCTTTATCCCACAATTATTTCATTTCTCGTCCATCAATCCGCACAGGTAATGCTTCAACAATAAGGTTATCTGTCACCTATACATCATCCATTTGAATCGCATGCGACGCATCTGGAATGTATTTTCTCAACTGAGACACATGAAACACATCATGTAAATTCGCAAGCGATGGCGGTAAAGTAATCTGATAAGCTACTTCTCATATCCTCTGTGAAATCTGATACGGACCTACAAAATGGGGAGTGAGCTTCCTTGACTTCAAAGCTCGACCCACACCAGTCACCGGCGTAACTCTCAAAAACACGTGATCTCCCTCTTGGAATTCAAGTGCTTTCCTCCTCTTATTGTGGTAACTCTTCTGAAGACTCTGCGAAGCCCTCATCCTTTCTTAGATCATCTTAATCTTCTCAGTCGTCTCTGGCACAATCTCAAGTCTGAGTACAACACTCTCGCCTGATTCATACCAACACAATGGAGTTCTACACCTCCTTCCATACAAAGCTTCATATGGCGCCATCCTAATACTAGCATGAAAACTGTTGTTGTATGTGAACTTAATCAATGGAAAATGGCTATACCAAGATCCTCCTTGGTCCAACACACAAGCCCTCAGCAAATCCTCCAAGGATTGGATAGTTCTCTCCCTCTGACCATCAGTCTGGGGATGATATGCAAAACTCATCCTCAACTTAGTACCCAAAGCATCTTGTAAACTGTTCCAGAACCTCGACGTAAATCTCGGGTCTCTATCCGACACAATACTCGAAGGTATTCCATGCAACTTCACAATTTCCTCAATGTATATATCAGCTAGCTTCGGCATAGAATGATTAATCTTCATCGGTAAGAAATGAGCCGATTTAGTTAGTCTATCCACAATTACCTAAATTGAATCATTTCCCTTCGCAGTCTTCGGCAACCCCGACACAAAATCCATGGAAATACTATCCCACTTCGATTATGGAATATTCAACGGCTGCATCATACCCAAAGGCTTCTGGTGTTCAATCTTTAACTTTTGGCAAGTCAAACACGCGTAGACAAACCCTGCAATATCCTTCTTCATACCTGGCCACCAAAACAATTTCTGCAAATCCTGGTACATCTTCGTAGCACTGGGATGAATACTCAATCTACTTCAATTCACTTCCTCAAGAATACTCTTCTTAATTTCTGGAACATCCAGAACACACACTCTGTCTCTGAACCTCATCACACCATTCTCATCAATTCGAAATTCACCTCGGTTACCTTGGTTAATCAAGGTCATCTGATCAACCAACTTCAAGTCAGATTGCTGACCCACTATGATTTCTTCGAGAATACCACTAGTCAATTTCAGCATACCCAACCTCACACTGTCAGGCGTCTCTTCACATACTAAACTCAGGTCTCGAAATTGCTCGATCAATTCCAATTCTCTCACCATAAGCACCGACATATGCAATGAGTTCCTGCTCAATGCATCAACCACCACATTTTCCTTACCAAGATGGTAACTCAAATCAAAATCATAATCCTTCAATAATTCTAACCACCTTATCTGCCTCATATTTAACTCTTTCTGATCAAATAAGTATTTCAAACTCTTATGATCGCTGAAAACTTAGAATTTAGAGCCAAAAAGATAATGTCTCCAAATTTTTAACACGAACACCACCGCTGCCAACTCTAAGTCATATGTAGGATAATTCATTTCATGAACCCTCAATTACCTCAAAGAATACGCAATAACTTGACCATTCTGCATCAAAACCCCACCAAGACCCATCTTTGAGGCATCACAATATACCACAAAAGATTCATTCGGATTGGGCAAAATCAACACTGGAGCGGTCGTCAATCTCTTCTTCAATTCCACAAAACTCTCTTCACATGCAACATCCCATACATAAGCTTACCCCTTTCGAGTCAACAGAGTCAAAGGTAATGCCAATTTAGAAAATCCTTCGATAAACTTGAGGTAATAACCTGCCAACCCAAGAAAACTTTGCATTTCAGTAGCAGACTTCAGAGTCTCTCACTGTAACACAACGTCAATCTTAAAAGGATCCACAACAATCCCACCACTTGAAATCACATGGCCAAGAAAACTCACTTCTCTCAACCAAAACTCGCATTTCGACAATTTTGCATACAACTTCTTCTCTGTCAGCACTTGCAATACAGTTCTCAAATGCTCAGCATTCTCTTCTTCAAATTTAGAGTATATCAGAATATCATCAATGAAAACCACAACGAACTTATCCAAATACTCATGAAAAATCCGATTCATATACTCCATGAACACACCAGGTGCACTGGATACACCAAACGACATTACAGTGTATTCATAGTGACCATACCTCGTCCTGAAAGTTGTCTTCGGAATATCATCAGGCTTAACACGAATATGATGGTAACCAGACCTCAAATCAATCTTGCTAAACAAACAAGCGCCTACTAACTGATCCATCAAATCGTCAATTCTTGGAAGTGGATATTTATTCTTGATAGTCACTTTGTTCAACTGCCAATAATCAACACACAACCTCATACTACCATCTTTCTTCTTAACTAACAGTACAGGAGCACCCCATGGAGAAACACTCGGTCGAATAAACCTCTTTTCTAGTAATTCTTCCAATTGTTTCTTCAATTCATTTAACTCAGAAGAGGACATCCGGTAAGGAGCCATTGACACTGGACTCGTACCTGGTATCAAATCCACGACAAACTCTACTTCACGCTCTAGAGGAAAATTACTTATGTCATCTTGAAACACATCTGGAAATTCACGAACAACAGGTAATTCGACACTTACAGCTTCACGATCAACTTTCAACGATGCAAACAATGCAAACATCAAGGCTTCATCCTCTAGAAGTTCGTCTACTTGCTTAGCAGACAAGAGCATCAACTCCCCATTATCACCAAACTCAGGAAACTCTACCATCTTATTATAACAATTGATATGAACATAGTTGAACTCCAACCAGTTCATCCCCAAGATTACATCTATTTGGTGTAAGGGTAAACACACCAAATCCATCACAAAACTCTTCCCAAATATTGTCAAAAGTCATCTCAAACACACAAAAGTGGTAGTAACTGATCCATTAGAAGGAGTTTCTATTAACAAACTACCATTCATATCAGACAACTTCAAACCCAATCTAGTAGCACATTCAAACGAAATAAATGAATGAGTAGCACCAGTATCAATAATAGCGACCAACTCAACATTATTAATAAAACAAGTACCTCAAATCAAATTATCCTTCTTAGGAGCTTCTAAACCACTCAAAGCGAACACTCTGCCATTAGTCTGAGCAAAAGTAGCAGTCTTCTTCAACTTCAGACACTGAGTACTGGTATGACCCTTCTCACCACAGTTGAAATAGGTTGGACCTTCATCTTTGCAATCATTAGCTCTATGGCCTTTCTTACCACATATGTAACACCTCAACACATTATTGGTGCAAACCTCAGCATGGTGGCCTTGCTCGCCACATCTATAACACTTAACAGAAGCGGGAGCTGCTCCCCCACTTGTCTTTTTCCCATATGAAGCCTTATGCTTCCCTTTGTCATATGGAGTCACATAAGGTTTCCCCCTAAACTTCCCCTTCTCTTTCTTCTCACTAAGATGCTTATAGTAAGCAGATCGAGCTCAACTATCCTCATCATAAATCCTACTCTTATCCACCAGCTCAGCATACTTGCAAATCTGTTGGTATCCAATACCCTGCTTGATCTCTGGCCTTAACCCATTCTTGAACTTGAGACATTTAGACAACTCAGCATCAACCCGGTTATAATGCAGAGAAAACTTCACCAGTGCCTCAAATTTTGCAGCATACTCCACCACACTCATGTTCCCCTATTTCAACTCAAGGAATTCCACCCCCTTTTTGCCGCGAACATCTTTCGGAAAATACTTCCCCCAAAATTCTCGCTTGAACACATCCCAAGTTATTTTTCAGTACCAACATCTTCCAGTCTCTAACGGGTGTTATCCCACCAATCCTCAGCTTCTTCTGATAGCATGTGAGTTCAAAACTGAAATTGTTGAGCGTCAGTACATCCCATCACTTAGAAGATCTTCTCAATCACCTTGAGCCACTTCTGCGCACTCTCCAGATCATGAGTGCCCATAAGCATTGGCGGATTATTCCTCTGGAACTTCCCCAAAGCATGAAACTCGTCAGAAGCTCCACCATTCTGATTGTTCTGAGCCATCTCCTGTGCAAGAGATTCCAACGCATTAGCGATAACACGGTCATTTCTTCCAGCCATTCAGCACACCACCAACAATGTTAGAAGAAATAATTCATCGACAGTCTACACTCACTCATCGACTGACAGGGAACTGACATCATACAAAACCTGGCCAGATAGACCGATCTGCTCTGATGAAAAAATCTGCAGGGGCAAGGTTAGTAAGCTAAAAGTGGATTTTCAAGGTTAAGGAAAGAATCAAATGAGTAATGTCGAAGCAAGTTAAGGCAAGGTTGGTTTCTAGGGGGTTCACTAATAAAGAAGATGTCAACTTCAATGATGTGTTCTCACCTGTTGTAAAACACATATCCATTAGAATTTTGTTTGTACCACCCTACTACACCAAAGAACAATCACGATAAATATAAGCAAATATATAAGAGTACATCACCCAAGAGTGCCACAGTACTTCATAACATATCAAAGTAACAAAAGCTGCTTCGTAACACGGGTTATATCGTCATAAATTCAATCAATATTATGAACCGGAAAAATCAAAACTCAATACACTTATAATTCAAAAATGTCTTAGAATAAGAAGTTCATAACATCATAATGACAGCAAAAGAAAAAACATAATCGTTTGACTCAAACGTCCCGACCCGATGTTATATATCAGAGCAAGACCCTCTAATCGGCGGAAGCCAAAATACTTCAAAAGCTAAGTCTTCGAGCGCCAAGAGAGTTAATCCTAATCATCTACACATTACCCACGTGTAGGAAACATTCAAACAGACAGGGTGAGTAATCACAAATCATTATATGAGATATAAAGCAAAAGATATACTAGTCATACATATCATCATACCATCGAATCACAATCATTACAAAAACATCAATCAATTCACCACATCATCAACACTTCAATTACTCAATAATTATGCAATGTCACATAGTATGGAATGCACCAACATGGACTTATGCATGTAGTACTAATTCATCATATTGATGGACATTGGGCCATCACCCTCCAAAGATCCCCTCCAATAAGATCGATTCTACACAAGAATCAGAGCATATCACAAACAATTCAATCCACACAATGGGATTGAAGCCACCATTGGACCGGAGTCCTAAATTTGCCATGAATGCATGATGCAAACGTCATAATAAACATCGTCATAAAATCGTCAAAATTTCATCATCATTCATGAGAATTCATCAAGTAATCATAGTCTATCATACCTCACATTCGTCACAAGGCAACCCAATACATCACCATTCCTCATTTATAATCATCACAACACAAATCCCCTATTTTATCCCATTACGCATCATTACTAGTCTCCTTACATTGCATTACATCATCTTAGTCCTACCGTTCAAGGAAAACAACATTACATGCGAAATCGGGACATAAATCTCCAAACGGATAATTTTGACAACAGCGTTGCCCATACGTGTATGGCCATGCCCCATACGCGTATGGACCTCTTCCCTCACCCCTGGCCTACATATCCTTCTCGTAGGGCCTATGTTTTGATGATAATAATGAGTATTTGTGAAAGAACTATTTTATGCTCTAATGGTTGTTTATGTCCAGATCATAATTATTAAAGATATTAGATCAAACAAACATGTGCAAAGATGTGCGTAAAAGATTACATGCGAGTTACTATGTGTAACACAAGTCGCAAGAAATAAGTTTGCTTCTGTATCTGGAAACAAGCAGAAAGATCCAAGGATGCTGATATTGCTGTTGCAATGCTCTTGTGGATTCTATTATGAAGGTGTTTCAGACTCTAAAGATAAGCAAAGCTTCTGAAGAAAGACTCTGAAGACTGAAGTGTTCTGAAGATTAAGATTCAAATGATCAAGTGCTAAAAACTCTGAAGACACGTTCTGAGTGAACAAGGTTCTGAAGACTCTAAAGACTTGAAGCTATAAAGATAAAGGGTTTCAAGACAAGTGCTGAAGTTCTGAAGACAAGACTCGGAATGAGCAAGTACTGAAGACTGAAGACTTAAGATTCTGAAGACCCAACTAAAGTCTCTATTCATGCTTCAACTAAATACCATCAGAGGCCTCTGAATATTTGAAGACAATTATTACCGTTAGCAATGACTATACACAGTACTAAAAAGATCTATCCCATCACTTCTACAGTAAAAAGAAGATATGGTAGTACAACTTTCATCATTGCATAACGAATCTTTTCAAATAGCCAACGGCTCTTTAACGGCTCTATTTTTCACTTGGCTATATAAAGGAAAGAAGAAAGTGCTTCTGAGTAGTCGTGGATCGTGGGTGTCAACCATCGTCAAACACAGCTCATGCTGTTAAAATGAAAACACGACCATTGTTGTTAAAACATAAAGAATCATCTGTCTACACAACAACAATTAGGAAGTACAGAAGTTGATGGAAAATAATCAAGTCATCAACCACTTCATCATCTGAGCTATATTGAAGATCAGAAGCAAGGAGTTGTTGCTTGAAGCTTGCTCAACGAAGAAGATGAAGAAGATCTACAAGATGTCATCAACTATCAAATCAACATACATCTTTGTAGAATCTGAAGATAGCAAGGAGTTGTTGCTCATAGCTTGCTAGAACACTATGTGTTCACATGTACTTAAACTTAGGAGTTTATCAGCTTATTTAGAAGCAATCAATGTAATCTCCAGAATAACTAATTCTATGTGAATTAGGATTCCTCAAGTGATCAGTGTGATCGGAGACTTGAGAAGACAATGGCTGGGTGTCATTGTGGAAATCCTGAAATATGGTCAATGATAGTCATATCTCAAAGATGACCAATTGTGAGTCAGACTTTTGTGAGATCACTGATGGAACTCATTGAAAATCCTAGAAGAATGGTCTGTAAATGTTATATTCGTTAACTCGGATCACTGAACGTTTAGCTGTGAAAATCCTGATATGAGATCTTGCGAGATTGGATTCTATTAGGTCAATGTTCATTATATCCATTAACTTGGATCACTGAACGGTTCATTGTGGGTTAGTCATAGCTGATGTTGTGCAGGTTGTTAGTCACTGGCGTTAGCCCGTGCATCTGTAATCAGTTTTTGATTATAGTGGATTAAGTCCTTGTGATCAAGGAGAAATCACCATGGAAGGGTGGATTGGACTAACTTGAGAATTGCTCAAGGGAACCAGGATATATCGTGTGTTCTTTACTCTTGCTTATGCTTTAATTTATAGTTTATGTTTCTGTATCGGTTATCAGAACCTTGCATAGCAAGTCAGAACCTTGCAACTCAACTCCGATAAGCTTTCGCACTGCAAGTCTGATTCATGCATCGCTAATTCAAATTCTCCTTGTTGCTTATGCTTCATGCATCGCACAATCTAAATGGCGCATCGTAAGTTAGAGTCTCTCAACGCAACTCTGATATTCTCTTAGCGCATTAACGATAAGAGTTAAAAGCTTTTAAGAGTTAAAACACAATTCAAACCCCCCTTTCTTATGTCTTTCTCACACCTTCAATTGGTATCAGAGCCTAGTTCTGTTATTGATGGATATCAAACACTTAACAGTGTCAAAAAAGATCCAAATATGGTGTGTAGAAATTCTCTGAGTAAGATTCCAATCCACTTACAATTTTAGTATCAGTTCAGAAGATGACTGAGTACTAAATTTTAATCAAACGGATTACCTGAGCAAGTCACTGATTCTTGAAGTTTTGTAGTTGTCAACAACAGAAACTTCTACACTGAAGCTTGGAAGAAGATTGAAGAATCAGCTGACAAGATAGATTCATCAGATAAGAAGTAGTATCTGTTGAATGTCTATCTTAGAAGATACGATTGGATAAATAACGTATTTGTTCAAAGAATAAATCATCAGAAAAAAAGAAATCTTGTTTGCTGAAGATTATTTGTTTATGAGTCATGAGATGTTTTCAAGAAACAGATTAGTCCACCCTTGACTTTATCATTTTAGAGCTCATTAAGAAATTCTTCATGTAAAGAAGAGAGATTGTTGTTCTATGATTTTGAACATCATAAGGAAATCTGCAGAAGAAGCCAGAAAACTGAAGAATTCAAATTCTTAGAAGTGATTCAAAATCTGAAGCTTAACTGATCAAGCAGTTAAAAGATTCAATGAAGAATTGAATATTGTTTCCTTGAGAAGCTTTACAGAAAATTGAAGAATATTCAGAAAGAGGAAATCTAGTGATTCATCAAGAATCTGATTCAGGATGAATTCTGAGTATTGATTGAAATAACATAGATGATTGAGTCCTGTTAACTTGAGATTCTATCTCAGTTGAACCAACTATAGTTGGTCAGAATGTTATCTGATAATTCTCTTAGAAATTCTTGTTGCATAAATCCTGGAATCAGAAAATGCTTGACATGATGCAAAGACAGAAGTCATCTACTCGAAGCCAACAAGGATTTAAGTCACTGATGTTTTTCAAAATGAAGAAATTAGTAGACAGTATTTTCAGAAGCAGATATGTTGTCAATCCTTTAATTGAGTAACTCTAAACAAGTTAGATCAGCATTGCAAGAACAAGATTGTCATTCAAACTATGTCATATGTTACACACATGTTTGATGATACTTGTTTCTGAACTAACTATGCATCTGTTCGAAGAAACAAAGTCAGAAGATGTTATGAGATGTCAATTAATTATCTCTACCACATAATCTCTCAGCTGTTTATGTTTAAGCTAAGGAATTAATAACGATCTAAAAACAAGTTTCTATTTAAAAGAAGCTTGATGAAAGATAGATGTTCTGATAATAAAGATCATAATCTCTGTACTCTGAAGGTTGCTCTCAAAATTCAGTTTAATATTTTTGAACAGAAGAATGAAAAGATCATTTGAAGAGAAGATTGAGTCTAGTTCTCAGACTAGTGATCAGAATTCAGAATATACTCATACTTTTCAACATCAGAATAAGAATCTTTAAAGAAAATAGGAAAATAAAAGAAATTCAGTCAGAAGTTTCTGATATATCACTCGGAAGAAAGCAAAAGCAAAATGAAACTGATCTGAAGCTCTATCAAGGACGCTCCCATCAGAATCAGATCAGCCTTTCAAGCCCTCTGAAGAAATATGTCTGGATTTGATGATAAAAATTGAACCAATATCAGTTGTCTCATTCCTTCTGTATAAAAACTGGACTCCTGCGTTGGAAGAAGATAGATTGGAAAGAAAAAGCACCGCTTGAAATTGTCGATCTCTTAGAAAGAATCTAACTTCATGATTGAAGATCATCAGATACATGAGGAATCAGAATGAAATAAACTTCTAAGGAGAGTCAAAAGCAGAAAGATGCCAAAACACAAGACAACTCGAGTCAGAATGGGAAGCACCAAGATAAGGAATTATTGTGACGAATTCAGAATCTTAAAGGTACAATTTTCCCTATTTATGCGTAACTTAAATCCTCTAATAAAAACACTCTCACTAGTTAAATGTTGTCTTAATCAAACACATAATTCATCCTGAGATCATGTGAAATTAAACTGTGACTCTAGTCATAATCACTAATCATGCGCAAATAAGCACTAACCCATTAAAGTTTGTAAAGAAATATATATATATATATATATATATATATATATATATATATATATATATATATATATATATATATATATATTAAGATTCCAACGTTTTTCCTTGTATACATCTTCTTATGACTAACGAATAGTAAGATTGAATCTTTCTCAAAAATAAGCGTGTCTCTACCATGTCAATCACTCTGTGTCAAGCCACTTGTAGCTTATAAGTATACTTTAATACGTATTCTTACTTGATCTGACATTCCTCTTATAGAGCCTATCACACCTAGTTCAATCAACTTTGGAAATAATGATTTCTGGTTGTCTCAATGCATCAAACGTTATTGCTCTTGAGTCATCTCACTTCCTCTATATAGATAGGAGAACCTATTCCCAACAGTCTCACATCTAAAAAACCTTTCTTCTATACTCAAGAATTCCTCAGCTCCTTCAAGTCTCCTTGAAATACGCATATGAGTGACACTTGCTCGTGTACTTGAGTACGAATATGGCAAGAGTGCTATTCTGTCTATAATAGCCTGTCACCCAGTCATGATCAAACCTACTACTATGGCCTAAGCCATCAGTTGTAAGGAAGACGGTGGGACCATGGAAAGTAACATCAACGTGTCATCAACACTGAAGGTTGATTAATGCGTATAATAGTGGTCGTACATCAAATCCTACAACTACTAACCATGCGTAGTTATGAACTGACTAACTAAAAATAGAAACGTGTTTGCTTAACCCTATATCTGAGCATTCTCTCGTAAGCAATGCATTTCTCTGTTGTCACTTCACGTCAGTAATCAAGTGCCACTCACAAGTATGTATTTATTGTGATTTTTTGACCTCTGTCAAAAGTAAATAAAGAAATTGTATGCGTGATCTTTTGGTTTTCCCTAGATTAAGAGACTGTTATACTTAGTGCTTGTCCTTGTCTCTTACACCATCCATACCTACTATAGTGTCTAGGTAATAATGAATCGATCTATTCAAGTCATTCTCATTTATTAACCATTCACTTTAGTCTCTCCCTTTTCCTATTTAGAGTCATATCTTATTCCTATAATCCTTCACTATCTTTTGTTCAAAACCTTCTTGAAACCTTAAAACACCAAGAATGACTCCAAGAACCTTTTATGGCAACGATGATCTCTTAGAAGTCATCAATGAAAAACAACTAACAAATCCAGCGGGCGTTGGTTGAGACTTTCATCTTGGGATTCATTTTCAAAATTGGAATGGATACCCATCTATGTTAAGAGGTTCAATATATACAAACATCGTAAAAATATTTTGGATCAATGCCTCTGTCAGTAGTGATGGTTTGTCTATTTCTTCAAACATCTATGGTCTTCCAGTTTCCTTCAACTCTACAAACATTGCTGAAGCTATTGACTATTCTAAAAAGGGTATCACAACCAATCACGACTCCATTCGATGCACTTCAAATGCTGAAATGCATTACATGTTCGATAAAGGCTCTACTTTTGAACCCACAAATCCAGAAAAACTTTTGCCTACTGCAAAAGGATGGTTCAAGTACATTTTGACAAATCTTCGTCCTCGCAATATTAACAAAGACTTTCTGTATCATGAGGATAAGCTTCTCATCATGTGTCTTCTTAAGCCAACTCCTATAGATTTATCTCAAGTAATCTTTGATCTTCTTAAAGAGTCAATCTTTCTGTCAAGAACTATGAACAAATAGTTCATTCCTTTTGGAAGAGTCTTATCAGAAGTCCTCTTCAGAGCGGGAATTACGCAAACGGTTTGTAGAGTTTGAGGCGGTCCAGACACTGCTCTTGAAAGAAAATTTTGTGAAACCTTCGACAGCTAATGGTTCTCATAAAATAAGATGATTGTTTCTTAGAACTAGGCTAAGTTAACAGTTTGTAATAGTTTAGTGAGTTCATGTATCTGTGTTGATCCATGCCTTGTACTTGCGTTTAAATTAATAAAGTATGTGTTGCCTTCTGTTTTATTTTTGAATTATTTTCTTCATACTCATACATGCACTGCTCTATCTTTTGTACTGAATAAATTTAACGCTGGATATTCATTAGAGTTTCATTATCATATTTGTCATGATTTAAAATGCTTAACATGCTCTACCTTTTTGATGATGTCAAAAAGGGGGAGAAATAGAATATGATTTTGATATATGTTAAAAGAATGCTAAACATCAAATCTGGTATAAAATGCGTTTACCACTAACGTTTGATGTTTGATGCTTAACCAAGGAACTCTGAACAAGTTAAATTAAAAGAACTCTGATAAAGTTCTTAGGAACGATTTGTTCATATAATCGAAATTGTACACTTCATGAACATATGTTCAGAATCAGATTGACCCAGTACTGTTCAGAAGTTGAGAACTTTCTGAAAGTCAAAGTTATCGTGATTCTTGCTTCATATTGTTCAGAAGTTGTAAGCTGTCTGAAAATGTGATATTCAGAACATAAGAATCTGAAGCAGGAGTCTTACTGAAAACAGTCAAGACCAAGCCTACATTCAGAGATACTTTTCAGAATAACTGAGCAAATCATAAGTTAAAGACTGTCTGAAGAACTGGATAGAAGATCCAAGAAGAAGAAGTTCTGATAAACCAAGAATTGGTATCAAACTCAGCATACTTGGTATCAGACTAAGAATCAAGATTATGATGGTATCAGATTCAGAATCAAGCTTCGATTGATCACAAAAATATCCTTCCATCAGATCAAGAATCAAGCTGTGATCCTCCATCAAGTTCTGATAGAAACATGGTTCTGAGATGAAGGCTTGTTGTCTACTCAAACTCTGAAAAGTCATGATCTTAATTGGTGATCAAAATTGGTATATCTGAATCATGATTCTGAAGATCCCAATGTCTGATTTATAGCAATCAAGGGGAGACTACTCAGAAGATTCACATGTTAAAATCTATAATATTCACCAAGTCTGAAACTCAGGGGGAGTTTCTTATAAGACAGTTTCTGTTTCTGATAAATAGCATGGCTAAGTTATTAGAAGGGAATTGTTCCATCTCTGTGCTACATTAATTCTGTTGAAAAGTAGAAATTGCTTCAAAAGACTCTGAAGTTATGAGGCCCTGATATGATGTCTAAAGGAAACAAGTTCTAAAGATCTGAATACAAGAAGTTCTAATGAACAAGTCCAAATGCTGAAGACTTATGTCCTTTTAGATGATAGGGAAGTATTCCTTCTCTATTCTATGTTCTGACAACTCAAAAATGTTATTCTTGATTCTTTGGATCAGATAAGATTCTAGACGATCACAAATAAAATTTTAGAGTTAATACATTCAGGGGGAGCTGCTGTTCCAGACTCTGAATATGTTTAGTTTGGTGATTACCTTGTATAAAATGTTCTATCAAAATACATGGTTTTGTCATCATAAAAAAGGGGGAGATTGCAAGAACAAGAGTTGTCTCTGCAAGTCATATCTACGTTTTGATGATAACAATGAGTATTTGTTAAAGAACTATTTTATGTTCTAATGTTTGTTTATGTGCAGATCATAATTATTAAAGATATTAGATCAAACAAACATGTGCAAAGATGTGCGTAAAAGATTACATGCGAGTTACTATGTGTAACACAAGTCGCAAGAAGCAAGTTTGCTTTTGTATCTTGAAACAAGCAGAAATATCCAAGGATGTCGATATTGCTATTGCAATGCTCTTGTGGATTCTGTTCTGAAGGTGTTTCAGACTCTGAAGATAAGCAAAGCTCCTGAAGAAAGATTCTGAAGACTGAAGTGTTCTGAAGATTAAGATTCAAATGATCAAGTGCTGAAGACTCTGAAGACACGTTCTGAGTGAACAAGGTTCTGAAGACTCATAAGACTTGAAGCTATGAAGATAAAGGGTTTCAAGACAAGTGCTAAAGTTCTGAAGACAAGACTCAGAATGAGCAAGTACTGAAGACTGAAGACTTAAGATTCTGAAGACCCAACAAAAGTCTCTACTCATGCTTCAACTAAATACCATCAGAAGCCTCTGAAGATTTGAAGACAATTATTACCGTTAGCAATGACTGTACACAGTACTAAAAAGATCTATCGCATCACTTCTACAGTAAAAAGAAGATATGGCAGTACAACTTTCATCATTGCATAACGAATCTTTTCAAATAGCCAACGGCTCTTTAACAGCTCTATTTTTCACTTGGATATATATAAGAAAGAAGAATGTGCTTCTGAGTAGTCGTGGATCTTGGGTGTCAACCTTCGTCAAGCACAGCTGATGCTGTTAAAATGGAAACACGACCATTATTGTTGAAACATAAAGAATCGTCAATCTACACAACAACAATTAGGAAGTACAGAAATTGATGGAAAACAATCAAGTCATCAACCACTTCATCATCTGAGCTATATTGAAGATCAGAAGCAAGGAGTTGTTGCTCGAAGCTTGCTCAACGAAGAAGATGAAGAAGATCTACAAGATGTCATCAACTGTCAAATCAACATACATCTTTGTAGAATCTGAAGATAGCAAGGAGTTGTTGCTCATAGCTTGCTAGAACACTATGTGTTCACATGTACTTAAACTTAGGAGTTTATTAGCTTATTTAGAAGCAATCAATATAATCTCCAGAATAACTAATTCTATGTGAATTAGGATTCCTCCTGTGATCAGGTTGATCGGAGACTTGAGAATACAATGGTTGGGTGTCCTTGTGGAAATCCTGAAATATGGTCAATGATAGTCATATCTCAAAGAGGACCAATTGTGAGTCAGACTTTTGTGAGATCACTGATGGAACTCATTGAAAATCCTGGAAGAATGGTCAGTAAACGTGATATTCGTTAACTCGGATCACTGAACGTTTAGCTGTGAAAATCCTGATAGGAGATCCTGCGAGATTGGATTCTATTAGGTCAATGTTCGTTATATCCATTAACTTGGATCACTGAATGGTTCATTGTGGGTTAGTCACAGCTGATGTTATGCAGGTTGTTAGTCACCGGCGTTAGCCCGTGCATCTGTAATCGGTTTTTGATTATAGTGGATTAAGTCCTTGTGATCAAGGCGAAATCACCTTGGAAGGGTGGACTGGACTAACTTGAGAAATGCTCAAGGGAACCAGGATATATCGTGTGTTGTTTACTCTTGCTTATGCTTTGATTTATAATTTATGTTTCTATATCGGTTATCAGAACCTTGCATACCAAGTCAGAACCTTGTAACTCAACTCTGATAAGCTTCCGCACTGCAAGTATGATTCATGCATCGCTAATTCAAATTCTCCTTGTTGCTTATTGTCATACCCCAAATTTTGACCACTAAGATTTCCCATCATTGTGCAAATCATCATCACAATATGGAGGTACCTATATGTCTCCTCAAACTCCTCAGGGATTGTCGAGCATTCACTACAATCAAAGGTTAGGGTTTCAAGCCCTCTCAAAGCATTTAGACAAAGGATCAATCAAGAAATGACATAATCTTCAACTTGTCTAGCCTCTTAAACACCCACAAAGGGTCAAGAGGACTCCCACATCAATAACTAAGCACAAAGTTGCTACATTCCAAGTGGATTAAGCCTCAGGATCACCAGTGTCACCAAATTAGGGTTTTGGTCGACTAAGGCCTCCAGATGGAAACTTTCCTCTGGGCATGAGCCAATGCTTCATAGAATAACTTAAGATAGTCTAAGGGACATCATGAACCCAATCATCAAGTCAATTTAGCCTCAAGGGATGCATTCTTCAAAAATCAGGAATTAGGGTTTCTTGACCTAATTCACCCCTAAGTTGACTTTTGGGACAAAACATGAGCCAAGACCTCAAGACATGATTTGAGGGTCTCTAACACACTATATTGATCCATTTGTAATAATGGATTGATTCAAGAAGCTTGATCAACAAGTCTCAATTTCATCAGGACCACAATTAGGGTTTTGAGGAAAAAGTCAACTGATCTTTGACTTTTGACCCAGGCATGCTCCCAAACCTTGGGACATGATTCAATACACCCTATAACACCCATGGAACATGTCCATCGAGTTTGATTTAGGTCAAGGACTTGATTTCATAGAGGATCGCACAGTTTGGAATTCATTTGGTAAAAAGTCAACTGTGCACAAAAGTCAAAGTTTGACATTTTGAGATTTTTCATAATTATGGTTCTTTAACCCTAAAATGATGTTAATGTGTGATTTGAATCATCATTCATCAAGAAAAATCAAAGAAAGTGGGATAACTTGTAAAAGGGGTAACCATAAAAACTTAGAATTTTTCTAAGTTATGGAACAAAGTGGCTAGGGTACCAACTTCCAAGGATCATAACTTGAGATCCAAGCAACCATTTGGGATGATCCAAAGATGGATTTGTAGCTCTCATGGCATACTTTAAAAGTGTCAACTACACCTCATTCCAATTCATCATGGATTTTGAGTTATGGTTATATCAAAATGGCTGAAAACATGAAATGGTATTTTTTCCAACACAGTGAAATTTTCACTAAGTCAGAATCTGTTTCACTTGGATCCAAAAATTGTCAAAGCAAACTATGATCACACATGTGTTGTATCATATTAGAGCTTTCCAAAATGGCCAAGAACTCCATCAAACTCAATCTGAGCAAGAAGTTATGACAGTGGCAATATGCCTTGCTGCAACTGTCATAACAATGCAGATTTGAGCATTTTGCTCAATTTGAGCAATTTGTGCAAATGACAAATAAGTCTATCCATCTGAACACCTCAGGGGGAGACCAAGGAGGAACCAACTTTGATCCATAAGCCTCCCAAGTCTTTGGAACTAAAAGTAGTATGCCAAACCTAAAAAACCCTAAAAGAGGGACAAGACTCTAATTTTGTTTTGGAGCATTCATTGGATGCACCAAGGTGGCATGAACTGAGCCATTTCCAACTGAATGAGTCAAGGACAAGCTCTGAACCAAAGACACATAGGCCTATGCTCTAACCTCTAGTCAATGGCTAGAGGAGACTTGAGATTCCAAAATGCAACCATTGGCCAACAGCCTGCTGCAGCCACCATTCACTATTGTAGCCAAAACAAACTTACTCTACTATAAATAGAGCTCATTTGTACTCAGTTTAAGTACACCAAAGCACTATAACACTAGCTTTCCTCAAAATCTCTTTCTCTAGGCAAAAATACCTTCTTTAGCAAGGTAACTCTGAGTTTTTGAGTTAGAGAGCATTTCCATCACAGCTCATGATCCAAAAATATCCAATATGTCATATCTAAGCTGTCCAAACTCTCACAAGTGACCTGTAACTCCAAATTCACAAAGTCTCATTTCAAAACCTCAAAATTGGACTTTTTGCATTTTTCAAGCCATGTCTTGATCCAATCACTTTTAAAACCAGATAAGACCTCAAACACACTCCAAATATCATCCTTGAATTATCCCAAATAGATCCCCACATCTTGAGCACCATTTGAGAGAGTTGCTATTTTGATCACTTTTGCCCCTTTTGCAAGAAAGGGCCAGTTTCCATTCCTGAGGTTTCCAGCTGATTCCAATCACCCTAAAAGCTTCTAAGGGATCATTTGAGGGTGTTCAAAGCATCAAAACATTTCTGGAACAAAGCCCTTGACAGATGGCTCAAAAGCTCCTAAAGAGGTAAGCATCTCAACTTGAACTCTTTAAAATATGCATTACTTTGAAGTCCACTGATCATGCACATCTCATACATGTTATATATGTTGTGTTTGAACCAATTCATCATGTAATTCATGCCTGTAACAAGAGATAGCACAGAAAATGCAAATCATGGCCTATTTCAAAACCACTATCGGGTTTTGAGGAGGATTTATTTTCTGAAAAAACAACCACCACCATTGGATTCCTTGTGAAATTCTAGGCCAGATACATATAGATTTTGTCTCAATCCATGGAGAAATAAAAAAGTTACAAGCTTCACGTTTTTTTGGCAAAAACCTTACCTTGGCCAGGCCAAAAGTAAGGCAAGCCTTGTATATTTGTGGCTAGGGTTTGCTACACGGACGTATCACCACCCCAGTGGTAGGAGGCACGCACTGCACACAAGAGGTCTGGGGTTCGAATCCCCCTCGCCCCAGATCCTCGTTTTTACCACTTTTTTCATATTTTATTATTTTTCCTGTTATTTTTAATGATTTGAAAAATTAATAACTCCCTCAATTTTAATTATTTTGTATTGGTTCTTTTTCTGAAAAATCACAAAAATAGTGAAATATTTTATTCCACAAAAAAATAAATTTATAGTATTTATTTAATATAGTTGGTATTTTTGTAAATAAATTCATTTTTAATTATTTTTAAACATTTTAAAATGAATATTCATCTTGAAAAATCAAAACCAAATGGGTTTTTAATCATCTTGTGATTAAAACCTCATTTTCCAAACCTTAACCAAAAATCACAAGTGGTTTATTTAAACTTATTTGGATTTTTTGTCATTTCTTTATTAATTTTCTTTGAAAAATTACTTTTAAAAGGTGAAAATTAGGGTTTCTTTGATTTTAATCATACTCAAATATTCAAACCTCTTTGGGCCTCTTGTTAGAGTGTAAGTCTCATCCTTTTGTAAATAAAAAACCTTTTTGGGCCTCAGTGTATTGTATAAGTCCCGATACCGTCAAAAAGTTCGGCGCGATCGTCACCTTTTTAACAAATACCCCTGGGCTTCTCCTTGAGCTATAAGACCCATCTTTATTTTCAAATTCTTTAGGCCTCTAATAGAGTGTAAGACCCAACCCCCTTTTTGAAAACCAAAATAATTTGGGCCTCAGTCATTGTATAAGACCCACGGTGTTTTCAAAAACCTCGATCGCCGTTTTCAAACAAACCAACTAGGCCTCTCCTTGAGTTGTAAGTGTCATACCCCAAATTTGTCCTACCTGTGTATAACTGACATCTGTACATCCTTTTTTTTCCAAACCATTTCTAACCCAAAATCCATTTCTCAATTTCTTATTCCAGCAAGGCCATTTATCAAAAAAAGTCAATAACCTTTTTTCTATCTAATGACTACTTATTTGTGTTACCATTTTTTAGTAGTTTTTTTTTAATTTTATTCAGCTTTTATAATTTAGATATCCATTCTTTAACCAAAGTCTTTTTCAATATCCATGTTAACCATTATTTTTTTTAATCCATATTTTTATATCCACCCTAAACCATTTTTTATCCATATCCATTTTTACCTTTCCTATTATCCATTTTGTCACAAATAACCATATTTCATTTTAAATCCATTTATCCACTTTTCAACTCCATATTTTCCAATAACCAAATTCATTTCTAAACCAACTCTTAAATCCATATCCAAACTTCTATCCATATCCATTTATGTGTCATTATCCATATTTTACCAATTATCCATTTCTATTTTCATTTTTATATCCAATTCATAAATTGTTTTTAACCCATACTCATCCATTTTTCCAAATCACTTTTGAACCATAAGCCCATTACAACCATTTTGTACCATGTTAATTGCTATTACTTCATGCTACCATGGCCAAAATTTTCATTACAAGCTGTAAACTTTCAACACATGATACGTTTTATAATGCTTCACAAAATTTGCAAAAAAATAACAAGAAAGTAAAAGCACGTGGATGGTTACAAAGAAAAATAATACCAGAAAATACAAAACCATAAGTGCCAAACCGCAGATAAATTCCAAAACGATTCTCCAATTTATAACAGAGAAAATGCGTGACTTTTACACAACTCATTGACATAACAAATTCACAAAAAGGTTCTAACAGAATTTCAACTCAAATACCTATTCTACCCTCCCAATTCACTATATAAGAAAGGAAGCGCCGAGACCAAGAATGTGGGCAATGAAGTCTCTTGTTCAAATCTTGAAAGTAAAGAAGTAAGAAGACTGATCGATAAAGTGCAGGTTCCAGTGGCAGCTGTTGTGATCATGGCATGTAATCGTGCTGATTACCTGGAGAGGACTATCAATTCTGTATTGAAATACTAAAAGGCCATGTCGTCAAGATTTCCTTTATTTGTATCTCAGGATGGATCAAATTCAAACGTCAAAAGTAAGGCTTTGAGCTATGATGAGCTATCTTATATGCAGCACTTAGATTTTGAGTCGGTTCAAACTGAAAGGCCAGGAGAGTTAATTATGTACTACAAAATTGCATGTCATTACAAGGGGGCTCTATGTCAACTGTTCTACAAGCATAACTTCAGCTGAGTTATCATTCTTGAAGATGACATGGAAATAGCACCTGATTTCTTTGATTACTTTGAAGCTATGGCAACTCTCCTTGACAAGGATAAGTCCATTATGGCTGTTTCGTCATGGAATGACAATGGACAGAAGCAGTTAGTACATGATCCTACAACTATCAAGATTTGAGAACTTACCGCAACCGCCCTATCGTTTTCAATGGTTTTGTTCTCATTCTCCCTTTTCTAGTTAATGAAACAACCAGAATAAATCTCCCAGCATGAGGCAAAAAACCCTCTGTTACAAGAAAAGAGAAGCAAGAAGTCAGCACAATATGACTTTTTTTTTTTGAGTCAAAAGATACCACATTAGTACCTTAAAGCAACAAAAACAACACATCCAGGACTCTTAACAAGAATGAACAGGGTAGTATGCTAATCACCAATCTTACCAAGAATTTCCCAAACCAAGTAACCTTCATATCCAATCCAAGCTGTTCTTGAAGCCTCATCTATCCAAGCTGATGCATTCAAGTTTTCTTCGAATATCATCAAGTCTCACCAATGTCTTCAGCTCAGTGCATAAATGAAAAAAAGGAAATAAAATGGAGCATTAGTAAGACATACAACAGCACACGAATGGGAGGAGTGCATGAAAGGGTGATAAGCAATCATTTGGCACATATAAATGAATGAATTTAAAATTCAGGGGAAGTTCATGCTATCACAGAAATTCAACATAAGTTAAACATAAGTTCATGCTAACAAAAGAATTAATGTCAGCCATAACAGATTATCATATTTGCATCCATTTAAAGTCACAAGGATCGCAAACCAATACATGACAGAATACACAAGAAGCCCACAGGATTCAAATAAATTCAGGATAACTCATATAACAGTAGTGATAATGAAGTGCTAAAAAAAACAAAGTGTGTCATTTTATTCAACAGGGACTCATTACAAAGATTCAAGTGATTTCATTCTTACCCTTAGAGATGGGTTGAAGATTTCTGATAGTTCATGAAGATGGATGAGGCTGATGTCTGTCACATTAAATCAAGGCCTGTTTGATGACATCAAGATACCAAAGGCATTACACTTAGCTGCCACCATTCAAAATCCTGCAAACATTTCAATAGCCAAACAGTATGTCAATCTCACACATTGCTATAAGAGAACAGATATGAGATTCCACATGAAAATCAGAGCAAAATCACAAGTCAGTCCATGGTACAAAGGCATTAGCAAGAAATTCATACAAAATGAGAGATTTATAATCTATGATAGCAACAAAGAGGAAACTCAGGTGCACATGGATAATGGCAGCAGAATCCAAAGCAAAAATACAAGGAAATTAAGAATATATTGCACAACAATTCGAAAGAAGCAAGAGTTAGCATGAGGTCAATAATCTTAAGTCAAGGATACCACATCAGCATTAAGTTAAGGCAGTAAAAAATCACACAATTACACAGTAAAAACTCAGGTGAAATTAACATTCTAGAAGCCCTTACCTTTCACTACGGACAAACAAAGAAAATGAATCATCACCGTGGAGGTCCCCACAAATCAGAGAGCATCACCAAAATTTCATTTCCATCCCACAGAATCAGGGTTCTTACAAGAATTCCTTCTAATGGCTTGATTTGCAAAACTTCCACCTCACCATTTTCCTAACAAACAACACACGTATCAAATTCAGAATTGAGAAAAATTCACACGTATCAATTTTTTTTTCCTAATCCTATAAATCACACACATTGCTCATTGACAAGGGGGACCTGAAAAAAAGACCCGGAGGAAGAAAAACCCTAGAAAACAAAATCCTTTTACCTTAGAAGAAAACAAACAAACCAAGCTAACTTATCTCCTGAATCGAATCAAGAGGTTCCCGTTGAGTACAACGGACGTAGAAGGGTGCTAATACCTTCCCTTTGCGTAATCGACTCCCGAACCTAGAATTTGGTTGCGATGATCATTTTCTTATCCCTTTAAAGGTTTTATCGATATTTTCCTATTCCTTCCTTGGAATGAATAAAGTTCGGTGGCGACTCTGTTTCGAACAATTTTTTTTCCGCGTCCATCGCGAGGATCGTATTTTTCAAGGTACGACAGATGGCGACTCTGCTGGGGATATGCATTGCCCTATGCTAGAGAGAGTCAAGCCTAACTTGACTCGATTCGAGAGTGTTAGATTTAGTTGTTTGATCTCTTATTATTTATTTTCTCCTATTACTTATCTATTTGCTTTTATTGCTTTCTCTTTATCATACGTTGTTTATCATATTTGCCTGTTGGATTTTGGGTTGATATCATAAGTAAGGCTCTATACCCGAGTCTTGGAAAAAGAAGAGAGAACACCTAGTTTAGATTTTGGAATTAATTAGTGTTAGTCCCCAAGGACTCGCTCCTTGTGTGCCTAGCATGAAAGCTTCCCCTAGAGTAGACCTTTTCGTATATCTTGTTGTAACGCAGCTAGCCTGTCGCACGACTTGATTCATGAAGGGTCCGTGACTCTGGGAACCACTATTAGCACCAGTTTCTATCTTGGTGGTCGTTAGTGTTAGTCTCTGAGGACTCGCTTCTCGTGGGCTTAGCATGAAGACTACACTCTGGATAGACCTTTTCGTATCCTCGTCACAATGCAGCTAGCCTGTTGCGTGGTGTTGATGTGATTAGTGTCTGTAATCCTGGGAACCTTATCCATTAACGTAGGGGCTATCCTATGAGTGGGTTTATGGGTAAAGAATCTAGAACTTTCCTTATGAAGCCTACCTATTAGGATGTTTTGCAAATGCTCGTGTTATCCTGGATCCTGAATCTACCCACATTGCATTCATTGGCATACCATTGCATTTGCATTCATCAGCATTGCATATCATTTTCCAAAACCAAAAAAACTCATCATCCTTTGTCCATAACCCGCAGTTAATTTCCCGACACCCGTATCGGAGTTGAAGCCGCTTTTGAAAGAATCATGGACTCAGAAGAGCACAACCAGTTTGCGTCAAGAGCATATGTTGACTTGATGAAGAACCAGCTGGACCAACTTGTGGAAGCTATGATAGCCTTGGCTAGGAAAGACGACAACATTCAAAGGCCTACAGTCACTGAGACGTCATTCTGCCTCAAGTGAATAATCTTGCCCAATTTCAGCCTGTGCGGATTCCTGTTGGGGACCAGGTTATACAAGAATGTCACACTATTCAAGATGAACATGCCTCGTCTCATAGCGCAGTTAAATACCATAGCTTTGCATTCACTACACCGAATTCCTGAAGGACAAGCCAGGTGGTGAATACTGAACGACCTCAAGATGCTGAGTTTGCTGAAAGATGTCGTGTGTTGGAAGAGAAGCTTGAAACCATAAAGGGGCGTGATGCTTTTGATCTGAATGTTTTGAACATGTGTTTGGTACCCGGACTTGTATTACCTCCAAAGTTCAAGATACCAAAATTTGAGAAATACAAAGGAGATAGTTATCCAAAGTAGCATTTGGTAATGTTTTGCAGAAAGATGACCTCCAATGCTCTTAATGATAAACTTATGATCCATTGTTTCCAAGACAGTCTAAGTGGGGCATCATTGAGTTGGTACATGTAGCTACAGAGTAGCCACATCCAATCATGGTTGGATCTAGCCGGTGCATTTGTGAAGCAATACCAATACAATCTTGACATGGCTCCCAACCGCATACAGTTGCAAGGCTTATCTCAAGAGGAGAACGAATCCTTCAGAGGGTATGCTCAGAGATGGAGAAAGGTAGCTGCTCGCGTTCAACCACCACTTTTAGATAGAGAATTGGTTGACCTGTTCATAGATTCTTTGCAAGGCCCGTACTTAGAAAAAATGATGAGCAATGGGACATCAAACTTCTCTGACTTGGTTTTAATAGGAGAACGCATTGAGAGTCATATCAAGAGTGGAAAGGTCCTAGATGCCTCGAGCATCCAGGCTAGAGAGACTGAATCTATTGTCAGTTCCCAAGAGGGAGAGAAGGATGAAATTAATGCAATCTGGGACACTCCACAAGCTCCATACCCAAGCATCTCAAATGTTCAAAGTCAGCAATCTCATGGGCCTCCCTGTGCGATTCCATTCTCTCCACATGGTCAATATACTCCTGCCAATAGAGGTCCCCCTCATCAACAACGAATTACACAGCAGAATTCTTTGCAACCCTGACACTACTATAGTCAAAGGCCAAAAAGGTATTTTTATCATTTGCCAATGCCATTCAGTCATATATTGCCACATTTGATTAGTAGTGGGCTAACAGTGCCAAAGGGCTTGGATCCTGTAACTCCTCCATACCCACCAGGCTTCAACGCCAATGCACGATGTGGATACCATGCTGGCGCCATGGGGCATTCAACTGAGAATTGTAAACAGCTCAAAAACAAGATCCAAGATCTAATTGAGTCCAAGCTAATCTCATTTAAGCCTCAAGGTCTTTAAATCAACGGCAATCCTTCACTTGATCAGGTGGGTCCATCAGTCCATGTTATGGAAGAAACTGCTGAGAGTAGGTGTGAAGAAGGCTATCATAGTGGTCTCGATGAGCAAGAAAGCTAGCCCAACAGCAACTCAAGAAAGAAAAGCCCAGTCCCCAATGCTAGCAATCTTAGATCATGGCATCTGGAGTTTCTTTTATGTTAAGTGCTATTTGCTTTTAGACATTGTTGTTTATTAATGGTAATATTAATGAAGTGAATATGCATTTTTTGAACTAATCACGTCGCATTCGCTCACATTTTCTTCACTTATATAAAAAAAAATGGTCATCTATATACCTCTCATTCACTTTTACCAAATTGTTGTTTAGCAAACATTGGAGGGAGGATGATGAAAACAAGATATCCATAATTGTTGCTAGTATGCTTTCGGATAGAATCCTGCTGAGGATGTACAGGCATTGTTTCAAATTCCTAAACACTGGAGAGATAAGGAGTTAATCCCTAGTCAACCACTTCGAGCCGAGAAGTAGAAGTTTCCTTCGGATATTCAAACCCTTACACTCAACCCAGGGCAGGGTAGTGTTCAGTTAATCTGACTCCGTATTCTCCGTACACGCTTTGAGGTGACGAAGAAATCATGCAAAATCCAGAAGTTATGACGGTTGTTCTTCAACGACTACTAACTTGGCAGTCACAAGCCTTACTCTAAAAAAAAGACAGCCCGCTAAGTCAAACACCTCAAAAAGGAGACTTAGGCAAAAATTAGGGTAATCCCGATGGACTCGTAGAATAAAATCAGTCCATGCAAAATTAGGGATCGAAAAAAAATAAAAAGGCAAAAAAGGTCTTCGAATCATCAAGCGAAGCAAAATAAGATTCAGTGACCACCATATCAAAATCAAAAAGTCACTGACGTCCATCAAAAACAAAATAAGATGACTACCATTTCAAGCAAACCTTGAGCCTTAATTGTCATTCTTACACCGTCAAAATCTAGACGAATGTGTGTCGATTTAACTGATCGTAGGACTGGAGTTCATCACGAAGAAGGGGTGGGTACTAATCAATTTTGAGCCTTATATCCTTTGTTTCTATAACCGTGAACCAGACCACGTTACAACCCTCAAAAGACCTAATTGAGGCGGGGTTTATTCTGAAAGCATACTACAGCAAGGTTGCGTAAACTGACTCCTACGAATTTGCTAGTCTTTTGAATTGGTATCATATTCTTGCTGTATCTTTTTCACCCGAGAAAGCAGCACTGCGTTTGGACTAATGGTTCACTCGTCACTCACTGACACATCATTCCAATAAATGATTTTTCAAAACTTGCATGAATGTCACATTAAAATTACCATTTCTAAATGATCAATTTTAGCTGTGAATCAGCATTTGACATTTTGGAATCTCCAACAAAATGCAATCAGAGGGAAACTTGAGTATTCGTTGGCAACGACTCGAATCGAGACTATCTCATAACCTCGTGAATCTGGGGCAAGTCCTTCAAAGCAATACTTAGTCAATCTGAGGCAGGTTTTTCAAAAGCCAAGATAGGGGCAAACCTCTGCAAAAATCCAATATGGGGTAGATCATCTCAATACCCTCCAGACAAGGGCAGATCCCCTTCACATATTCAAGTTGGTCAAGCTGGCCATGTCATGCACTAAGCGACCCTTGAATTCAACAAGTATTAAAAGCCTTGGGGCAGAGCAAATGCACAATCAGAATGCATTGGATAAGTCGCTACGCTCACACAATCAACATGCATTGGTTACGTCGATGCGCTCATACAAGCCATCATGGCACATAAGCTATAAGTGAGGTTCTCTCGGGAACAAGTATACAAATTCTACAAAGGATCAAACTTGGGGCACCAAGAGCATCCACAACTGTCCTCTGATAATGGCACTATCAGATACTAAGTGTCGGGAAATCAAATCCTTTCACCTAATAAAGTCCAACCTCGCTTGGCAACTCCTAAAGTCCAACCTCGCTTGGCAACCACCAAAAGTCCAACCCTGGTTGGCACCTACCAAAAGTCCAACCTTGCTTGGAAACTACCAAAAGTCCACCCTGCTGGCATCACCATCAAATAAAGTCCAACCCTGCTTGGCACCTCCAAAAGTCCAACCTTGCTTGGCAACCTCCAAAAGTCCACCCTGCTGGCAGCTTTATAAGACTAATCCCCTACTCGCATTCGCATATGCATGAGATACCATATACCTGGGCCATATGCATACATAAATAACCTATTTCCTTCCTCAACCCCCGCGTTGATATATATTGTTTTGTTCTTGACCCCTGAGTCAATGTTGTCTTTATTTTCCTCGGCCCCCGAGTCGATATTTACCTCTCTTTCAACCCCCGAGTTGATGATATTTTGTCTTTATTTTCTCGACCCCCGAGTCGATGTTGCCTTAGTTTCTCGACCCCCGAGTCGATATCATTATTACATCTTCAACCCCCGAGTTGACATCATTGATTGTACTGACCCCCTAGTCACTGTTATCTTTATCTTCTTCGACCCCCGAGTCGATAATGTCTTTATTTCCTCGACCCCCGAGTCGATATTGCCTTTATCTCTGCCTTCGACCCCCAGGTCGATATTTGCTTTTACCTTCAACCCCCGAGTTGATATTTTGTTATTCCCTTCAACCCCCGAGTTGATAGATTACCTTGCCTTTATTTTCTCGACCCCCGAGTCGATATTGTCTTTATTTCCTCGACCCCCGAGTCGATATTACCTTTACCTTTCTTTTAACCCCCGAGTTGACGACAGTTTATCTTAATGTTTCTCGACCCCCAAGTCGATAATGTATTTCCTTTTCTCAACCCCCGAGTTGATATGCCAGTATTCCCAGTGAGCCTTTCACCTTGCTCCATCTAATCCCCATTAATCCTTCTTTGGAAACCAGAAATGAAGCTTTACCCATTTGCATTCCCATATGCATCTCATAAAAGCAAGTTCATTTGCATTCTTGTATGCATGGCATATTAATCCCCAGCATCATATCATATCAGGATCCAGGATCAGTTCACAGGCATCTTGGCCAGACCTCCTTCAAGGTGGCAGCATTCTTCTAAGAGGATACCCCGTGCTTACTCAAGGAATACTATTCCCCAGCAAGTAATTCTTCAGCCAGGCAGTTGATAATGATAATCCCCAGCAAATGTTGTCAGTACTCCCCAAGCAGAGGATATCCTAGAAAGTTTCTTGTGAGTGTTCCCCTGCAAAGCCAGTGCACCTCCTTCGACGGGAATCTTGCTCAACTATTCCTCAGTAAATTCACCGCAAAGAACCTTAATGGACAAGGTGCTGCTTCGACCACCCAAAGAACCTCAAGTTACTTTGTTCAGTTTGAACCCCGCTACCTCATTACGCCAGTTCTTACTCCATATTACAATACCTTTTGACAGACAAATTTTGAGGTCTTCTTATATCTAATTGACTTCTACCCTAAAAATGAACGACATGTAGTCGTTCAATCACTCGGGTTCAAGTCAATTAGATAGGGGCATCTGTCATACCCCAAATTTGTCCTACCTATGCATAACTGACATCTATACATCCTTTTTTTTCCAAACCATTTCTAACCCAAAATCCATTTCTCAATTTCTTATTCCAGCAAGGCCATTTATCAAAAAAAGTCAATAACCTTTTTTCTATCTAATAACTATTTTTTTGTGTTACCATTTTTTAGTAGTTTTTTTTTTTATTTTATCCAGCTTTTATAATTTAGATATCCATTCTTTAACCAAAGTGTTTTTCAATATCCATGTTAACCATTATTTTTTTTAATCCATATTTTTATATCCACCCTAAACCATTTTTTATCCATATCCATTTTTACCTTTCCTATTATCCATTTTGTCACAAATAACCATATTTCATTTTAAATCCATTTATCCACTTTTCAACTCCATATTTTCCAATAAACAAATTCATTTCTAAACCAACTCTTAAATCCATATCCAAACTTCTATCCATATCCATTTATGTGTCATTATCCATATTTTATCAATTATCCATTTCTATTTTCATTTTTATATCCAATTCATAAATTGTTTTTAACCCATACTCATCCATTTTTCCAAATCACTTTTGAACCATAAGCCCATTACAACCATTTTGTACCATGTTAATTGCTATTACTTCATGCTACCATGGCCAAAATTTTCATTACAAGCTGTAAACTTTCAGCCCATGATACATTTTACAATGCTTCACAAAATTTGCAAAAAAATAACAAGAAAGTAAAAGCACGTGGATGGTTATAAAGAAAAATAATACCAGAAAATACAAAACCATAAGTGCCAAACCGCAGATGAATTCCAAAACGATTCTCCAATTTATAACAGGGAAAATGCGTGACTTTTACACAGCTCATTGACATAACAAATTCACAAAAAGGTTCTAACAGAATTTCAACTCAAATACCTATTCTACCCTCCCAATTCACTGTATAAGAAAGGAAGCGCCGAGACCAAGAATGTGGGCAATGAAGTCTCTTGTTCAAATCTTGAAAGTAAAGAAGTAAGAAGACTGATCGATAAAGTGCAGGTTCCAGTGGCAGCTGTTGTGATCATGGCATGTAATCGTGCTGATTACCTGGAGAGGACTATCAATTCTGTATTGAAATACCAAAAGGCCATGTTGTCAAGATTTCCTTTATTTGTATCTCAGGATGGATCAAATTCAAATGTCAAAAGTAAGTCTTTGAGCTATGATGAGCTATCTTATATGCAACACTTAGATTTTGAGTCGGTTCAAACTGAAAGGCCAGGAGAGTTAATTGCGTACTACAAAATTGCACGTCATTACAAGGGGGCTCTATGTCAACTGTTCTACAAGCATAACATCAGCCGAGTTATCATTCTTGAAGATGACATGGAAATAGCACCTGATTTCTTTGATTACTTTGAAGCTATGGCAACTCTCCTTGACAAGGATAAGTCCATTATGGTTGTTTCATCATGGAATGGCAATGGACAGAAGCAGTTAGTACATGATCCTACAACTATCAAGATTTGAGAACTTACCGCAGCCGCCCTATCATTGTCAATGGTTTTGTTCTCATTCTCCCTTTACTAGTTAATGAAACAACCAGAATAAATCTCCCAGCATGAGGCAAAAAACCCTCTGTTACAAGAAAAGAGAAGCAAGAAGTCAGCACAATATGACTTATTTTTTTTTAGTCAAAAGATACCACATCAGTACCTTAAAGCAACAAAAACAACACATCCAGGACTCTTAACAAGAATGAACAGGGTAGTATGCTAATCACCAATCTTACCAAGAAGTTCGCAAACCAAGTAACCTTCATATCCAATCCAAGATGTTCTTGAAGCCTCATCTATCCAAGCTGATGCATTCAAGTTTTCTTCGAATATCATCAAGTCTCACCAATGTCTTCAGCTCAGTGCATACATGAAAAAAAGGAAATAAAAAGGAGCATTAGTAAGACATACAGCAGCACACGAATGGGAGGAGTGCATGAAAGGGTGATAAGCAATCATTTGGCACATATAAATGAATGAATTTAAAATTCAGGGGAAGTTCATGCTATCATAGAAATTCAACATAAGTTAAACAGAAGTTCATGCTAACAAAAGAATTAATGTCAGCCATAACAGATTATCATATTTGCATCCATTTAAAGTCACAAGGATCGCAAACCAATGCATGACAGAATACACAAGAAGCCCACATGATTCAAATAAATTTAGGATAACTCATATAACAGTAGTGATAATGAAGTGCTAAAAAAAACAAAGTGTGTCATTTTATTCAACAGGGATTCATTACAAAGATTCAAGTGATTTCATTCTTACCCTTAGAGATGGGTTGAAGATTTCTGATAGTTCATGAAGATGGATGAGGCTGATGTTTGTCACATTAAATCAAGTCATGTTTGATGACATCAAGATACCAAAGGCATTACACTTAGCTGCCACCATTCAAAATCCTACAAACATTTCAATAGCAAAACAGTATGTCAATCTCACACATTGCTATAAGAGAACAGATATGAGATTCCACATGAAAATCAGAGCAAAATCACAAGTCAGTCCATGGTACAAAGGCATTAGCAAGAAATTCATACAAAATGAGAGATTTCTAATCTATGATAGCAGCAAAGAGGAAACTCAGGTGCACATGGATAATGGCAGCAGAATCTAAAGCAAGAATACAAGGAAAATAAGAATATATTGCACAACAATTCGCAAGAAGCAAGTGTTAGCATGAGGTTAATAATCTTAAGTCAAGGATACCACATCAGCATTAAGTTAGGGCAGTAAAAAATCACACAATTACATAGTAAAAACTCAGGTGAAATTAACATTCTAGAAGCCCTTACCTTTCACTACAGACAAACAAAGAAAATGAATCATCATCGTGGAGGTCCCCACAAATCAGAGAGCATCACCAAAATTTCATTTCCATCCCACAGAATTAGGGTTCGTACAAGAATTCCTTCTAACAGCTTGATTTGCAAAACTTCCACCTCACCATTTTCCTAACAAACAACACACGTATCAAATTCAGAATTGAGAAAAATTCACACGTATCATTTTTTTTTTCCTAATCCTATAAATCACACACATTGCTCATTGACAAGGGGGACCTGAAAAAAAGACCCGGAGGAAGAAAAACCCTAGAAAACAAAATCCTTTTACCTTAGAAGAAAACAAACAAACCAAGCTAACTTATCTCCTGAATCGAATCAAGAGGTTCCCGTTGAGAACAACGGACTTAGAAGGGTGTTGATGCCTTCCCTTTGCGTAATCGACTCCCGAACCTAGAATTTGGTTACGATGATCATTTTCTTATCCCTTTAAAGGTTTTATCGATATTTTCCAATTCCTTCCTTGGAATGAATAAAGTTCGGTGGCGACTCTGTTTCGAACAGTTTTTTTTCCGCGTCCATCGCGAGGATCGTATTTTTCGAGGTACGACAATAAGCCCCATCACTTGTATATAAAACAAACTTTGGGCCTCTCCTTGAGCTGTAAGCCCCAACCAACTTTTCAAAATACTTTCTCCTTTAATTTTGAATCTAAATATATAGTTGTTATCAAAACTTTCTTTAATTTCTTTGTTGAACAACTAACCACACGGCATGGAAGCTCTACAACGGGTAAGTGTTTATCCGCTTTCTTTTATCCGCTTTCATATGCATAATTGTATTGTGGGGCTGCTCCACTGTAAGTCTTCTTTCGCATCCTTTTATATACTTGTCACATATCCACTGTGTAATACTAGTATAGTTATTTATAGTTTTCCCCGGCAACTACGTCTAGCACTAGGTAAAGCCTGTTGGTCGCTCTTAAACAAAACTAGATCCCCCGTAGGATTCCAGATACAGTCTTCCCTTCTCTTGGGGTTAAACAATATGGAACAAAGAGAAAGGCAGTATTCTCGGTGAACCTTTTCTCAGACTGTTGCCCTTAGAAATTGTCAAAGAAACTCTAACTCCCCAGAGATGATCTTTTCTCCGTGAATGGCATCTCTTGAGTTTCTTCCAAATTCTCAAACTTTCCTGGAATTATCTCTTCTCTGTGAATTGCATTTCTTGAACTTCTCTTGGTTTGGGGACCCACAGGCTTCCTAAAAGCATACCCACCTCCTCTTGGGCGTTGTACAAGGACCCTTCGGCTTCTTAGAAGTTCTCATGCCTTCTCTTGGGCTTAATACAAGGACCCTGACGACCTCTTAAAGGTATAAGACAGAACTTAGTCATCCTTTGCTAGAGAAATCTTTCCAGTGTCGAAACTCCGGCCATTTTCGGGTTGATTTCTCATCCCTTAATGCCCGTGCCTCCTCTTGGGCATCGTACAACAGATAAAACTCTTTCACACCAGTAGACTTGGACAGTCTAAGCCTCTTGAGTCTCAAAGACATTCTTAAGTTCCTTTCAAAACATAGGAAGAAACCCCGGTCTCTCTCTTGAGAGTTCCCCACACTTGGACCTGCCTAAGGATCTCAATAATCCTCAGCAGTAAGTTTAGCCTCCTCTTGGGCTTTGTACAATGACTGTCCCCAGCGGAGCTAACCTTTTCAGACTCTCTTGTTGAGTCAGTATTCCTTTTAGCCTCAATCTCGGGCTTCGTATGAGACAACAAATCACTCTTTTATTGAGTATAAAGGACTCTCTTATTGAGTCAATCATCCCTATTCGCCTCTGTCTTGGGCTTTGTACATGACATATAAAACACTCTCTTGTTGAGTATAAAACACTTTTTTGTTGAGTATAAAAGACTCTCTTGTTGAGTCAACTCTTTTAGCTTCCGTCTTGGGCTTTGTACAAGACATATAAAAGCACTCTCTTGTTAAGTCAAACCTTTTCAGCCTCCATCTTGGGCTTTGTACAAGATACATATAAATTCTCCCCAACGGAGTCCAAATCCCTTTTAGCCTCAGTCTTGGGCTTTGTACAAGACATAAAGAACATTTTCCCCGAAAAAGTCAAACTTTTAGCCTCCTCTTAGGCTTTTTGAATCAATTAACCTTTTAGCGTCAACCTTACGCTTCAATCAAGGCACACAAAAATCAACAATCCCTCTTTAGAGATGACAAATTCTCTCTCAGTCAAAACCCTTTAGCTTCACATCTTGGGCTTTGAACAAGATACAAATCACCTTTAGCTTCAATCTTGGGCTTTGAACAAGACACCAAAACATCTCTTTCCTCCCATAGAATAGGAGGAACTACGATCGCTCTGATTTCCCTGTTTCGTTAAACGGGAATACGTAGGCATAAGATTGCAAAATCTTAGCGAGCATACCAAGCAAACACCCTAGGTCCAGTACCGTCATACTAATAAAAAACATCCAGCACCTTACCAAAAGCCTCATAAATAATCCAGACTCGTGTATTCTTAAGCAAATAACCCTAAAGAAGAACCCCCTTTTGATAGCATCTGTAAACCAACAGTTTTGACTGTTTAACCTCAGTTTGCAAGCAGGGTTAATTTGAGACATCTATTTCCCTTCCTTAATCAGCTTAACAGGATAAAAAATGAATCGAACTGTAGTACCAAAGCGATAGTGATTCGAAACCACAAAAATCGCGCTACAAAAAAATGGCGACCACAGTGGGAGGCATTTTTTCTTGTTTCTCTTAGGGTGAACCCTTGAGTTCACAAAGTACCACAGAAATGGTGACTCTCTTGGGGAGTCATTGTCTGTTAGGATCATAGGATTCTAGAGGTCTAGGATGATAGGACTAATATATATACTGCTTTTCCTATTTGATATATGTGTTTACTTTTCTACTAATGGGAATGCGTGTGATGCCGCATGCGGAAAGATTGAGTATACACCTAAGATAAGTGATGGCACTAGACGGGTAATTTTATGGGGAGTAAATCCCAGATAAGAGTTCCCGGTCAACCATCAAATCAGTGGAGATGCCCTTTGCGGATTCAATGCCTATACGACTTCGGTTGTTGAAAGTAGATTGTTCGATTGGGTTATCCGAGAAGCTGGAGATTTTAGTATACTGAAACCATTTTGTAGTGCGGAAGCTATCGAAAATAGTTGTCACGCGATACTACCCTCATTTGAGACTACTCTAAGATACTACAGCTCGCTGGCGATTCGCTTGTTGTCGTTATCCCAAGAGGGGTCAGTGATTGTGAGGACAGGTACAAAAAATCACCAGTAAAAACCTTTGGGGATGGGTAGAGCCTTGACTTCATGACACCGAACCTTTGACCCCATGTTTTTTCTATGTTTTTGTGTGCTGCATTCATACATTCATTTCATTAAAAACATTAAAAAAAACAAAGAAAAAATTTATCTTCTAGTCTCTCTTTTTCAAATTAAACTAAGACAATGATTGCAAATGTCAGAAAAAAAGATTGCGCTAATGGATTTCGGTAGGAGGAAAACTCACAAGTATACCTTCAAGGTTCCAAAATTAGAGGATTTGAGAGGGTTGGCAAGGATGATCACCAACCCTGAGGCGTTCAGAGCCAAGTATGGAGGACTGCTGTCTCTGTTAAGAGTCCATGTGATTGAGGGAATTCTGGCTATGCTCATTCAGTTCTACGATCCGGTCTATCACTGTTTCACATTCCCAGATTATTAACTAGCACCAACGCTGGAGGAATACTCTCATCTGACTGATTTACCCATTATTGATCAAGCTCCCTTTTCTGGACTGAAAGAAATTCCAAAGGATCAGACCATTGCAAGAGCAATCTATTTGGACGAGTCTGAAGTCAAGACTCACATGACCATTAAGGGTGGAATCCCGGGTTTACCAGCCAAGATTCTGGTAAAGAAAGCTCTGTACTTCGCTAGTATAGGGAACGCGACTTCTTTCAAAAGCGTCTTTGTTTTACTCATTTACGGGTTATTTCTGTTTCCCAACATTGATAACTTCGTTGATATTAATGCCATTAAGGTTTTTCTGATTGGAAACCCTGTACCGACCTTGCTCGCAGATGCTTATCATTCGGTACACCTAAGGAATTTGTATTGTGGAGGAATGATCACATGTTGTGTACCCCTACTATACAAATGATTCACTTCCCATTTGCCCAAGTCTGCTGCATTTTGGGATCCTAAGAGTTCTTTACGTTGGTCGCAGAGGATCATGTCTCTTACCAACTCTGACATAGATTGGTACAATCAGATCTATGACGGAATTAGGATCATTGACCGTTGTGGAAACTTCCCTAACGTACCCCTTATAGGAATTAAAGGGGGAATCAATTATCATCCAGTTTTAGTGCGTCGTCAACTCGGATACCCGATGAGACATGTCCCGCATAATGTTCATCTGGAAGGTCTTTTCTTCAAGGAAGGAGAAAATGACAGGGCACTAAAGACAGAAATAGTGCATGCCTGGAAACATATTCATAGAAAAGGACGAGAGTCTCTAGGAAAACCAGACTGTGTATTGGTGGAACCTTATCTCCACTGGGTACAAACTAGAGCTCTCAAGCTGAGGATTCCTTACCCTCATCAAGAAGTTCTTCCATTACGGGACCCTGTCCTTTATTTCATGTCTGATACGGAAAAACTTCAGGTAACTCTCAACAAAGTTCAACAAGAGAGGAGGTCTTGGAGGAACAAGTACCGTATTCTTAATGTGGAATGTAAGAAAATACAGCAACTGTTAAAAGAGAAAGATGCTTTGATCGAGATTTTGGAGCAACATGTTGTAGAAAATCAGGATAACTAAAGGAATTTGCTCGCTCCTTTCACTTGGCAAAGGAATGACGACCTGGCAACGGCCCAAGAGCCCCGGTCAAAGAAAAGGAAAGTACTAGAACCAGCACCTGAGCCCTCTTCAGAGAGGACTCAGGATCCATTACCTTAGACATTTCTTTTTTTAACACTTTGTAATCTACTATATTTCCATTTCCGCAATCTTTGAATTCAATAAAATGGGGTTTCCCCACTATTTGATATTTGCAATCCAATTGTCGAAGTTTACTTTGATTAAACAAAAAAAACATATTAATATAATCATTGCATATCATGCATCATTCTCACATAACACATTCTTCTTCCCTACGAATCTCACGTTTGTGTCTCGATTCTAGAGTCAAACTGTCTCATTCATACAATACTCGGGCCAATCGTCAGAAAAAGATGAACGATCTTGAGGAAGAGAACAGAGAGTTGAGAGAAGAGATTGACACTCTGAAAGAAGATCTGAGAAAGCTTCATAACAACATGCAAGCTCTGGCAGAAGCTCAGATGCAACAACAAAGGACTGTGATCTCAGAGATCACATCAACGCCTATAGTGGAGAAGTATGATCCTAGGTATAAAACTCCGAAAGATCGTCCCTGGGGCATGCCCATTAATTATATCCCAGAAGGATATATTCCGCCGATCACTGAAGGTCCAGAAACTGCAGCAGGAGCCGCTGGGCTTGAAGGTTACAAACTTAGGGAAAGCGAAGATGTCAGGGGCATAACGGCAACTCCTGAAGGTTACAAACTTCAGGAGGCACCAAGAGTCTCGGCCATATTGACTATACCACCACCCGTGGTACACACCGTCCCGGAAGGACAGATTCCACATATACCTTCTGGTGGAAACGATAATATGTTCGACAGAATGAATGAGTTCCAGGAACAGTTCTTGGAAATGCAGAAGGAACTGTAAGCCCTTCGCGTTCAGGATCTATTTGGAAAGGACGCCGCAGACCTTTGTTTAGTCCCTAATGTGAAAGTTCCGCACAAATTCAAAGTGCCCGAATTTGAGAAATACAAGGGTAACTCTTTCCCTTAGAGTCATTTAGTGATGTACGCTCAAATAATGTTAACTCAGATAGAGAATAATGAGCTGCTGATCCACTACTTCCAACATAGTTTAACCGGTGCCGCGCTCAAATGGTACATGGGTTTAAACCGCACTAAGATCGGCACTTTCAGAGATCTTGGCGCTGTTTTCGTTCAACAATATAAGTATAATCTGGACATGGCATCGGACAGAGATCAACTCAGATTGATGTCACAAAAGGACAATGAAACCTTTAAGGAGTATGCTCAGAGATGGCGTGAAATTGCCGCTCAGATTTTTCCACCTCTTGAGGAAAAAGAGATGACAAAGATCTTCTTAAAACACTTGAGCTCATTTTATTACGATAGAATGGTTGCCAGTGCGCCCAGTGACTTCACTGAGATGGTCGGCATGGGAGTCCGTCTCGAGGAAGCAGTCCGAGAGGGACGTTTAGTAAAAGATGTTGGATCATCTAGCAGTACAAAAAGATACGGTAGTGCTCTCCCTAAGAAAAAAGAGCAGGATATCGGGAATATCTCTCTCAGAAAGCAAAGGCGACGGTACCAACCAGTAGCAACTGTAACTCCTACTATCAACCCTGCGCCCGTTCCAACGTATCAACCTCAGGTTGCTCAAAGCCAACCTAATTCACAACAATTTCAGAAAAGGACACAACAACCTCTTCAACAGGCTTGTCCTCCATATAACAACAACCATACAACACAACCACCAGGGTTTGACCCTATACCAATGTTGTACGCAAAACTGTTTCCGTTACTACTGGTCAAGGGGCACGTCCAAACTAGGTCTCCTCTTGCAATACCGGAGAATCCGCCGTTTTGGTTCAAAGCGGATCAGACTTGCCCTTACCATCAAGGAGGACCAGGGCATAACATAGAAAATTGTCTCAGTTTCAAATCTGATGTGCAGAAGCTTGTTAGGAGCGGGGTTTTATTCTTCAAGGATACGAATCCTAATGTTCTTACGAACTCGCTGCCTCAACACGAGAAAGCTGCGGTAAATTTGGTAGAGGGGGAATCTAACCACTGCTATCAAATTCATGATGTACTTTTATTGAGGGCCAACCTGGTCAAAATGCATCGCAGACAGAGCGGATATGGGCATGTACCATCGCATAACTATCATCAATGTGATATCTACTCTAAAAACAATCAAGGATGTTCTGTGGTGCAATGAGCTCTACGGGAATAGTTGGATCTCGGATGGATCCAAGAACACCGAATTCGTGAGGTCAACATGACTTATACGAATTCTAACATCATTCAAAACCACGACGTTCGTGCAATGAATTTCAACTTGGTGGCAATACACTCAAGGCAAAGCCAACATCATAATCTGCCCCGGCACGATTACGGTTCCTGTCTGGTCTGCTTGGTAAACAAACAGGGATACTCTTTTGTACAAGAGGCCCTTCAGCGTCAGATGGATCTTGGATGGATTCAGGATTATCGCGATAAAAATCAATACCAAGTGAATATGATTCAGATCTTTGATATTCACTTAATGAATACCAGCTTGGTGGAGTTACACGCTACACAAGTCCAGCTCGGTTTTCTGACTTCACATAATTATCAGAACTGCAAGGAATGTCGTGAGAGCTACCAAGGGTGTGCTCTCGTTCAAAGAACTTTGCAACACTTGTTAAACCATTGGTGGCTTCCGATCTATATGGATGAAGATACCCAACAAGTCAGCATGACTAATGGAAACCCTACTCGACATCAAAGTCAGGATGTCTGATCAATTGAAGCAGACCTAGTAAGGTTACACTGCATACAGAGCGGGCGTGGCCAGGTGACACCACATAACTATGAACGCTGTAGAGTTTGCTCGAAAGATAATCAAGGATGTTACCTCGTGCGAGCAGCCCTTTAACGTCAGTTGGACCACAAAGAGATTCGACCGTGTCCAAGTTCTGTGTCAATCAACTTGATGCCAGACTACTTTGTAACACCCCCAAGCTATTAAAGCGATAAATAAAATTCAAAATTCCATCAGAGTATATTTAAACATACACGGCATAGACCGAGGGGTCACATCAATTTGAAACAAACATACAACACCTGCTCATAAAGATATGCAACAATTCAGGTAGTATTACACCCACAATCCAATTACAGAATAAAAGCGGAAAACTCGTAACTGAATATCAACATATATACATATATCATGAAAGTTTGTTCGTCATATACAACCATACATGTACAATTCAAAAGATACATATACATAACACAAATAATCACACACGGCACTACCCGGTGTCACATATCAGAGCCGACCGACAAAAGAATGAAGACCTAAGCTTCACAAAAAGACCTCCAGCAACTCTAATCTGCAATGTCTCATAGAGCATTATAAAACAGCAGAAGGGTGAGAAACACAATCATAATACAGTTGCATATAATTATATATTAACACAGAAATGCACAAGCAAAATATTCTCACCACAACTACACCACAACAAATACAACACAACACAGTGCAATTCTCAAGTATCCAATACCAGTACACATCAGTCATACACAATGCACTCATCATCAATACAATTATACACATCCCATCTCATCAATCACATTCACAATCCCATACACAATTAATCCATGATTTATGCAAATGCACGGAGACCGACACAACGACTTTATGCAATGCACATGCGGTACCGACTTCCAATGGTTCTCATCACTAGTTCACTCAGGAACTCTGCTGGACCCATCGCTCGTTACATCACTGTAACTCCCCGTCGGGCATACGATGTTCCCCGTCGCTCACACCCCACACGGGCACATGACGTTTATGGATCGCTCACACCCCACACGGGCACACGACCCGATCGCTCACACCCCACATGGGCACACGATCGTCTGTAACCATCGTTTTCAGTCCTCTTATTTTTAAGGCAATTCATGCCTCTTATTTTTAAGGCACACGATGTTAGAGCAGATTCCCTCTGGAATCAATCCGTCACTCAGGACGTCACAAGAATGCATATCATGATGCTTGGCATACAATGACTCATGACATTCAAAATGCACACATATACACATCCACAATCATGCATATATCATCACTTACCACACATTGCATTTTCTTGCCCTAAGGCCACCAATCATCATCACAATATTTCTTTCATGCAATTTCATCACACAACACTACACAAGTCATACAATATCCACACCAACAGCATATTGCATATACACATCAAGTTCACACAATTTAAACGGTAAAAGTCGACAAAACAACACATTTTCTAATTCCCGACCTAATTTAATCGGCCAACAATCCCGAAATCACTTTTTCAAGAAAAAACCATTTCATAAGCTTTCCAACGATATAAAGAACATTCAAAATGGATAATAAGATCAAAAGTAATTAAAAAGAAAAGAAAAATGTGAAAAACCCTAAAAACCGCCCGGCGAAGCCCATAAACCACCTGACACTTGCCCTTCGTCGCTACTTCGCCCGGCGAAGCAGAGGCGTCAACAATTCCCCCAAATAACTCAATAGAGGCAGAATCATGACAACGCTGCGCCTCTCAAAACCGCCCGGCAAAATCCCGAACCGCCCGGCGAAATGAGAAAACCGCCCAGCACTTTACACCAGATGCAGAAAAATTCTGCTTCGTTTTCAAACCCCAAAAACCCATTTTTTCCACCCAAATCACTTCCAACAGCAAAACAATTAGTAGCAATGGTTCCTAAACATAGTGAGATCATACAAAACAATTTATATCGATTTTCGTCCGTGAAAACATCGATTTCTACTCGTTTACGCGTTTTCGACCTATAACCGAAAAACTATGGAAAAAGGAAAAACAACATGCACACACACATACATAATCATACACAATGATAAGATAATCGAGTTTCGCACCCTTACCCGATTAAATCGTGTTTAGAAAAGTCGGGAGATTGATTTCCAAGTTTTCCAAACTCTCTCTTTTCTTCTCTTCTCCTTTTCTTTTCTTCTCTTCTTACTATTTTTCTCTCTTTCTATTTCTATTCATTTTCTAACTTAGGAAAAATAAATGAAAAGACCAAAATACCCCCACACTCAAATATCCCGCAAACGTTCCCAAAACGCGACAAAATATAATCACGACTAAAAATAACATATTTTCACATAAAAGTCAGAAATAAAATAATATAATAATAAAATAATCAAAACGACTCGATTAAATAAAAAGACAAAACTGACAAAACTGACCAAACTGACCAGGGCGTTACATACTTCGCTGATCAAATCAAGGACGTTGTCATAATCTCTGATCATAAGAGGACCAAATATGTTTGTGCCATCATCCCTCTGCTGGATGAATCAAAAGTTCCTAACTGGGAACTGATTGAGATTACTTACGATGGTCAGAAAAATCAGAAGGCTCCTGTAGTTATCTATCTGCCGGGACCACTACCATATGAATCGACTAAGGCTATCCCTTACAAATATGGTACAACAACAATTGAGAATGGAAAGGAAATTCCATTACCCTCCGTCGTGAATATTGCAGACATCAGTCGAGTAACACGGAGTGGTCGAATCTTCAATCGAGGAGTTGGGGAACCTACCAGAGAAAAGGAACCTCAAACAAAAATCCCTGATCAACCGGTCGGTCAATCCGATGATCCCGACCTTTCAAAAAAGAATGATGAGATGTTAAAGCTCATCCAGAAGAGTAAATACAACATTGTTGATCAACTGTTGTAAACTCCTTCAAAAATCTCAGTGCTATCGCTTTTACTCAGTTCTGAAGTTCACAGGGAAGCTCTACAGAAATTCTTAGAGCAAGCCTTTGTGGAACAAGATGTGTCAATCAGATAATTTGACAGCATCGTCTCTAACAACACGTCCTGCAATAACTTGGGATTTAGTGATGAGGAACTGCCGGAAGAGGGTCCGAGTCATAACATGGAACTCAATATTACAGTCAACTGCCAGGACGATGCGTTAGCCAGCATACTGGTAGACATCAGATCAGCTCTAAATGTAATGCCCAAGTCTACATTGATGCGATTATCATATTGAGGGTCTCCGATGAGAGCCAGCGAGGTCACCATCAAAGTATTTGACGGATCCCGAAAAATAGTTATCGGCGAAGTCGACCTTCCCATAACTATCGGTCCTCACACCTTCCAAGTCACTTTCCAGGTCATGGACATCCGGGCAACATACAGTTGCTTGTTAGGAAGACCTTGGATACACGAGGCTGGGGCAGTCACTTCGACACTTCACTAGAAGCTGAAGTTTGTAAAGAATGACCAACTCGTCACAGTTTGCAGAGAGCAGGCCTTGATCGTGAGTAACTTATCATCATCCACTTATGTAGAACCGGAGAAGGTTCTTGGAACTCAGTTCCAATCCCTTTCAGTGGGCAATGACGATCAATCAGAAAGAGGAACCTCTATTTCCTCTTACAAAGATGCTCTCTAAGCGATCAAAAATAAAAATGCAAAAGGATGGGGACAACTTGTCATTCCCACTGATAACAAAACAAAGAAGGGTCTTGGTTTTTCCACAACCTGTACCCAGGCTGCTACCAACAACGAAAGTCTTCATCCCATTTAGGATTTCTTCCATAGTGGAGGTTTCCTTCACCCAGTGCCTCAGGAGGTACATACCATCAACGAGGGAGATTCCTCCGACACGGGGGAAGAATGGAAGTACTATCTTAACAAGGATGGTTATATGTCTCAGGAGGAAGTGCCTACGCCATTTTGCTATCCCGCACAGAGTCTGAGATTTATACCAAGGGCAGACGTCAAAATGATATATGGAGATTGTGATTCGGAAGGATGTCGTACTCCACCCAATTCATTAGAGGAAGACACTCTGATGAAATACAACTTTGACCACGACTATTATGGCCCAATGGATGGCCTGCCTATCTGGCAGCCGTACCTAGGAGACTCAGGGCAAGAGAATCAGCCGAACAATGAAAATCAGCTGAGCATCATCAAAAAGAATACCTGCGTTCCCACCATGTCATGGGATCATTACTCAGGGAATTCTGAAAATGTCCAGTGCAACAATGAATTTTCAACAATTGTAGGACAAGAGTTCCTTAACTATGATTTTCCTGAGGTCAACGTCATTGAAAGGGATGACTTCTCCAGTTCCAAAGAAGTGTGGGACACCTTAGGACAACCAAGCGGAAAATACGACTTCATGGTCAAATACACCGCTCCTGAAAGCTCTCGTATCAGGCTCAAAGACATCCAGCCAACTGGATGGGGAGATATACCTGAGAATACAGATATTATGCAAAATACAGCTGAAGAATCCTCCTACGAAAACTCTGCCTGGGAGACAGATTCCAACGATCATGCTCCACCAGAAATCAGCGTCATTTCTGAAGAAAAGCTGAAAAAGAAGGTCCTAGACTTTGTGATTCACCGAGGGGTTCGCCGCCAATGGGTTGCAGTCAATGTTCCGAAAGTTGTTCATAAGTCTAAGTAATTGTCGTCTTTATCTTAACCTTTCACCTTGCCCAGGTGAAATAGATGTTTTGATAGGCTCACTTTCTGTAAATGTCCCTCTTCGCTTTGCTCGAAGCGACAAAGTTTTGTTTTATAAGGCTGTAGTTTCAAGAATTGACTAAATCATAAATAAAATAACGTCGTTCTATAATTTCCGCATTTATTGTTGTTTTCTCTTTTCGGTTTTTTAGAAAATGGTAATCCTAAAAACAACAAAAAAAAAATATAAAAACAAACAATTTTCAAAAAAACACTGCACACACTCTTGCATTCTCTCTATCTCTTCTAAACACAAATCATCACGTCATGCAGATTGCTTGTTTTAAACCCTATTGAAACATACGATCCGATGCCTTCTCCCAACTTTGAATTCCCCGTATTTGAGGCTGAAGAAGAAGATGACAAAGAAATTCCAGAGGAGATCTTTCGATTACTCAGACAAGAGGAATGGTCCATTGAACCTCACAAAGAACCGTTGGAAACGGTCAACTTAGGTTCAGGAAAAGAGAGCAAAGAAATCAAGATTGGGGCACTGCTTAGTCCGACAGTCAAAGAAGACTTGATAAAGCTTATCAAAGAGTTTCCCGATGTATTCGCTTGGTCCTATCAGGATATGCCAGGGTTGGATACCAGTATCATGGAGCATAATCTACTGTTAAGGTCAGCGTGTTCGCCGGTAAAACAAAGGTTGAGACGGACTCATTCAGACATGGACATCAAAATCAAAGAGGAAGTACAGAAACAAATTGACGCCGGTTTCCTCGCCACATCAGAATATCCTCAATGGCTAGCCAACATAGTACCAGTTCCGAAAAAGGACGGAAAGGTCAGAATGTGTGTAGACTACAGGGACCTGAACAAGGCAAGTCCAAAGGACGACTTTCCCTTACCACACATTGACATGTTGGTAAACAGTACATCAAAGTTCAAAGTTTTCTCCTTCATGGATGGATTCTCGGGCTATAATCAAATCAAAATGGCACCGAAAGATATGGAGAAAACTTCGTTTATCACCCCATGGGGCACCTTTTGTTACAAGGTGATGCCGTTCGGTTTGAAGAACGTCGGGGCTACCTATTAACAGGCCATGACTACTCTGTTTCATGACATGATACACAAAGAAATCGAGGTATATGTCGATGATATGATTGCAAAATCTAAAACAGAGGAGGAACATGTGACTCACCTGTCAAAACTATTCGAGCGGCTGAGAAAGTACAAACTCCGCTTGAATCCCAATAAGTGCACGTTTGGTGTCTGCTCAGGGAAACTGCTAGGGTTCATCGTCAGCCAGAAAGGAATTGAGGTTGATCCTGATAAAGTCAAGGCCATTCAAGAAATGCCTTCTCCAAAGACTGAAAAACAAGTCAGAGGATTCTTGGGACGTTTGAACTACATTTCTAGATTTATATTCCTCATGACTGCGACATGTGCGCTAATCTTCAAATTACTCAAAAAGAATCAGGACTGCATTTGGATAGAAGATTACCAAACCGCCTTCGACAGTATCAAGGAATACCTATTGAATCCACCGATTCTATCACCTCCAGTGAAAGGAAGACCACTGATCATCTACTTAACAGTCTTGGAAGACTCAATGCGTTGTGTACTTGGTCAACAGGACGAAACAAAAAGGAAAGAGTCGGCCATTTACTATTTGAGCAAGAAATTGTTGATTAACAAAAAGGAAACACTATGTTTTAGAAAACTTGCTGTGTTTTAGCTTGGGCAACCAAACGTCTTCGCCAGTATATGATTCGTCACACTACTTGGTTAATCTCCGAAACAGATCCAATCAAGTATGTCTTTGAAAAACCTGCTCTCACGGGAAAGATCGCCCGTTGACAGATGCCGTTATCAGAATATGACATTGAGTACCATGCTCAGAAAGCCGTCAAAGGGAGTATTTTAGCCAATCATTTGGCTCATCAACTGATTGACGATCAGGAATCAGTCGGATTTGACTTCCCAGACGAAGATGTCATGTATTTGAAAATGAAAGATTGCGATGAACCGCTACCCAGTGAAGGGCCAGAACCAGGTTCCCAATGGGGACTAATCTTTGACGGAGCTGTGAATCATTGCGGAAACGGAATTGGGGCAATCATCATAACACCTTAGGGTACCCACATTCCTTTCACTGCCAGACTGACATTCAAGTGTACAAACAATGAGGCCAAATACGAAGCTTGTATCATAGGTCTCGAAGAAGCGATCGACTTAAGGATCAAAAACTTGGATGTATATGGCGACTCAGCCCTGGTTATCAATCAGATCAAAGGAGATTGGAACACATACCAATCAGGATTGATTCCTTACAAAGAATACACAAAAAGGTTGTTACCATTCTTCAACAGAATCCAGTTTTATCATATCCCTCGTGAAGAGAATCATATGGCTGATGCGTTAGCCACTCTCTCTTCCATGATTAGTGTAGGTCAATGGAACGACTTACCTAAGATCGACATCATGCGCCTAGAATGGCCCGCTTACATCTTCACGATTGAAGCGGTCATAGACGATAAACCTTGGTATCACGATATCAAATGCTTCTTTCAGAAACAAGAGTACCCACCTGAGGCATTTGGAAAGGACGGAAAAACCCTCATAAGGCTAGCAGGTAGCTTCTTCCTGAGCGGTGATACACTCAATAAGAGAAATTTTGACATGGTCTTGCTCCTATGTGTAGACTGACCAGAAGCAAACATGCTAATGAAGGAAATTCATGAAGGATCCTTTGGCACTCATGCCAACGGACACACAATGGCGAGAAAAATTCTGAGGGCAGGGTACTATTGGTTGACCATGGAATCTGATTGCTACAAGTACATGAGGAGGTGTCACAAGTGTCAGATATACTCAGACAAAATTCATGTACCGCCAACGTATCTCAAAGTTCTCTCTTCCCCGTGGCCTTTTTCCATATGGGGAATCGACATGATTGGCATGATTGAACCCAAGGCTTCAAACTGACATCAGTTCATCCTGGTAGCCATTAATTACTTCACCGAGTGGGTCGAAGCAGCGTCATATGCCAATGTAACCTGATAAGTCGTGGTCCGATTTATCAAAAACAATATCATCTGCCGTTATGGTGTTCCGAGCCAGATCATTACTGATAATGGATCTAACTTGAACAATAAGATGATGAATGAGTTGTGCGCTGAGTTCAAGATCGAACACCATAACTCATCTCCCTACCGACCTAAGATGAACGGAGTGGTAGAAGCGGCTAACAAGAACATCAAGAAAATCGTTCAAAAGATGGTTGTAACCTACAAAGACTGGCATGAGATGCTACCCTTTGCTCTTCACGGTTATCGTACATCTCTACGCACTTCAACAGGGGCAACCCCTTTCTCTCTAGTATATGGCACGGAGGCAGTGCTCCCCATAGAGGTAGAGATCCCATCAATCCGGGTATTGATGGAAGCTAAGTTAACAGAGGCTGAATAGTGTCGAGGTCAACACGAAGAACTGAATCTGATTGAAGAGAAGCAATGACGACTTTATGCCATGGTCAGTTGTATCAGCAAAGGTTAAAGAATGCATTTGACAAAAAGGTCCGACCCCGTGTCTTCAGAAAAGGAGACCTCGTGCTCCAGAAGATACAATCATTTCTCACTGATTCCCGGGGCAAATGGACTCCGAATTATGATGGCCCCTATGTGGTCAGGAAAGCTTTCTCAGGCGATGCCTTGAGACTCGCAACCATGGACGGGGAGGAATTTGCCTACCCCACAAATGTTGACGTAGTCAAGAAATACTTTGCCTAAATAAAATAAAATAAAACGTCTCGGTGGATTGAAAACCCGAAAGGGCGGTCCAGGCAAAAATTAGAGACATGATCAAAAATCATCCCGATGGATTGGAATTCTCAAAGTACAATCCAGGCAAAAGTTAGGGATTAATGGTAAGTAACTACGTCTGACCAAGTCAAATCCCTCAGCAGCAGTTGTGCCGTCCATCAGGAAAATACCAGTCAAGGTCATCTTCGACGGAAGCTCGGGATGCCCCAAATTCAAAGTTGGTAGAAGGATAGTGGTTGTTATGTTTCAATGTAGCCCTCTTCCCTTAAATTACCATTTTCTAACTTTGTAAATACTCTATGGAGTCACGCGCTTGGCTAATTTCCATCCTATCAATAAAATTTGAGCCCTAGTGCTTTTGTTTGCAATTCTTATTTGTTTTAGCTTTACAAAATGACATTTTAACATGATCAATGATTCTTGAAATAAAACAAAAATGAATTTACTTGTCAAATTTTTTCTGCTTTTAAAACAAAGACGGCAATTTCTTTTGACTGTTGAACATCGAAAGAACATCGATCGCTTCTCCAGAAGTAATCGAACCTCAAAGTGCAGAATCAAAGTACTCCTTCTAAGCCAGTACATCTGAATGAAGGATCGACTGTGTTAGAGACCATATTTCACCTGACACCCCCCGGCCGAGTTCTTATCTCCTAAGCCCAACCAACAGTTTTCCCTGCAGGGATTATCTCTCCTAAACAAGGCAGAATTGATATTTTGAACCAGTGATACTTTTCATCTCCCGCTGTGGCCGAGTATCCAGTCATGTTCGTCTATTAGTTTGTATGTCGCGTCAGTTTTGTCAGCATAAACATACATACATCATGCATTAGTGATTCATATTCATATTCATATTGCATCACTATCATTCTAGTCGGTCTTATCCCCTAGTGATAAAAGTCCTCTCAATCGAATTGTCAGTTCTTTCCTCGTCGGGAAAGGTGGCGTCTGAGTAATCGCTCCTCCACCTTGCTGCTGAATTGAAGTTGGTCCCTTGACCACTTTGATAACTTGAACCTCTGAAAAGCCAGATAACCTTCGACCAACGTCACTCTTCGCCATTGAAGATGATGTATTCGCTTTCCCGGATTAAGGAAAATCCCCAGAGAAAGCACCTCAAAATTGGACTACATCACATGGCATTTCTCCGAGAAGATCTCCAAAAAAGTATGATGTAATATCCCCAAACAGAAAGCAGTCTTTCAAGAGACTCGTTTTCCCCAGTCGAGTCAACAAATGGCGTCTCCAATGGAGAAGTCATACATCTCTACAACTCAAACGGATGGGTTCCCCCCAGCATGTCTGACACCGTAACTTTTTCCATAAAATGGCATCTCTCTAGGAAAATTCGGCGAGAAGTTTGAGGAAAATCGCTACGAATAACGTCCCTTGTCAATAAAGTTTATTGACTAAAGAAAATAAGACCAGTTCCTTGGTAGGAAACTGGGATCGAGGGAAATTTATTTAAGAAACTGAGACCAGTTCCTTGGTAGGAAACCAGGATCGAGGGGAATTTTATTTCAGAGACTGAGACCAGTTCCTTGGTAGGAAACCAGGATCGAGGGGAAGTTTATTTCAGAGACTAAGACCAGTTCCTTGGTAGGAAACCAGGATCGAGGGGAAGTTTATTTCAGACACTGAGACCAGTTCCTTGGTAGGAAACTAGGATCGAGGGGAAGTTTATTTCAGAGACTAAGACCAGTTCCTTGGTAGGAAACCAGGATTGAGGGGAAGTTTATTAAAGAAACTAAGACCAGTTCCTTGGTAGGAAACCAGGATCGAGGGGAAGTTTATTTCAGAGACCGAGACCAATTCCTTGGCTGAAGACCAGGATCGAGGGGAAGTTTTTACCTTTTCTAAGCATTGTTGTTTAGCAAAAGAAGATGGATGGGCAAACTGCCATTCATAACCACCATCAAAATTTTGGGTATTCCGATATTTAATCCTCTTGTACCCCGAATGCCCGAATACCTTCGCCATTCACACCTTCGGGTTCAAGAAGATTAAATAGGGGCATCTGTCATACCCCAAATTTTGACCACTAAGATTTCCTATCATTGTGCAAATCATTATCACAATATGGAGTTACCTATATGTCTCCTCAAACTCGTCAGGGATTGTCGAGCATTCACTACAATCAAAGGTTAGGGTTTCAAGCCCTCTCAGAGCATTTAGACAAAGGATCAATCAAGAAATGACATGATCTTCAACTTGTCTAGCCTCTTAAACACCCACAAAGGGTCAAGAGGACTCCCACATCAATAACTAAGCACAAAGTTGCTACATTCTAAGTGGATTAAGCCTCAGGATCACCGGTGTCACCAAATTAGGGTTTTGGTCGACTAAGGCCTCCAGATGGAAATTTTCCTCTGGGCATGAGCCAATGCTTCAAAGCATAACTTAAGATACTCCAAGGGACATCATGAACCCAACCATCAAGTCAATTAGCTCAGGGGATGCATTCATTAAAAATCAGGAATTAGGGTTTCTTGACCTCATTCACCCCTAAGTTGACTTTTGGGACAAAACATGAGCCAAGACCTCGAGACATGATTTGAGGGTCTCTAACACACTATATTGATCCATTTCCAACAATGGATTGATTCAAGAAGCTTGATCAACAAGTCTCAATTTCATCAGGACCACAATTAGGGTTTTGAGGAAAAAGTCAATTGTATCTTTGACTTTTGACCCAGGCATACTCCCAAACCTTGGGACATGATTCAATACACCCTATAACACCCATGGAACATGTCCATCAAGTTTGATTTAGGTCAAGGACTTGATTTCATAGAGGATCGCATATTTTGGAATTCATCTGGTAAAAAGTCAACTGTGCACAAAAGTCAAAGTTTGACTTTTTGAGATTTTTCATAATTATGGTTCTTTAACCCTAAAATGATGTTAATGTGTGATTTGAATCATCATTCATCAAGAAAAATCAAAGAAAGTGGGATAACTTGTAAAAGGGGTAACCATAAAAACTTAGAATTTTTCTAAGTTATGGAACAAAGTGGCTAGGGTACCAACTTCCAAGGATCATAACTTGAGATCCAAGCAACCATTTGGGCTGATCCAAAGATGGATTTGTAGCTCTCATGGCATACTTTAAAAGTGTCAACTACACCTCATTCCAATTCATCATGGATTTTGAGTTATGGTTGGATCAAAATGGCTGAAAACATGAAATGGCATTTTTTCCAACACTTAGTGAAATTTTCACTAAGTCATAATCTGTTTCACTTTTTCCAAAATGTAAGGGAATTTTTCACTTGGATCCAAAAAGTGTCAAAACAAACTAAGATCACACATGTGTTGTATCATATGAGAGCTTTCCAAAATGGCCAAAAACTCCATCAAACTCAATCTGAGCAAGAAGTTATGACAGTGGCAATATGCCTTGCTACAACTGTCATAACAAGGCAGATTTGAGCATTTTGCTCGATTTGAGCAATTTGTGCAAATGACAAAGAAGTTTATCCATCTGAACACCTCAGTGGGAGACCAAGGAGGAACCAACTCTGATCCATAAGCCTCCCAAGTCTTCGGAACTAAAAGTAGCATGCCAAACCTAAAAAACCCTAAAAGAGGGACAAGACTCCAATTTTGTTTTGGAGCATTCAATGGATGCACCAAGGTGGCATGAACTGAGCCATTTCCAACTGAATGAGTCAAGGACAAGCTCTGAACCAAAGACACATAGGCCTGTGCTCTAACCTCTAGTCAATAGCTAGAGGAGACTTGAGATTCCAAAATGCAACCATTGGCCAACAGCCTGCTGCAGTCACCATTCACTATTGCAGCCAAAACAAACTTGCTCTACTATAAATAGAGCTCATTTGTGCTCAGTTTAAATACACCAAAGCACTACAACACTTGCTTTCCTCAAAATCTTTTTCTCTAGGCAAAAATGCCTTCTTTAGCAAGGTAACTCTGAGTTTTTGAGTTAGAGAGCATTTCCATCACAGCTCATGATCCAAACACATCCAATATGTCATATCTAAGCTATCCAAACTCTCACAAGTGACCTATAACACCAAAATCACAAAGTTCACTCTCAAAACCTCAAAATTGGACTTTTTTGCATTTTTCAAGCCATGTCTTGATTCAGTCACTTTTAAAACCAGATAAGACCTCAAACACACTCCAAATATCATCCTTGAACTGTCCCAAATGGCTCCCCACATCTGGAGCACCATTTGAGAGAGTTGCAATTTTGATCACTTTTGCCCCTTTTGTAAGAAAGGGCCAGTTTCCATTCCTGAGGTTTCCAGCTGATTCCAATCATCCTAAAAGCTTCATTTGAGGGTGTTCAAAGTATCAAAACATTTTTGGAACAAAGCCCTTGACAGATTGCTCAAAAGCTCCTAAAGAGGTACGCATCTCAACTTGAACTCTTTAAGATATACATTGCTTTGAAGTCCACTGATCATGCACATCTCATACATGTTATATATGTTATGTTTGAACCAATTCATCATGTAATTCATGCCTGTAACAATAGATAGCACAGAAAATGCAAATCATGGCCTATTTCAAAACCACTATTGGGTTTTGAGGAGGATTTATTTTCGGAAAAAACAACCACCACCATTGGATTCCTTGTGAAATTCTAGGCCAGATACATATAAATTTTGTCTCAATCCATGGAGAAATAAGAAAGTTACAAGCTTCACGTTTTTTGGCAAAAACCTTGCCTTGCCTTGCCTTGGCCAGGCCAAAAGCAAGGCAAGCCTTGTATATTTGTGGCTGGGGTTTGATACACGGGTGTATCACCACCCGAGTGGTAGGAGGCGCGCACTGCACACAAGAGGTCTGGGGTTCGAATCCCCCTCGCCCCAGATCCTCTTTTTTAGCACTTTTTTCATATTTTATTATTTTTCCTATTATTTTTAATGATTTGAAAAATTAATAACTCCCTCAATTTTAATTATTTTTTATTGGTTATTTTTCTGAAAAATCACAAATATAGTGAAATATTTTATTCCACAAAAAAATCAAATTTATATTATTTATTTAATATAGTTGGTTTTTTTGTAAATAAATTCATTTTTAATTGTTTTTAAACATTTTAAAATGAATATTCATCTTGAAAAATCAAAACCAAATGGGTTTTAAATCATCTTGTGATTAAAACCTCATTTTCCAAACCTTAAAAAAAAATCACAAGTGGTTTATTTAAACTTATTTGGTATTTTTGTCATTTTTTTATTAATTTTCTTTGAAAAATTACTTTTAAAAGGTGAAAATTAGGGTTTCTTTGATTTTAATCATACTCAAATATTCAAACCTCTTTGGCCTCTTGGTAGTGTGTAAGTCCCATCCTTTTGTAAATAAAAAACCTTTTTGGGCCTCAGTGTATTGTATAAGTCCCGATACCGTCAAAAAGTTCGGCGCGATCGTCACCTTTTTAACAAAAACCCCTGGGCTTCTCCTTGAGCTATAAGACCCATCTTTATTTTCAAATTCTTTGGGCCTCTAATAGAGTGTAAGACCCAACCCCCTTTTCGAAAACCAAAATAATTTGGGCCTCAGTCATTGTATAAGACCCACGGTGTTTTCAAAAACCTCGGCGCGATCGCCGTTTTCAAACAAACCAACTGGGTCTCTCCTTGAGTTGTAAGCCTCATTACTTGTATATAAAACAAACTTTGGGCCTCTCCTTGAGCTGTAAGCCCCAACCATCTTTTCAAAATACTTTCTCCTTTGATTTCAAATCCAAATATATAGTTGTTATCAAAACTTTCTTTAATTTCTTTGTTGAACAACTAACCACACAGCATGGAAGCTCTACAACGGGTAAGTGTTTATCCGCTTTATTTTATCCGCTTTCATATGCATAATTGTATTGTGGGGCTGCTTCACTGTAAGTCTTCTTTCGCATCCTTTTATATACTTGTCACATATCCACTGTGTAATACTAGTATAGTTATTTAGAGTTTTCCCCGGCAACTACGTCTAGCACTAGGTAAAGCCTGTTGGTCGCTCTTAAAAAAAAACTAGATCCCCCATAGGATTCTAGATACAGTCTTCCCTTCTCTTGAGGTTAAACAATATGGAACAAAGAGAAAGGCAGTATTCTCGGTGAACCTTTTCTCAGACTGTTACCTTTAGAAATTGTCAAAGAAACTCTAACTCCCCAGAGATGATCTTTTCTCCGTGAATGGCATCTCTTGAGTTTCTTCCAAATTCTCAAACTTTCCCGGAATGATCTCTTCTCTGTGAATTGCATTTCTTGAACTTCTCTTGGTTTGGGGACCCAAGGGCTTCCTAAAAGCATCCCCGCCTCCTCTTGGGCGTTGTACAAGGACCCTTCGGCTTCTTAGAAGTTCTCATGCCTTCTCTTGGGCTTAATACAAGGACCCTGGCGACCTCTTAAAGGTATAAGACAAAACTTAGTCATCCTTTGCTAGAGCAGTCTTTCCAATGTCGAAACTCCGGCCATTTTAGGGTTGATTTCTCATCCCTTAATGCCCGTGCCTCCTCTTGGGCATCTTACAAAAGATAAAACTCTTTCACACCAGTAGACTTGGACAGTCTAAGCCTCTTAAGTCTCAAAGACATTCTCAAGTTCCTTTCGAACATAAGAAACCCCAGTCTCTCTCATGAGAGTTCCCCACACTTGGACCTGCCTAAGGATCTCAATAATCCTCAGCAGTAAGTTTAGCCTCCTCTTGGGCTTTGTACAATGACTCTCCTCAGCGGAGCTAACCTTTTCAGACTCTCTTGTTGAGTCAATATTCCTTTCAGCCTCAATCTCAGGCTTCGTACGAGACAACAAATCACTCTCTTGTTGAGTATGAAGGACTCTCTTGTTGAGTCAATCATCCTTTTTCGCCTCCGTCTTGGGCTTTATACATGACATATAAAACACTCTCTTGTTGAGTATAAAACACTCTTTTGTTAAGTATAAAAGACTCTCTTGTTGAGTCAACTCTTTTAGCTTCCGTCTTGGGCTTTGTACAAGACATATAAAAGCACTCTCTTGTTGAGTCAAACCTTTTCAGCCTCCATCTTGGGCTTTGTACAAGATACATATAAATTCTCCCCAACGGAGTCCAAATCCCTTTTAGCCTCAGTCTTGGGCTTCGTACAAGACAGAAATAACATTTTCCCCAGAAAAGTTAAACTTTTAGCCTCCTCTTAGGCTTTGTATAAAGGAATCCCCGGTTGAATCAATTAACCTTTTAGCGTCAACCTTGCGCTTTGATCAAGGCACACAAAAATCAACAATCCCTCTTTAGAGATGACAAATTCTCTCTCAGTCAAAACCCTTTAGCTTCACATCTTGGGCTTTGAACAAGATACAAATCACCTTTAGCTTCAATCTTGGGCTTTGAACAAGACACCAAAACATCTCTTTCCTCCCATAGAATAGGAGGAACTATGATCGCTCTGATTTCACTGTTTCGTTAAACGGGAATACGTAGGCATAAGATTGCAAAATCTTAGCGAGCATACCAAGCAAACACCCTAGGTTCAGTGCCGTCATACTAATCAAAAACACCCAGCACCTTACCAAAAGCCTCATAAATAATCCAGACCCGTGTATTCTTAAGCAAATAACCCTAAAGAAGAACCCCCCCTTTTGATAGCATCTGTAAACCAACAGTTTTGACTGTTTAACCTCAGTTTGCAAGCAAGGTTAATTAGAGACATCTATTTCCATTCCTTAATTAGCTTAACAGGATAAAAAAAATGAATCGAACTGTAGTACCAAAGCGATAGTGATTCGAAACCACAAAAGCCGCGCTACACTTATGCTTCATGCATCGCACAATCTGAATGACGCATCGCAAGTCAGAGTCTCTCAACACAACTCTGATATTCTCTTAGTAAAGATAAGAGGTTAAAGGCTTTTAAGAGTTAAAACACAATTCAAACCCCCTTTTCTTGTGTCTTTCTCACACCTTCAGGGCCATCTTCCCCAGCATTCCATACGCGTATTGCCTTGAGTGTTACGCGTATGAGCAGAGAGGGGTTACCTCTCATAATTCCCTTCAATCTTCCTATACGCGCAATGGCTAGCCCATACGCGTATGCCCCTTTCCTCAAGATTCCCATACACGTAATGGCCCTCCATACACGTATGACCACTTCCCCCTTACGCGTACTCTACGCGTATGAGTAGAGTGTCGTGCTGACTCTGGGGACGGGTACGTATCATACGCGTATTACCCTATGAAGTCCCCCTCAAATGCGTAAGACTTCTTCCTTTACGCGTATGGCTAGACACACCTCCAAAACCCAGATTTTGCATCTGTGCGAAATTCTCCCCATTACAGCACCTTCAAACTTCCAAATCAGATCCAAAACTACTTTCGATTCACTACAGATTCAAGTTCTAATCCTACTTCATTGTTTTCATCAATTTTCTATCATTAGAACCTAAATTTGTTAATCCAACCCCACAAGTTCAGATCTGGTTTTTATGCTAGTCACAGCAACAACGTAAATTCATATGAATCCCACAACAATGACAAAAATCAACACAAAATTCCTAGCAGATGTCATAAACACTCAATTCACCAGTTTCAACATGCAAATTCATCATAAATTCGTCAATTGACACATAGCACACAAAACCTACATCTACCTTAAACCCATATCAGATATACTAACCCGGATTAACCCCATATACCTTGAATTTTTAGCAATTCAACTCCTTCTTAGCGTTCTCTGGGTGATCTTTCCTCTTTCTCTGTGCCCTAGCTCTCTTTTCTCCATTCTCTTCACTTTCACGATCGTAAAACTGAACTTCCCTAATTCCCACTTTCTTTTTGGCATTCTTACCCCTTGGACCCCAATTATGATCTTCCCACCTTACCCTCACTTAATCCTACTAACATTACCATCTTATCCCTATGTTCTTCTCCTTTTATTTTAAATAATAATAATAATAATCTAATTAATATAATTACATTATTCTATTATTATTTCTACTAAGGAAATTCTAATTAATCATTTAATTTCTAACATACCCTCATTATTCCCTTAACTCAATAATACCCCACAACACAGCACAAATACACCATGCATCACAAAATTTCATCAAGACTCACCGAAAACACCGAATAATCATAATAAATTAATTAAATAAATATTATAATTATTTTGGGGCGTTACATTGTTAGCCATGGTAGAAAAGTTTAATTTAAAACTTCAACAGATGGATGTGAAAACTGCATTCCTGTATGGTGATCTACATGAAACAATACTGATGAGACAACTTGGAGGGTATGCCGAAAAGGGAAAGGAATATTATGTGTGCAAGCTAAATAGGTCGTTATATGGCATACAAATATATCATCTACAATGTAATAGGAGACTCGGCAAGTTCATTGTAATACCCTAAACCTCGATACACATATATTAAGTTTTACACGTCAACCGCTGTTGTACAAGGGTCAAAATTGAGTTTTTAAAAGTAGTAACGGGAAGATACACTCAGATGTCATATAGCAATGACTCTTGTATGATTATTAACCGACTAATAACGATTAAGGGGTTGTTTAGATTTCAGTTCAATTACCAAAATAAGGAGAAAAATTGATTAAAATAAGTGATTATGAAAATAAGTTAATCTGTTGTTTCGGTTCTTACCTATCCATCGATTATTATAACTTCATTGACCTAAGAGGATTCTATTCATATTCGATCACAATATCAATCAACAAGCGAGAATGAAATTATAAGATTCATGTTTCCTATTCGCCGAATTAAGCAAACGGCTAAAAAATAAGCGAACTAACGAATTAAGCAAACGATAACACGCAATTAAATTTAGGAAATATAAATCAATCGAATCAACAAAACTACTCTATGACAAAATTGGATTAAGCAAACGATAATCATAAAACAGGATTGATATGAATAGTAATTGAGTTGTAAAGTTATATAAATATCAAGGTAATTGAACCTGATTACAGCAGATCAACCTGAGAGGTTTAGTTCTCCATGAAATTCGTAAAAAGCAAAAGTAAAATTCGTGAATAGTGAAAAGAAGGTAATGAACAGTAGCGCGAATGCTACTAGGTATAGGGAATCATCAAATCCGGTTTTTAACTCAACTGGGTCGAAAAACATAAAAAACCCGGCCCAAAACAAAATATTTCTAAAGTCTGAAACTTCAACAAATTATTCGACACTGTTTCACTCCGAATCGCCTCTTTGCCTCAAAACGAAACTTGTAGCTCTTTGTCTTAGCTTTTCAACACCTATTAGAATGCGTCAATCTGATTCTCGTAGCTCAAGTTATGGTCTGTACAGTGAACATATATCAAATAATTGTTAATGCTGAAAATAAAATACAAAATTAAATTAAAGGAAAAAATAAACTTAAATCTAAAAACACAATAAAATAGTAAAATTAATGAAACAAACCATAGAAATGCCTAAGTACATTAGTAGAAGAATGTGCATCAAAATTGACTGATTAAATTCCCCTACACTTGAACTTTTGCACTTCGAGCAAAATTAAAATTCAAAACAAAAGAACTTCAAAACAAAAACAAAACATAGCATGGATTTCCAAAGGTTTTCAAGATGGCAAAAGTGTAAGTAAAATCCTATGCCTAAGCTTCATGAAAAATGGTGTTAGTGAGAAACATTCTGTGACATTCAAAGTAGATAAGAGAGCTGTTTACCAGAGAGTACGTCATAAGTAGCAAGATCTTCCCAAGATAAAATTCACTCAACTCTCAAGTGCTTATGTTAACTGTTTACACTCAAAGCACAACATGAAAATTAGTACTACCATAAGCTTGAAAAGACTCTAAATCCACAATTTAAATACATGCACACAAAGATCAAATTGATTTTTATTCGGTTGTAACTTGGCCAAGGTAAGGGTAAGATAAATCCTAAGGGGGTACTAGGCTAAAATTCAAAGGGAGAAAAGAGACATGAAAAAACTTGCTGTAATGCCCTGTATAATATTTATCTAGAATAATACAATACAAACATTTTATTTGGTACTGACACCATCATAAGTGTCTAATGGCGTAATTCACATACTTGACCATTCTAAAAACATAATACAATCTATGGTGCAAGATATGGAATCTAGCAAAAACAGTAAAAACTAAGATCAATATACAATATCCTCAATTGTATACAATAGATACACAGCGGAAATAAGCTTAACTAAGCTTCTCTTGAACCATCCAAGCATAGCTCCACTTGTAAATCAAAACTGCAAATACCTCCTGAAAATAAACAACAATAGTGGGGGTGAGATACACCAAATCTCAGTGAGTTCCCTATCTTATGGATTCTCTTGGCCTTATAGGATTCTAGCCAAATCCTAACTCAAGTCAAGGGGAAGGGAAAATGACCTTGAGTTCTCAATCTCATAATCTCACACTATATGGAAACATGTCATGAGTCTCTTAACTCATAAATCTCACTAATCGATAACCTGTACCAAGGCATCCCCTTTTCCCGTCCGCTTCTACGTCTAGAAGTCGACCCGAGTCATGGATCCTTGTAGTTACTTGACATATGAAATGGATTCGGGATCATCGGCCTGTTAACCGTGAACCGTCACTTCTCATGGCCTGTTAACCATCACAAGTCTCTTTACCGTATAGGCTCTATTCGTACTACACGCGGGAATCAAACCTGCCAAGTAATTGTGCATACGTTTCAGAGGAGGAGCTCGAGTCTCATGAAACTACACCTCAAGATAAATGGTTACGATTACGTGATCATATACACAACGTGAATGTATTCGACAATCACAAGGCCACATTCGCCTTAAGGCTTCTTTTGCCTTTTCAAAAAACCACAATGGTTTACACACATGTTCCATACTAGTGTTTCACTCTTGCCTAGACCAATACTCGTCACGGATGCACCTTTCTACATCAAGTACCCAAGCATCGCCATCTAGGTTATCTACTCCAGGCCAGAACTCACCACTGAATGCACGAGCGTCGCCATCCAGATTTTCTATCACAATTCTATTCACAACCTAGAATTATACCATTTTGTTTTGGGGTAAAGTTCCTCACTCTCCCTAACTCATTTTAACATGCATATTCTCTCATTCATTTTAACAACAATATTAGATATATATGGCATAACACAAATATTACAAGTAAATACATATAATCACACATCACATAAAACATCACTTTCGGTTCCCTCCGATTCATTTAATCGGGTATCGAAATCAATACTTTTCACTTTTATACCATAGGATATTTTCACAGCTTCACATCGGCTATAATTATGCCTCGATCGGATTTACAATCCAAAAGATATGGATTTCAACATAACACATAACATTGTTATCATTTAAATTCCACTAATTAATTAATCCCACATCATACTCAATATTTTCCCTTTTTATTGGGTAGAGGGTGGTCATAGCTTTCCAATGATACCAAGAATGTCTCAATCCGAGTTACGGGTCAAAAGTTATGGATCTTTAAAGAAAACAAAATTATTGAAAATTCCCAGGAGCGCCCGGCGGTGCCCCCTTCGCCTGTGTTTCGCCCAGTGAAGCAGCGGCGTCAATCCCATATCCAAAAATCAAAATTTACAGAAACTTGTTATGCTGCACCCCTTGGCTTTCGCCCGACGGAGCAGCGGCACAACTCCTGCGTCGTCCGGCGCTCAAACCACCGCCCGACGCTTCGTATCAGATGCAGAATTTCTTTGCTACATTTTTAGGGTTCCAAACACCCAAAAATCCATCCTTTCTGCACCCAGTCGTCTCCAAACATCAAAACAAGTATTCCCAACTAATCACATGCATATTACGACTACACTACGCAAATTATATTGAATTTCATCCGTTAGATTTCATTTTCTGTCAAATCTAACCTAAGTTCAAAACTTATATTTCTAGAACTTAGAGTGTCTAACTAGAACCCACCTAATAATCGAAGAGGAGTTTGAAGAAGATGATGATGATCCATGAGCTTCTCCTCAAGCTTTTCCCTCTTTCTCTTCTCCTCTCCCTCTTCCTTCTCTTCTTTCCCTTTTCTTCTTCTTTTCTATCTTTTTCTTTCCTTTCTCTTTACAAATATATATATATATATATATAACCAATATTATATAATATAATCCAATAGTGTAAAACATCTCCAATTGATATTATATCATTTCAGCCCAATTGATCAATTATTAGAGTTACCTTAAAATCCTCTTTCGTAATAATAAATATCAATCTGTCTCTTTCATTAAATAATTGATCTCTTCAGAGTCCATCAGTTGCTCTATTAATCCCAATTGATAATATTTAAAGTATTTAGAGGGTTCCATCAATCCAATTATCCAAAGGTAGAGTATATAGATACTCATCTGATCTCATCTGATATCCAATTGAGCATTCAATAATACGGGGTATTACACTTGCGGGAGTTGAACTACATTCATACACTTTCAAACAACAACTTCTCCACTATTTTTCTTCTCTTTTATCCTTTTATTATATTCTTCTTTTTTTCAGAAGGAATATGTAATGACATCCTCCTTTTCTTTTTCTCATTTTTTTTCTTTTTCAACCTATTTTTTTTCTCTGCCAACTTTTGAATGAAATATCACAACTATAGTTATTCAACCCCACACAACTCCAAACAAGACTCTTTCAACCCCTTGAAGAGGGTGATAACATTATTTTTCACTTTTCGGCTTGTAATGAGTTTTAAACAAAGAATGAGATAATAGGCTCAAAGGGGTTTCCAAACAATGGATTCTATTTGCAGGGTTGACTATAAGGCTAGCTGGCTCAAAATAAAACAAAACAAACAACCTGCCTTTATCATATCAGTGTGCACAAGTAAACAAAAAGCTTCAAAGAGTCCATTCAAGTTCTAGAGACTAATAGACATGAGTGAAACACACAAGAAAGAAAATGATGGATTTTTTAATGTTATCCATTAAAAGGCTCAAAATCTCACAAGGTTAATGATCTACCACAAACGATGCACAATTTAGAGTTTAGTCCTACATATCATACTAAGAATGAACAAAAAGAATCAATCACAACACACCACAAGTCTTTAATTAATAGAACACGAAAAATACTCACAGTTGTAACTCAAAAACCAAAGAAAAAAACATGTATTTTATTTTTTATTTAAGAAAACAAACAAAAATAAAGAAAACTAAATGAAGGAAAACAAAGTAAAAGATTCCCTCCCCCAAACTTAAAACACACATTGTCCTCAATGGAAGAACAAAAATATAAAATAAGAGTGAGAAAAAGGAAAGAATACACCCGAGTATTTAAGGTGGATAGGTGATCACATAAGCAGCCTTTCCCAAAGAGAGATCTTCTACAGTCTCCTCTTCCAAAGTGGGGATCTCATAGAGTAACTTTGGGTAGCATCCATTGACTTTGATATTTTTATTAGTGCCTTCACCTTTTATTCCAGGATCAAAGAAGAATCTTCGATAAGTAAAAGTGTCGAATGGGCACATGAAAATGATCTCCTTTTCCACAACATTAGTGTTCAAAGGATTAAGCGTCTGCCTCACTATTTTTCTTTCATCTTTAATCGAGACTCTATGCATACTCATGGATGGGCTAAAATCACGAGTGTCAATCAAGGTTCATCCAATTTCCTTTTTATGTTCCTGCAATAATTTTTCTTCCTGCTCAAATTGAAGCTTTGATGAATAATATAAATCCTCAAGAAGTGGTTCAGAAAGTGGTTGTTCAGTGGAATGTTTGGTTAGGGCAGCCGGGATGTCGAGAGCTTGAGCTGTATAAACAACTTCAACAACTCCATCTGTAGGAAAAATTTCAACCTGCAAGGTAGCCTCAATCTCAGCACAAACAAAACAAAGGTTAGTGTCAGTACAGTCATCACATGAGTAACTATCATCAAAATTTGGCAACGATGGAAAATCAGCTGCAAACAAATCAGTACACGTATCATCAACCAACTCAGAAATCAATTCAATATGAAAAACATAATGCTTTTCTTCCTCATCAATCTTCTTACTTTTCAGTACTCTATGTGGAAAAAGGATCTATGGTACATACTCTTTTTCAGGCTCAACAACAACTGAAGGTTCAGGTTTAGGTGTGACCTCAACAACTTCTTTATTTTTTTTGGGGCTGGATCTACAACTTTTCCGGATCTTAAGGACATTGCACTCACATTAGGGTTAAGGACATTAGGATTCAATACTATTTAGGAAGATAGTTGGTTTGATCCTTGAGCTTTCAGTATGGCATTCATTGAAGTGGAAAGGTGTCCAATTTGAGTCTGCAAGGTCTGAATACTAGAATTTGTCCGTTGCTGAAACTGGAGATCATTTACAGGCATTTGCTTGACAAGGTCCTCTAGTGAAGGTCCGGAAGGTGTAGAGCACACAATCTGAAACTCCTTCAGATGCTTATTCGAATCCTCACCTGCAAGAACATTAAACCTTGGAAACAAGTATATTAAGCCAGATTTCAAATCGATAGGAACAACAACATCAGTATATTCAATACATAAACCATTGTAATGAACATCAGGAGCAGCAAGCTCTCTTAATGTTCTTTGTTCAACCATGTTATCAAAAGGGAAAAAAAATTAACAAAGAATGAGAAAACACAAAACTAATTCAACAATTCAACAAATGCGAAAATGCCAACAAAGTCCCTATTGAGAAAAAGAATGGAAAAATAGGAAAGCCATTAAAATAAAATCTGAAAATTATAAAATTATGACTAAAAATCAATCAAATCAGAATAAGTCTCTACAATAAATTTCGGATTTTTTTGAAAATATGAAAATAGAAAATAAATCAAATAAAATAGGAAATCGGAGCAAATCGAAACAGTAGCTTCCAAACTTACTCGATAGGCTGAAATGCTTACCATTGTGCTGCAACCCTGAAAATCAACAAGCAAAAACTAAAAAACTCTAAGAAAACTCTAAAATTGGCTAAAATCAACAAGAATCCCCGACAACGGCGCCAATTTGAACTGCTGTCGCACACGGGTCAAAAACGAGTTTTCAAAAGTAGTAACGGGAAGCGACACTCGGATGTCGTATCGTAAGGACTCTTGTATGATTATTAACCGACTAATAACAATTAGGGGGTTGTTTAAGTTTCAGTTCGATTACCAAAATAAGGAGAAAAATTGATTAAAATATGTGATTATGAAAATAAGTTAATTGTTGTTTCGGTTCTTACCTATCCACCGATTATTATAACTTCATTTCCCTAAGAGGATTCTATTCATATTGGATCATAATATCAATCAACAAGCGAGAATAACATTATAAGAGTCATGTTTCCTATTCGCCGAATTAAGCAAACGGTTAAGAAATAAGTGAATTAACGAATTAAGCAAATGATAATACACAATTAAATTTAGGAAATATAAATCAATAAAATCAACAAAACTACTCTATGACAAATCGGATTAAGCAAATGATAATCATAAAACATGATTGATATGAATAGTAATTGAATTGTAAAGTTATATAAATCTCAAGGTAATTGAACCTGATTACAGCAGATCAACCTGAGAGGTTTAGTTCTCCATGAAATTCGCAAAAAACAAAAGTAAAATTCGTGAATAGTGAAAAGAAGGTAATGAATAGTAGCACGACTGCTAATAGGTATAAGGAAGCATCAAATCCGGTTTCTAACCCAACTGGGTCGAAAAACATAAAAAACCCGGCTCAAAACAAAATATTTCTAAAGTCTGAAACTTCAACGAATTATTCGACAATGTTTCACTCCGAATCAGCTCTTGACCTCAACACAAAACTTGTAGCACTTTGTCTTAGCTTTCCAACGCCTATTAGAACGTGTCAATCCGATTTTCGTAGCTCAAGTTATGGTCTATATAGTGAACATATATCAAATAACTGTTAATGCTGAAAATAAAATACGAAATTAAATTAAATGAAAAAATAAACTTAAATCTAAAAACACAATAAAATAGTAAAATTAATAAAACAAACCATAGAAATAAATGCCTAAGTACAATAGTAGAAGAATATGCATCAAAATGCACTGATCAACAATCTAAGGTGTCACCAACGACAAAAATTTAACAAAACAAACATTTAACAATCAACTAAACATTACAGCGGAAATACTAACGTCAATCAACACCTCTCATCGCACACTCACCTTCACTTAGGGTATCATTTCAGCAATACCGTTCCTATTTTGATTTAAATAAAAGAGTCACTATAAGACATTTATTCTCAAACTTCCACTTAAATAAAATATTTTCAAAATAACAAAAGCTCTCAAAAGCAACTCTAAACAACTCCAACATAGAACTAATTAAAGTTTTAACCCCAACAAAACATAATAATCAAATAGTGTTCCCGACCCCGATGTTACAAAATTAGAGCAAGACTTCTAACAACGAGAAATTAAACAAAGTAACTCCAAGAGCTAACTTTCACTTACAACAGCAAACTCTACTCTTGAGTATATGCAAGATGTCGATGGTGGACATCATGAAAGCAAAAGGGGTGAGAAACAACAAACCAATATAAACGGTGTAAATAATGCTCAGATAGAGAACACATCACAAAACACACATTCAATTACACAATCAACAACCACATAGTCTCACACCCTTCACAACATGTACACATTCACATCCAATCAACAACATCATGAATAATCCAATACATATACTATCATGTATGCAAATGTACTCGACAACAGACTCATTATGCAAGTGGTACCATTCAAGAACACTCAAGTTCATCTCCCTCCCGATCCCTACCATAGGACCAGAGCAGACTAAATTTTCACCATCACCCTGGGTAACGCTTCACCGATTCCCACTTGAAATTGACGACTTGCTCCTGATCCCCACCATAGGACTAGAGCACACCAAAACTAGACTGAAGTCCATACACCATGATGCATGACTCTCAACAATATACATTTTCACCAAAAGGTTCACCAAAAGGATCACCATACACATCTCACCATTTATGCACAACATCATTCATCATAAGCAACAATTAAATAATGTTACAACATCAACAAACAACAACAAATAGCAGCAACCCAACAACTGTAACTTCATATGCATTTATTCATGTTACTTCACCTCTTCACCAACGCAATAACACATTATCGTATAACATAATGATTCACTAACTGATCACACAAGTCAGCACAAACATTGCAGCATGTTCATATGATCACCAAGACACTTCCAAGCATCTATCAGATGTTTATAAAGTCGTAAATATTTTCAATGTGTAAAAACAATAGCTTTTCGGCGGTAACATTGGAAGATTATTGGCCTGCATATTAATAGGACATAATTTGGCGCAACTAAAACATGCAAAGGAAGAAAAATGGCCGCCCTAACAACACGCGAATTAGAACAGAAATGGATACGACTGGTACAATGGTAAGATTATGTTGTTTATGTTGTCAGCCCAGGCACAATCGGACAAATTATCCCAATGTTGGAGCAAGTTCTACATGAACATTTAATTTTTTCTCTAAATTTTTGTAACCTTGGTATTTATAATATATATATATATATATATATATATATATATATATATAGTAAATTTTGGTTACAACAAAAATAACATAAACTCCCCTAAAAAATAATTTCCACACACGAACAACACACGACATAGCATACCAACATAAATACGCATAAAACAATAACACAACAAATAGATAAAAAAGACTTAACACCACAACATGTCCAAGAGATTACAACAATCAAAGCAATGTCATATGCTTCAAACATCCTATCCCTAACATCATCGTCATCTCTAACTCACACCCACATTAATCTTTTTGTCTAACAAATTTTTCAAACTCCTTTCAAGATGCTCGAAATTTTGGATGTTCCAAAAAATTATTTTCATCGGGGATTTCATTGCGAAATAACATACATGCCCATATCTTTTAACAATCATGATAGAATTAGTGAATAAAATGAAAGAAGAATTTGAAATGAAGTGTGAAGTGAAGAAAATGGTAGGAGATGCCTCTATTTATACTAAAAATATTCACAATATACACTAATGTCATGCCAATTCGCGCCTCCTTTGCCAATTTGTACACGGGCATCAATTGAGTTGACAACACCATGTAAACTCGTCAGTCCAATTGGCGCCTTCATTAGAAAATTAGGTGTTGTCACCAATTTGCCTAGCAACACACTTTATCCCAAATAATGTTTGTTTGAAAATGGGGTAGATTGGGATTTTTTTGAAACCTAGATTATTTTGGAAATAAATTTGAAAAAGTGAAATATTTGGGTAAAAAATTCAAATGAAGAAAAAAAAAAGTCATTCAAGTTTTTAATCCCACGTTCCAATTCAAACTTTTAATTAAAAAGAAGACGAAAAATAGTCATTCAAGCTTTTAATCCCACGTTCCAATTCAAGCTTTTAATCCCACGCTTCGATTCATTTGTAATAGTAGCTAACCTCATGTTCCACCAAATCCTTCCAAATAATAATTAATAATAGTTTTTTTAATCTATACTATAAAAAAATTGAATGCTCTAGAAAGAACGTTTCTGCCCCTTATTCCAATCTTGTTTCTATTTATACAAAACTAGATGTTGATCTTGAAAAAAGTAAGTGAAAATTATTCTCATATATTTTTAAATATATTTTTAAAATATTTGTTATCTTAAATGTTTTGAAATTATAATTTATTAAGAGTATAATATTTATAAATATAAAAATTTTAAAACATGCTCTTTTGTTTTTTTTTTTTTTTTGTCTTTTGCTCTTGATATTTAGAAATTTTTTCGAGTTTAAAATTATACAATCTAAAATAAAAATGTTATCATCAATATTGTGCATATATATAATTTCCTCTTTAATAAAAATATATATTTTATCATAGATATTTTTAATTGTCAATTAATAAGTCTGGGTATAATATTTATTAATCAAATTCTTTATTGATGTGATTTTACATATAGTATGTTATGTAAGATACTGAGAAAACAAATTAGAGTTATTCGTGAAGTGAGGGGAAATATTTTTGCAGGTCTAACTCTTTCATTTTTTTGGAGCTTGTAATATATTATTAAACTTGTTAATATTATATAATTCATTGGACAAAAGAATTGAGGTCATATTCAATACATTCTACATCAAACTTGAAGAAATTGTTCTTCTTTTTTTGGTAGAAAGTATTGACATATATAATTGCAATAAAATGAACAGTACAATAAAATAAAATAAAATTGAAATTTATAACAGATTAATTAAATAGTCAAATAAAATAAATAGAAGAAATATGAAGAGAGTTACTTCAATAATGTTTTTGTTCATCAAATATCTTAATAAATTTTATATCTTTATGGATATGAAATTTTGCGAGACTTCGTAATAGGGTCTTGCACATTAATTTAGACCATTTACAATACAGCTTTCAAAGTGTATTAAAAATAGGCATATTGTATACACGATTAAATTTCTATGTGTTCATTTTTTTTTTAAGATTGAGGAGGTGGAGAACATCAACTCTTTTAGTTCTCATAAACAACGATTTCAATAGAGACAAATATTGAGTAGGTTTACTATTGAATTGCCAATATTAAGGGGCAAATCCTTACATGATGTGAATTAAATAAAAAATATTTGTAAACACAATAGTCATAAAACTACTAATCTAATACTAATAATAATAAAAAATATTTAATTAATGAAAATGGAGAAATAGACATCTTATATCTAAAGTTTCTGGGTAGAACAAAGTTCTTACCAAAAACAGACAAATGATGAGAAGGTTTAGACATTTTCTACAATTCTCGAATGTGAGAAATCAAGGGTAAGAAGTGAAAGAAAATTGGAGATAAATTTTTTTTATTTATACTGATGAACTATTGAGAGATTTGGGGAATTTAGATGGTTTTCTATGAGTTATTGAAAAGAATAGACTTTTCAGGTATAACCGATCAACTAAAGAGACATCAATAAATTAGTAACGCATCTAATATCAATGGTAGAATGAAAACACAATAAAATATATTTATAACTGAAAGATAGTATTGATATAAATTTATTGTTTGGAATTAGTTGATAAATATTTTTGTTAAGTTTTATAATTATAATGTAACATGTAACGGGCTTTTAAATTTATATTTAGTGTCACAATATATTTTCATAAAGAAATTTATAAATAGTATTATTTTTATTATTATTCTATTTAAATGAACATTATTATTATTATTATTTTTTTTTTTTTTTTTATTATATTACTTTATATTTTAAATTGGAATATGAATATGAACAATCTAATGCATCATTATTATTTTTCATAACTTATAACTCAGTTATCATGCATAAAACTAATAATAATGATTAAGGTATTTATTACTATTTTTTTATTTTATTATTATTTATGATGATACATTAAAAATTCATTTAATAAAATAATTTTAAAAATAAAATTGTTAATTTGAATTCTAAAAATTATTTAATTAACTTATATAATGAAAAATATTTTTATTATGTTTATTAATAAAATTTAAAATTATATAAAATAAAATATATGATTTAGTCACTAAATAAAATCGAGACAAAATCTTCTTATAATTTTTAAACACAAAGTGAAAAATATTTTTATTATAATTAGTTATTAAAATAATTTATATATTTATGATTTATGATTCGTATTTTTTATTTTTTATTTTATTGAAACAATGATTTGTATTAACTATTTTTAAAAACTAAGTAATTAAAATTTTATATAAAAATATGAGTAATGTAGTAAATAATTTTATTCTTACTTTATTTTTTTTTTAATTCTTTCTCTGTAGAAATTATTAATGAATTTATTTTTTATTTTTTATATAATCATCATTGTAGTGTATTATTTATAATTTTAGTGATTATTAAAACAAAATTTATTTTTATTTTTTACTTTTTAAATTAAAGTTAAAAGAATGAAGAGTTTTGTAAAGAAAAAAAATATTTTTATTATGTTTAATAATTAAATTTAAAATTATATAAAATAAAATATATGACTTAGTCACTAAATAAAATCCAGACAAAATCTTCTTATAATTTTTATACACTAAGTGAAAAATATTTTTATTATAATTAGTTATTAAAATAATTTATATATTTATGATTTATGATTCGTATTTTTTATTTTTTATTTTATTGAAACAATGATTTGTATTAACTATTTTTAAAAACTAAGTAATTAAAATTTTATATAAAAATATGAGTAATGTAGTAAATAATTTTATTCTTACTTTATTTTTTTTTTAATTCTTTCTCTGTAGAAATTATTAATGAATTTATTTTTTATTTTTTATATAATCATCATTGTAGTGTATTATTTATAATTTTAGTGATTATTAAAACAAAATTTATTTTTATTTTTTACTTTTTAAATTAAAGTTAAAAGAATGAAGAGTTTTGTAAAGAAAAAAAATATTTTTATTATGTTTAATAATTAAATTTAAAATTATATAAAATAAAATATATGACTTAGTCACTAAATAAAATCCAGACAAAATCTTCTTATAATTTTTATACACTAAGTGAAAAATATTTTTATTATAATTAGTTATTAAAATAATTTATATATTTATGATTTAAGATTTGTATTTTTTATTTTTTATTTTATTGAAACAATGATTTGTATTAATTATTTTTAAAAACTAAGTAATTAAAAATTTATATAAAAATATGAATAATGTAGTAAATAATTTTATTCTTGCTTTATTTCTTTTTGTTTTTTAATTCTTTCTCTGTAGTAATTATTAATAAATTTATTATTTAGTTTTTTATATAATCATCATTGTAATGAATTGATTTTTTATTTTTTATATAATCATCATTGTAGTGTATTATTTATAAGTTTAGTGATTATTAAAAAAAATTATTTTTATTTTTTAATTTTTAAATTAAAGTTAAAAGAATGAAGAGTTTTATAAAGAAAATATAATTATATCAATTTTGTATTATTAAATACCATTTATAACTGGAATAGGAAATTAAATATTTTTATGTGCTTTATTTTATTAATATCTTTATTATTAAATATTTCTGGAATAGGAATATGAACAATATTATATTATTATTATTATTAATATCTATTAATAGAATAAAGAGTTTCATAAAGAAAATATAATTATATCAGTTGATGATTGATGATGTGTCAATGAGTTTAGAAAGTAAATGAACAGTTTCTTTTGGATTGTTTTATTGTTAATGAACAAATTGTCCACATATACAAATAAGTTGATGTGACACATTTTAGAGTTATAATTGATAATGTGTCACTATAATATTTGATGCATTAGATTTAATATATATAAATAAATAGTTCAACTAACTAGCTACCATTCTAACTTGGTGAATTGTGAATAATCATACCAATAACGCCTAAACTAACCCCATATTTTCGTAGTTGTTAACTTTGTCATGGTGTTCCATTGTGGTTTCTTCATTTTTGTGGTCTAGTTATCTAATTAAAAGTGAACATGTGTTAATCCCCAATCTTCTATTTGTGTGGAAAATGATCTAATATATTTATAAACTTAACTTTATAATAAACATATTTAGAATATCCACAAAAAAAAAACAAAAATAGCAACCAAATGACAAATATCAAAATAAATTTATGAAACTTAATCTACACAAAGCATGATATTATAAATCACAACTCTTTTAAATTCTTACATGTTTGTCTAGAAATTTACATATTAGCATAAGAAAGAGAAATCATGGATTTACCTTGAAAATGTTGATTGCAAAACTGCATATTTTGAAGCAGCAGAACAGGCAATTACAAAACTCTAGATTGTAGAGTAGAAAATGGAGCAACAGAACAACCAATTGCAGAAATGTGAACTGGGAATTTGTGACAGCGAAACAAAAAATGAGGGTTGAAGCGATTGATAGGGTTTATTGTTAGGGTCCGATATTGACACCGATGTTGAATGAGTGTGGTTCTAACTTGTAATCATTGTTAAGGTTTGAATTTGAATGATTTTAAAAAAAAAAAGGGAAATTTGAAATCGAAATCGGAAGGGTGTGAAGGAAGCTGAAAGTTGGAAATGAAGAGGAAGAGGTTTTCGTTTCTTTGGAGAAGAAGGATATGAAACAAAACATAGGTTTTTCATTTTTGTTTTGTTTTTAATTCATAAGGAATAAAGTCAATATTTTTTTATATTTTAATCAAATTAATTTTATTGTATATATAAGAAAACCGTGAATATTAGAAAAAAAGGGAAGAGGGAAAATGGAACACCCCATATAATATACATCTAGAAAATACATTATACGAGACATTAATTTGACACTGATACAACACAAGTTCCTAGCGGTATCATTATAGACATGCTTATAAAATAAAATACAAAGTATGGCACATGACATACAATAGTGCCTAATTAAAGAAACTAAGATCTATGTGCAATATCTTCATTGCACACAATCCACAGCGGAAGATCACAATAGTCAGAATCCTTCAAAACACCAACAAACAACTTCTCTTACATATAACCTACAAATAACCTCTAAAAAACAACAATAATATTGGGGTGAGATGATAATCTCAGTGAGTTCCCCTTTCCTATGGGTTCACTCGACTCTACAGGGTTTCTAATTGATTCCTAACTGAAGTCTTCATTTCGTTACTTATGTATCACTCACACAACGTAACTAAGACTTAAGTATTTAAGGGATATTCGCAATGTATGGAAACATGTCACTTGAGTTCACATAACTCAATAAATCACTACTTGGATTCACGAAACATCGATCCCTGACCAGACCTACGTCTAGAGCAAAGCTCGGTTCATGCATGCTCGTATGATTCAACTTTCATGTAGATATCGGGTTCTCCATGGGACTCGAACTCACTTCAAGAACCGTCACTCCTATGGGACTCGAATCGACTTTAAGTATCTTTCACGGTATGAGACTCAAAGCCACTTAGGCATCCGCCTTTCCCCCATGCTCTGGCATGGTTGGGACTCAAACCCAGTCGAGGCAAAAATCATTGGGGCCACATCCCCATTTCCTACTTTATAAAAGCATCTCAAGTGGGATGTGTAATATCAAAGGAAAATGTCTGAATATGCGATTAGGTTCCAAATTCATCGTGAATGGTCTCATAAATCACTGGGTCATCATATTCACCAATTCTCATGTTACTTCATCAAATACTAGGTGATCATATTCACCCAATCACATGCTATTTCCATATGTTCCATACAAAGCATATTGATTAATTAATCAAGCGAATACTTATATGTGATACACACCATGGTACCTTTGCGTCCAAGCATCACCAAATACCTCATTTCCATAACCTAGGTTATCTTTCTAAGTCATTCACCTAATTATACTCCTAGGTTTCCTCACTCGTCATCATAGGATTTTAGTCATATTATTACACAATCAACACAAACAACAATTTACAATATAATTCATAACATACATCATAATATTATTCATAACATACATAATGCACACATGATAATATAAAATGTTACAAAAATCATAGGCAAAGCTATCACACAACCTACCTCAATCTAACTTATTCCACTTTCACGCCACATAGTAAAGTCCCTCCGATCATCCTATGGTGGGGTTAACCGGACTCAAAGGGAAATGTATAGTGGAATAAGCCATATAGACTTCTCTCTATATTATATTCCTATATGATAGCATCCTAACACATCAGTTCTCGCATCAATTGGATCTACATTCCCGTTTTATGGTGGAAATAAGGAAGGAGGTGTTTAACCAACTCCAATCCCATCATATCATACATGATAGTTTATCATCAATATCCTATAAATCATTGGCATAAAAATCATGTTTTTACTTCACCATCTACTAGAGCATTAATAGAGCTTTCCAAACTGATTGCGCCTTATTCCGAGTTATAGAACTCAAGTTATAAAGAAAACAAGGTTTTGAATACATTTTGACTTTTTGATTCGAATCAAGTGTAAACTATGATTTGAATCAAATCAATCAAGGGCTACCTAGAAGTGATTGATTCGAATCAAATTCACAGTGTAAATGTTCTGATTCGAATAAAATCAGTCAGAATTGCTTTTCTGAATAATTTCCGCTTCCTGATTCAAATCAAACTCTGAATTTTCCATATTTTCACTTGTTCTTCATGCTTTGCTCAATCTAAAGACACGGTAACTCACCCTATCAACCTTAACACCATTTAACATCTTAAGAGGGTCAAAACACAACAAAATCACACATACAAGGCAACAATAGATGAACCCATAATTTTTCATTATGTTACTTCATTTATTAACACCTCTAACACAATAACACAACATCATATCATCAACATGACATAGCATGAACAACAAAAACAACATAAAACATGGAAAGGCTTTACATCAAGTTTCATGAAACAACCATGGAATTAACGTAAACCCTAACTTCCCCCAAGTCATGAAATTTCCGCCAAGCTAAAATCTAACTAGGAACTCACCTTGAGGGGATGCATATGATGAAGAAGATGAGATGAATTGATGGCGATGATGATGACTTCCATGGCTTTCTTCTTCTTTCTTCCTCTTCTTTTTGTTTTCCTTTCTTTTTTTTCTTTTCTTCTTTTCTTCTATTTCTCTTCCTTTCTTCGATTCTTCTATGTTTATTTTCTTTACTCATGCTTACTAATGGATAGAACAAGGAAATATTTTGTTGGTATATGGATAGAAGTGAGTGGATAGCCAAGAGAGAAAAAATGAGTGATTGGAAAATAGTTGGTAAGGAGATATCTCAATTACATTTTTTAAGAGTATTTCTTACTACTAGAGAAATTGACCAATTATTAATGTTGCCAAAATGTTCTTTCTTGTACGTATTAATAAAGGTCAGTGTCTTTCAATAATAATTGATCTCTTATGAGTCCAGTGATTACTCTATTTGTCCCAACTGACAACATTTAGAGTACTTAAGAGTATACATGACATACATAAAAAACTTGGCATTTTTTTAATAAATATCGAAACATGATTATTAAAATCAATTAAGAAAATAATGGCATTGAAACCACCATTTTATAACATAAATTAGGCCGGTTAATTAAACCATCATTATCAACCTTAAATTGTGGCGGTTTTTATTAAACTCCATAATAATATTTAGTAAATTGTGGCGGTTAATAAATATAAGATTATTTATTTTATAATTTAATCTACTTTCTCACCGTACCCTGCTATTTATGTACATGCCAAATATATTTTCCTAGACGAGCTGTATAGTCGACCTAGATCGGGCATAAATCTAGTGGAGTACCTGCCCCAGCTATCTGGCCGAGTTGAGTACCTGGCCTAGCTATCTGGCCGAGTTGAGTACTCGGCCTAGCAATCTGGCCGAGTTGAGTACTCGGCCTAGCAATCTGGCCGAGTTGAGTACTCGTCCAAACTATCTGGCTGAGTTGTGTACTAGGCCTAACTATCTGGCCGAGTTGTGTACCTGGCCTAGCTATCTTGCCGAGTTGTGTACCTGGCCTAGCTATCTGGCCGAGTTGTGTCTGGCCGAGTTGCGCTGGTCGGTTGGTGGTTATCCGGTTCAGAACTCAATAGACGTCGGTTACGAACCATTGATGGGACAGTTACACTTGGTAAAATAGAGGTTGTTACTAAAGTATTAATGGTTGGCTGTTACAAACTTTATTAAGGGGATTAATGGCCATTAGACTAAGAATTACACTATATAAAGGGTCCTCTAGGAATCCAGAAAGGGGACTCTGCGACGTTCATAAGGCAGACATATATACTACATACTGAGGGGCTCCCGCATGAGGGTTAAGCAAGACATTCATCTTGAGGCAACATACAATAATTGTATAGCCCTCAAATCCCCAGATATTCGTCTCAACTCATTCAGCAAAATTGACTGCATAACTCTCTTTGTCCAAAGAGAAGGAGAGTTAGCGCTTTTGGTGGTCTAACAATTTTTGGCTAGAACATTTGGCGCCCACCGTGGGGATCCGGTAAAACTTTCTCGGGCTACACGAGATATTCAGGATGAATGAGAAAAGTCATTTTTCAGTTTCTATCCCATATTCATGTTATGAGCAACGGACATTGTCATTTCCAAATCCCTAAGCCAAACTGCCATGGCAAAGGTCATAACGTTTAAGAAGTCGGCGGAGCTTCCAAATCTGATATATCCATTACAATCCCTACGAGATCTCCCATCAACAACCTCAGTATCGCACATCATTCCTTCCGACGTTCTAGCAAGATTCCGTGAATCGCCGAGACAACGCTCAGGCTAGGATCCAATTTAATTTCAGTCTACGACAACGACTTTTACTTAGATAAGTTTTACACAATCATTCTAGTTGTTTCTGTTTGTTTTGATTAATTGGAAACATCCTTAATCTATGAATAACTCAGATGGTTAATCTGGTATCGATCATTTACATTTGATGGTTTTCTATAAAATACCTAGCCTAGCTATCTGGCCAAGTTGTGTACCAAGTCTAACTATCCGTCTAAGTTGTGTACCAGGCCTAGCTATTTGGCCGAGTTGTGTACCTAGCCTAGCTGTCTAGCCGAGTTATATACCGGGCCTAGCTATCTGGCCTAGTTGTGCATAGCCGAGTTATGTTGGATGTTAGACATAAGATAATTATAAGCCAATGTCTCACTTGCATGTGAATTCCTGTGTAGAAGTTGTTGGCGCAGTTTCTCAAAAATATGGTTGAAAATGCCATGGTCGGTATTATTGGAAACATGAGGTTCAAAGTGATTAGATCATCATCTTAATTGGTATTGGAGAAAACTTAAAGGGCAACAACATGCAAGTTGATAAAACTTAAAATCACATACTTCATCAATCAAGAGTATCTACAAGACCGACAAGCATAACAAGACTAAAGTTTATGCTTCAAAATTTCCTATAAAAAGAGCTATGAAGAATAGTAGTCCACGCAACTACTTCGAAACTGCTATAAAGACATCGATATGATGAAGTTAACCTTAAAAGGATAATTTCCTTAAGTGAGGACATCAAAGTAGTTATAAGGATAATCAGATACAAATTTATGCTCCTGATTAATTATGTATATAGTTAGGAAAACCAACTTCTCAGCCATTTGTAATCGTTTCTAAAAACTACTTAGAACTTACTTTAAGAAATGGGTGTCATCCTTTATCCCATGCGTGGGCAGGAGTTACCCTACCTTTGTTTAGCTTTTAAATAAGATAGGATGAGCTCGAAACGTGAGAAACTAAACTCTCAAGAAGAAGCCAGCACACATTATGCTAAGAAGAAACCAAGATGTTAGAAGACAATATCTTAAAATTATTACTAACCGAATGAAAACTCTCAATCTGTTTTTCAGGTGCAAAGTCGGGATGAAGTTTGATTAAACTCCTATAAAACATGAGACTTGTTCCGCGTACATAAGTCGCCCATGAACAGGTTGAATAAACTCCTATAAAACGCGTCGACTGGCTCCGTGTACATAGGTCGCCCATGAACGGGTTGAATAAACTCCTATAAAACGTGTCAAATTGCTCCGCGTACATAGGTTGCCCATGAATGGGTTGAATAAAATCCTATAAAACGTGTCGACTTGCTCCACGTACATAGGTCGCCCATCAACGGGTTGAATAAACTCCTATAAAACGTGTCGACTTGCTCCGCGTACATAGGTCGCCCATAAACAGGTTGATTAAACCCCTATAAACTTGTTGACTTGCTCCGCGTACATAGGTCGCCCATAAACGTGTTGACTTGCTCCGCGTACACAGGTTGAACAAACACTTATAAACGTATCGACTTGTTCCGCGTACACAGGTCGGATAATCAATTATGAAAATGATGAAATATCCAAGCCTAAGCACACCAAAAGAAACTTAGGGCTTGTGAATCTCAAAGTTATACATGCTCAATGACTAAGAGCTTATAAGAGCTCGGAGCAAGTCTAGAACAAGTTTAAGTTTTAAAAAGACATCTGAGTTCAACATTATTCGACTCTTAAGCTTATAAGAGTTTGGGGCTCTTAAAACATCAAGGCTACACATACACAATGACTAAGGACTTCCCAAATTATAGTTAGCCATGTGTCTTGACATATGCAAAATCTTGAATAAAATTAAGAACAGATAATATGGCCAAAAAATAATACCTAGCACTCTATATTTGGACACTTAAGTCCTATAAACTTAGTGCTCGAGGGGCTAGGATATATGCACATGATTATTTTAAGTTATGCTGAAAAGCCAAAGCAAAATGACAATACTATTATAAAGGCCACAAATGGCAGCTCAAAGCACAAAGCCCACATGCAAAAATCATAGTCATACGCATTCCCCAGTTAAGGGTCGAGTACTACGAAAAACACTCCTCGATTAAAAAGTTGGATTCCATAACAAACACTCCTCGTATAAAGAGTTGAGTTCTACAATAAATATTCCGGTGTAAGAGGCGAAACCTTACACTTCTCATCAAAAATAGTTAAATACATTACCGGGGTGGGATCAAGGCGCATCTGATCAACCCCGCCTCCGAGTAATGAAAATCCACAAAACGGACAAATATCGCGGATCCTCGGCTATGTTGGTATGCCTTGAACCCAGTCAAGTTATTAAAACTTTGACCATTATCTAATGAAATCTGGGGCTTCTATTTGATCACCAGTGAAATAATACCCACCTTAAAAGGTAAAAGAGTATTCTAAACCAGACAGATAAAACCCATTGTGGTAACTGTCAGACTCAACAAAGTTTGATTGGGGCTCATTAGCTCGAAGATATAAACAAGTGGATGATCCCCCAACATCAGACAGGCTCGGGGGGTTTTAAAATCACCATTGTTAATTTCATAAATCAGCCAAAGGTGGCGTAAAGCTGAGTATCTTATATCCGAACACTTACTCTTATGGGCTTCGTACCTAGGAAACCCAACTTGGGCATAGATCACGCCGCAAGTATTCGGGCGCTTACAACAAAAATGATAATTATCAGACAAACTCTCTCGGTTACGTCACAACCCGGACAAAGTACTTCACTTCAGTGAACTCTGTCCCCGGAAGACTCCGCTTATATCCTAAGTTAAACACCCAAGGATAAAGATAAGTGAACTGAGTCTAAAAGCCGCTTGGGGCTCTAGAAAAAGATGTTCAAGAAAAAATCCCCAACGAAAGATATTAAACTCAATAAAAATTTCTATGTGAACAACCAAGAATATTGTCGTATTCGAACACTTCTTTCCTGAGGATTTCATTCTCAGGGAGACTTAGCATATACATCCCTGGATATAAATCCTCAAGTAAGGCAAAATTTTAGGTTAAAACAAAAACCTCTGTCCAATCGACTCAAAAGTCGAGGATAAACAAACATTAATCTCACTACTTTGTGATACTACCGAAGATAGTCTAGTTAGTGACTAACCAAACAGAATAAATGACCTTGGTAAGCATAAGTATAATCACGGTAATCGGGCCCTTTACATATGCAAAAGTCGGGTAAGATGTATCTCTGACTCGGGCATAATGCATAAATATAAGGTACTAAACTCGTATGAGGCCAGAAGTGAATAGCTATGGGAATCCGAAAAACTTTTACAAAATTCAGACCACGTAAGGGTATGGGAAGAAGACCGGGTTACAGTACGACATATTTCAAATATATCCAGAATTTCCCGATGACCAAATACTACATTCCAAGATCAGAATTTATATTCGGGGGGCTTATGTACATGCCAAATATATTTTCCTAGTCAAGTTGTATAGTCGACCAAGACCGGGTATAAATCTAGTTGAGTACTTGGCCCAACTATCTGGCCGAGTTGAGTACCTGGCCTAGCTATCTGGCCGAGTTGAGTACCTGGCCTAGCTATCTGGCCGAGCTGAGTACCCGTCCTAGCTATCTGGTCGAGTGTCGCTCCCCGAATTTTCATCCAGGTACAAACGCGAGAGTGGCGCGAAAAACAGAGTCGCCAGCCGTGTAAATTTATTCCAAGAGAGGGAAAGGGAACACCGCATAAACCTGAGGAAGAGGGAAAAGAATGGTCATCGCAACCATAACCTGGGTTCGGGAGTCGGTTACGCGAGGGGAAGGTGCTAGCACCCCACGCGTCAATCGTACTCGATGGAATCCACACTTGTTGTCTAATCTAAGGGTGAGTTATCCTATCATCTAGGGATGTACTAAGACGGAGAAGGGGAAGACAAAGACAGACTCGGTAGGACGTCGACGTCCTAGGCCTACGTACCCCCCTTGTGCAATGGGGAATTCAGAGTCAACGTAGTTCGGACCAAGTTCTTTTTGTGTTTTTTATGAGCGACGTTAAGTTCACGTCCGGCAGTTAGGGTCGATGCCTGTTTGCGACTCAGACGGAAAGTAACGTGCCCTTTTTGAAAATAGCCTTTAGTTTGACAATCCCGAAGGACAAAAAGGTTTGAAGTTGGTTTGTATTTTTTAGGACAGAAGTGACTTAAGTTAGTTCATAAGTTGCATTGCACCAAAGTCTAGGGTACAGGGGCGAATACTTAACGCATCGTCCCAAGATAGGACGCTCGCTAAGCACTCTAGAAAGATGTGAGGAAGCCCCTCATTTCTCATTCCCCACGCTTAAGGCTCGTGCGCAATACAATTTATCCTTATTAAGTATTTTCAAGAAATTTGAGATGAGAAGAGAGAAGACACAAGGGTAACTCTAAGGGGGGACTATGAGTCCTAAAGTTATCATGCATGGGTGACCTACGGTTAGTGAGGTTTGACGACAATCTAAATCCTGAAGGAAGAAGATAGGAGAGAAAGAAAGAATAAGGGTGACCATGGATACTTATCCATACCCTTAAAGAACTTACCTTAGTCCCTGCATAAAAGGTTAGTACGAAACGGACATAAATAACATCAAGGCAAGTGAATATCAAACAATGGCAAACAATAGTGATAATAATCCAAACATGAACTCAAAAATCAAAGAAACAACTCCAAAGCAAATGGCACGAGTGCCTTTCAAACAAGGACTTAGGCATGATCAGAAATACACATATAAGCAGATCTCAAGTGAAAGCAAACTAAATAATTAGAGAAATAACTCCTAAAATTCCCAAATTAAATATCAAGGTTTCTCAACCAGAGACAAACAACACATCAAAAATTCCTGCAAAAATTCAAAGTGTTAGTCATTCAAACAATTGGGCAAAACTCAGGTGAGGAGTGGGGTTCAGTGTGCCAAAGGGAAGGACCAAAGTGCAATATGAAATAAATTTAAAAATGAAAGAAAAATGTTTTAATGCACTTTAGAATGTTAGTGAATGAATGCAAAAGGAACATATCAAAAATATTTTATGGTTGTAGAGAAATAAAATAAATAATTTTAAGTATGCATGATACGAGTAATGCAAAAAAGAAATAAAAAAATAATTAGTCTAGAAGATAAAAATAAAATAAAAATAAAAATAATAAAATTTGTTAAAATTTTATAAAATAACAAATATGATGCATGAATTTTTTAGTAATTTTTTAATGCAATTATGTATTTTTAAAATTAAAAAATGAAAATGTAATGAATTAATAAAAAATTAAAATGAAATAAAAGTGCAAGGGGGGTGCGTCTAGTAAGGAAATGAAGTGGAATAATAATGGGCCTGAATGGTGGGGGCGCGAATAGCAGCCCAGCGTCTAAATCCATCGGAAAAATAGAAAAAAAAAAAAGAGATAGAGGTGCATGTGTGGACTTGGTCAATGGGTTGACTCGCCCTTACCATCTGATCAATCCTGCGCTCCACCTTTAGTCAACCCAAAACAATAGTAATAATGATTAATGGTTAGGATTTGTAAGCACACCATAACAATACAACACGCACGCACACCAAGCCTATCAGCATACCATGCACTCTCCATGTGCACGGCACGTGATATTTTTAATTCGCTGGCAGCTTACCAGCCACATGATTCATCACACGGTCCTTAGTTAGTCAACATAAATCAAAGTAAACAAAATAAAAAAACATAATTGGATGCACACGATAGCTATGGTGAGGTAATAAGCACACAACCATTAATTAAAAACTCAGAAAAAAAATAAAAAAACAAACGTGGCGCAATGATGGCCACACGATCAACACAATGAGTGGCTTTGATTTCATCTTCCTCATTCAATCCTTCGCCGGACTGGTTCCATCGCCACCACCGGAGTTAGGGTTTCGGCCCCTACTCCGGCCACCTGCAACAAGAAATTCTCCAGAAAACGCAAGGGGGTACACTATCCGACCCAAAAAATCACGAGGAATCCAAATATGCAACTCAAAACCACAAATAATCAACATATAATGAAAAACGAAGGGATTAATGTTAGGGCATAAAACTTTAAATCATCATTACAAGCAAACCACACGTCCAAATTTAAAAGCAAATATATCAGGATGATCAGTGAAAATCACACAACAATATAGACATAAAAAAGGGAGTTTTAGGAGCACGAAAAAAATCCACCAACCTGAGATGGTGCACCTCCAATCCTTGCTTTTGGCTGTGAATGGTGGTTGGGTTGTGTTCTAGAAATCACCAGGAGAAGGTTTGTGGAAGAACTTTGAAGAAACTCCTTGTAGATTGAGAGATCCAATGAATTAAAGAACTAGGGTTGCACTTTCTTTTCTCCAAAATATCACGTGTCCCACTGCCCAACCAGTGCATGGATAGGTTTAAATAGGCTAGGGTTTTCCTCTGATAATGAATTGGGCTTGGGCAATTCCTTGTTTAATGATTTTTTGAATAATTTGGAAAAACACATTATGTGAGTTACACCTCTCTCCATGCATGTACACTTAAGAAAACTATGATGGACCATCCTTATGTGAATTGCTAATTACACCTCAATTGAACTTGGGCCTTGAAAACAATTGACTCATGAGTTTTAAACAATTTGGCATATTTGAACAATGGAGAATAAGTGAAGAACACACCATGGAATTTCTTAATTCTTAGGCCCAAAATAATCCTCAAGGAATGTCTTTTGATATTAGAATGTGGCATGAAGCAATGGAATTGATTATAGGTCATTATGCCCAAAGTTGTGAAAATAGAACCATGAAAAACCCTAAAAAGCACTTTACCTTCTTTTGATCATAACTGGAGTTTCACAAATGATATGGAGACCCACTAGTACTTGTTGGAAAGAGGAGAAAACGATCTTCAACTTTCATGTTGGAGAAAAATTCATTTGAAGCTTTCTTGATGATGAAAAGTCAAGTTGAATGCAGTGCAGGAACTTGCCCAAAAAGGAACCTTTCAAATTATAGGTCATTTCCAAATTTAGTAACTTTTGCACCAACTCCTGATTTTTGATGAATGGCATGAAACTTGACTTTTGAGGACCATATGATAATGTGAGACCTTGAAAACCTTGGAGAGAACCTCAAAATTCCACAGTTGACTTCTCCTCTTACTGTTGACTTTTACCTCATTCACCTGATTCTCAATCTTCTAATCAATTAAATCTCTCCTGAACCAAACTGATGGACAACCTCACATCCCTAGATACTTAGGGACCCAAGGGATACCATAGAATCAAGTCTTGCCCAAAAAATCAGAAATAAACTGACTTTATAGCAAACCCTAGTTTTGGTACCCTCAGTCTAGGAGGAAATAACACAGTCTCCAAATCCAAATTCCTCTGAATATGATGTGTATCCTCTCCAACAAAGATAAGATGTGCCATTTGGTGATGATGAAAACCCAAGGAGCTTGCCCATTGGAGCAATAAACCCGAGAATCTCAAAACCCTAATCTATGCACTGGTTAGGAGAGGATGATCCACCTGAGCTCTGTTAGACAATACCAGGACTCTTGCTTGACCCTCTGAAGTACTGCCTCAGGCACCTTGACCCCATGCTAAGAACCAATGATATGCACACATGATAATGCAAAATGCAATGCAACATAAGCCAGTTAGTACTAAAGTAAGGAGGGCAAATTTTGGGGTGCAACAGCTGCCCCTATTCAATCAACTTGGTCCTGAAGGTATGATAGTGATGGCTTTCAGACAATCAGGATGCACGAAGATTGAATACCAAAGAACCCAGAAATTTGCAATCCTCTACTGGAGAATTAGCCATAAATGCTGTAATGAAACAAACTCTCCCAGGTTATGTCATCTCTGCTGATAAGGAGAACTTACAAAGGAGTCTCAAAATACGCCACCCCTGCTGATAAAGGGAACTGACAAAGGAAAATATCCAAAAGATTGATATCCCTGCTGATAAAGAGAAACTAGCAAAATAAATGCCATCCCTGCTGATAAAGGGAAACCGACAAAAGAAAATATTCAAAAGCTTGCTATCTCTACTGATAAAGAGAAACTAGCAAAATAAACTGCCATCCCTGCTGATAAAGGGAAACTGACGAAAGAAAATCTTCAAAAGATTGCTATCTCTGCTGATAAAGAGAAACTAGCAAAACAAATGCCATCCCTGCTGATAAAGGGACACTGACAAAAGAATATCCTCAAAGCTTGCTATCTCTGCTGGTAAAGAGAAGCTAGCAAAACAAATGCCATCCCTGCTGATAAAGGGAAACTGACGAAAGAAAATCTTCAAAAGATTGCTATCTCTGCTGATAAAGAGAAACTAGCAAAACAAATGCCATCCCTGCTGATAAAGGGAAACTGACGAAAGAGAATCTCCAAAACAAATGCCATCCCTGCTGATAAAGAGAAACTAGCAAAACAAATGCCATCCCTGCTGATAAAGGGAAACTAGCAAGATAAATGCCATCCTTGCTGATAAAGGGAAACTGACGAAAAGATATCCGAAAGATTGATATCTCTGCTGATAAAGAGAAACTAGCAACATCAATGTCATCCCTGCTGATAAAGGGAACTGACGAAGAAAATATCCAAAAGATTGCTATCCCTGCTGATAAAGAGAAACTAGCAAAATAAATCCCATCCCTGCTGATAAAGGGAAACTGACAAAAGAAAATATTCAAAAGCTTGCTATCTCTGCTGATAAAGAGAAACTAGCAAAATAAACTGCCATCCCTGCTGATAAAGGGAACTGACGAAAGAAATCTCCAAAAGATTGCTATCCCTGCTGATAAAGAGAAACTAGCAAAATAAATACCATCCCTGCTGATAAAGGGACACTGACAAAAGAATATCTTCAAAGCTTGCTATCTCTGCTGATAAAGAGAAACTAGCAAAACAAATGCCATCCCTGCTGATAAAGGGAAACTGACAAAAGAAATCTCCGAAAGATTGCTATCTCTACTGATAAAGAGAAACTAGCAACACGAATGTCATCCCTGCTGATAAAGGGAAACTGACAAAAGAAATCTCCAAAAGATTGTTATCTCTGCTGATAAAGAGAAACTAGCAACACGAATGTCATCCCTGCTGATAAAGGGAAACTGACAAAAGAAATCTCCGAAAGACTGCTATCTCTGCTGATAAAGAGAAACTAGCAAGATAAATGCCATCCCTGCTGATAAAGGGAAACTGACAAAAGAAATCTCTGAAAGATTGCTATCTCTGCTGATAAAGAGAAACTAGCAAAACACATGTCATCCCTGCTGATAAAGGGAAACTGACGAAGAAAATATCCGAAAGATTGCTATCTCTGCTGATAAAGAGAAACTAGCAAAACACATGTCATCCCTGCTGATAAAGGGAAACTGACGAAGAAAATATCCGAAAGATTGCTATCTCTGCTGATAAAGAGAAACTAGCAACATCAGTGCCATCCCTGCTGATAAAAGGAAACTGACAAAGGAAATATCTAAAAGATTGCTATCTCTGCTGATAAAGAGAAACTAGCAACATCAATGCCATCCCTGCTGATAAAGGGAAACTGACAAAGGAAATATCTGAAAGATTGCTATCTCAGCTGATAAAGAGAAACTAGCAACATCAATGCCATCCCTGCTGATAAAGGGAAACTGACAAAGGAAATATCTGAAAGATTGCTATCTCTGCTGATAAAGAGAAACTAGCAACATCAGTGCCATCCCTGTTGATAAAGGGAAACTGACAAAGGAAATATCTGAAAGATTGCTATCTCTGCTGATAAAGAGAAACTAGCAAGACAAACGGCGACTTCACTGGGGATAACGTGAAACAAAACTTCTGGTTTTAAATCACCTCTAGCAAACAAAATATGTCAGGTAAGAACGGGATTTCACAAAAGAGAAAGGCCAAACAAACTTCTAACGGACCCATGATCCACAGATAAGATGGCTCCGCTGGGGAAAGGAGAAGTCTAAATAAAAGACTCTGTCGGGGAGCACAAGTATGAGGAACACACCCCTCCAAAATCTCCTGAGTTATACCATCTCTGCTAAGAAAGAGAACTGGCAAAGAAAGTATCAAACCTGGCTTACGCTTCGAATGCAAATGTTTGAATAATGGTGTAATGCTCCATACAACATGGAAATGCTACGCGTTTGAGGATGCAATGCGAATGCTTATGATATGCAAAAAAGGGTCCCTCCAGCAAAATAAATGCCGGAGAGAAAAGATTCATTCAGCCGCGGCTGACAAAAATAAATTGTCCTCTGAATCTAGGAACTCTGCTGAGAAGGGTCACTGATCGACTCTTCGGATCAACAACTTCTGTTGGGGATGAAATCCCGAAAGAAATACCGGGGACCCCACCTGTCTTTCACTGAAGGTAGCATAGAAACCTGAAATTCCTCCTCTGCTAGAGGAGTTAAGAATGGATGCCAATAACGGAACCGGAAGTCTGTTACTGAAGATGCTAATATCTAACTGGCTCAGAACCTGCTGGGGAAAATAGTCCACGATACTAGCCTGCTTGGGGATACCGCTGATCTTAGCATACTGACGGGGAGAATGACTCTACCCCCTCCTTGCTGGGGATTAGAATATGACATCGTCGGTGAGAGCACGCTTCCTGACTGGATGGGGAAGGTGAACACCCTGATTCTGTGGGGAAATAACGTCTTGATCCGGAGAAAATACTTCCCAAGTCTCCTGCTGGGGGAAGTCTGCTCTGCTGAGGAAAGTTTGTCCTGCTGGGGAGGGAGCAATCTCAATGCTGGGGAAGCAAGCTGCTGGGAGAATACAATCCTGTTACCCTGCAAGTCAAATAACAACAAATAGAATATGCCACAACCTGGCTATCACCGTTAACGCCTAAGCAATTTCTACTGCTTTTCGTTATGCTCTGCAAAGCTCGAAATTTTATATGCAATGTTTATCAGAAATATCAGACGTTTTTGCAAACAAAATAGTAAAAGTAAAAGTAAAACAAACAATGGAAAGCTCTTTGAGTGAAATGAATATTTTATTGAAGAGTGGCCTGTAAATAGGCATTTACAATAGGAAGCAATTCCTAAAAAGAGGTAATTGCTCAAAAGCAAAAAAGAATATACACACGTCGGCAATGTGGGGAACAGATATCCACCATGATTTGACTCAGCTATGACCCATATGACTTGCTTCTCCACAAATGTCTTGACCTTCGAAGAGACTAACTGTACTGATTCCTTTCTTTCAGAACTTCCAGGTATCGAGAATGTTCACAGATCGAACGCAGACCATAGCCTTTCGCTTATAAATCCCTAACTTTTGCCTGGATCACCCTTTTCGGGATTTCAATCCACCGGGATACCCATTTTTGCCAAAGTCGCCTTTTTAGGTTTTCAACTTTGCGGGTTTACACATTTCTTTTTACATTTTATCCCTAACTTTTGCCTGAACCTTTTCCTTTTTATGGTTCGCCGGGATGCCCCTTTTTGCCTGGACTTTCTTTTTATGTCCAGCGGGTCTCTTTTATGCGAAGTATTTTTTGACTACGTCTGCGTTCACAGGGGAAGTAAAATCTTCGCCATCCATAGTTGAAAGTAGTAAGGCTCCACCAGAGATAACTTTCTGACTACATACGGCCCTTCGTAGTTTGGAGTCCATTTGCCCCTGTGATCTGTCTGAGGAGGAAGGATCCTTTTCAAAACCAATTCACCTGTCTGAAAATTCCGAGGATGCACTTTCTGGTCAAAGGTGTGCTTCATCCTGCTCTGATACAAACGACCATGTGCGATGGCTGCCAATCTCTTTTCTTCAATAAGATTCAACTGATCCAACCTGGTACGCACCCATTCAGCTTCATCAAGCTTCACATCCGCCAGAACTCTCAAAGACGGGATCTCGACCTCTAAGGGTAAAACTGCTTCCATACCATATACCAAGGAGAAAGGGGTTGCCCCAGTCGACGTACGCACCGAAGTACAATAACCATGTAGGGCATAAGGTAGCGTCTCGTGCCAGTCTTTATACGTTACCACCATCTTCTGCACAATCTTCTTGATATTCTTATTCGCCGCCTCAACAGCACCATTCATCTTCGGATGATACAGAGAAGAATTATGATGCTCGATCTTGAAACTCTGACATAGTTCCTTCATCATCTTATTATTCAAATTCAAGCCATTATCAGTAATGATTCTCTCCGGGACCCCATAACGACAGATGATATCCTTCTTTATAAACCGGGCTACCACTTGCTTGGTGACGTTGGCGTACGAGGCTGCCTCCACCCACTTTGTGAAATAGTCAATGGCAACCAAAATGAAACGACGCCCATTGGAAGCAGTAGGCTCAATCTTTCCAATCATATCTATACCCCACATTGCAAACGGCCAAGGAGATGACAACACATTTAGAGGTGTAGGCGGTACGTGCATCTTATCTGCATAAATCTGGCATTTATGGCACTTCTGAGCGTACTTGAAACAATCAGACTCCATAGTCATCCAATAATATCCTGCTCTCAACAACTTTCTAGCCATTGTGTATCCACTGGAATGAGTACCAAAAGAACCCTCGTGAACTTCCTCCATCAATGAGTCTGCCTCGTGTTTATCAACACAACGTAGCAAGACCATATCGAAGTTCCTCTTATATAACACATCATCCTTGTTCAGGAAGAAGTTTCCTGCCAACCTTCTCAGAGTCTTCTTATCCTTGGTGGAGGCACCCTCTGGATACTCTTGTCTCTTTAGAAAAACCTTAATATCATGATACCACGGTTTTCCATCAGACACATCTTCAATTGCAAACACAAAAGCCGATCTGTCCAGACGCATGATTCTAATCGACTAAGTTTCATTCCAACGGTTCACCTTATACATGAATGCCAATGTCTCCAATGCATCAGCCATCTGATTCTCAGCTCGGGGCACGTGATGAAAATCCACCCTATCAAAGAACGGTAACAACCTTCTGGCATAGTTGTTATAAGGCATCAAGTTCGCCTGACGAGTCTCCCATTCTCCTGTAATCTGATTAACTACCAACGCAGAATCACCATAGACATCGAGGTTCTTAATTCTCAAATCAATTGCCTCCTCCAACCCCATGATGCATGCTTCATACTCCGCCTTGTTGTTGATACACACGAATGCTAACCGGGCAGTGAAAGGTATATGAGAACCCTTCGGAGTTGTAATGATTGCCCCGATTCCATTACCATATGAGTTGACAACCCCATCAAAAATCATCTTCCACTGTGATCTAATCTCAGGTCCTTCGTCAGGCAGAGGTTCTTCACAATCTTTCATTTTTCAGAAACATAACATGCTCGTCTGGAAACTCAAACTTCATTGGCTGATAATCCTCGACCGTCTGTTCGGCAAGATACTCTGACAGAACACTCCCCTTAATGGCCTTCTGAGAAACATACTGAATATCATACTCTATCAAAACCATCTGCCAACGGGCTATCCTTCCAGAAAGTGCCTGCTTCTCAAACACGTACTTAATCGGATCCATCTTCGAAATCAACAAGGTCGTGTGATTTAACATATACTGCCTCAGGCGCTTGGCTGCCCAAGCGAGTGCACAACATGTCTTTCCCAGCATAGAATATCTTGATTAACAATCAGTGAACTTCTTACTCAGGTAGTAAATGGCGTGCTCTTTCTTACCTGTCTCGTCGTGTTGACCAAGCACACAACCCATCGAATTCTCAAGAACCGTAAGGTACATAATCAACGGTCTCCCAGACACCGGTGGCATAAGGACTGGAGGTTCTTGCAAATATGTCTTTATCCTTTCAAACGCCTCTCGACAATTTTCATTCCACCTGACCTCTTGATCCTTTCTCAGCAACTTGAAAATTGGTTCACATGTAGCTGTCAGATGAGAGATGAACCTGGCAATATAATTCAACCTCCCCAGGAACCCACGAACCTCTTTCTCTGTCCTTGGCTCAGGCATCTCCTGTATGGCTCTTATCTTTGTAGGATCGACCTCGATACCTCTTTCACTAACAATGAATCCCAGCAATTTACCAGACCTCACGCCGAAGGTGCACTTGCTCAGATTCAATCTCAATCTGAACTTCCTCAACCTTTCAAACAACTTCTGGAGGTTTACCAAGTGTTCTTCCTCTGTTTGTGAGTTCGCAATCATGTCATCAACATAGACTTCAGTCTCCTTGTGAATTATATCATGAAAGAGAGTCACCATCGCCCGCTGATAGGTTGCCCCAGCATTCTTCAATCCGAAGGGCATTACCTTGTAGCAAAACGTTCCCCACGGTGTTATGAAAGTAGTTTTCTCCATGTCCTCTGGGGCCATTTTGATTTGGTTATACCCAGAGAAGCCATCCATGAAGGAAAACACAGAATATTAAGCAGTACTGTCTACTAACACGTCAATGTGGGGGAGCGGGAAATCATCCTTCGGGCTCGCCCTATTCAAATCTCGGTAATCCACACACATCCTGACCTTCCCATCCTTCTTAGGTACAGGTACAATATTAGCAACCCACCGAGGATAATTTGTCACAGCAAGAAATCTGGCGTCCAACTGTTTCTGAACCTCTTCCTTGATCTTGACAGCAATATCTGGTTTCGTCCTTCTCAACTTCTGCTTGACTGGAGTGCAACCCTCTTTAAGCGGCAGCCGGTGTGAAACAATGTCTGTGTCAAGCCCAGGCATGTCTTGGTAAGACCAGGCGAAGATATCCACATACTCTCAAAGTAACTCAATCAACCTTCCCTTAACAGTGTCTTCCAGGGCAGCCCCAACCTTTACTTCTCGTTTAACATACTCGGTTCCCAGATTAACAGTCTCAACTTACTCCTGATGAGGTAGAATAACCGTTTCCTCTTGTTTCAGTAGCCTGGCTAATTCTTCCGGTAAGTCACAGTCTTCGTCAGTCTCTTCTTCGGCCTGATAGATGGGATTGTCGAAGTCATATCGAGCCATAGCTAAGTCATGGGTGGAATCTGAACAAAGGAACCTGCATGATGGATGTTTTATGTTTATTATGAGTGCAACAAACAAGAAAACACATTGCCATTTTGATGTGGGTTAATGCAAAAAGTAAAAACAGAAAGACAGGGATCAAAATATTTGAATGAAAAAACGTCCTTTATTGATGATAAAAATAGCAAATAAAACATCCAAACCCTACAAATAAATATCACTACGTCTTGGGCAGAACGTAGGACTCAACACAACAGAAAACAAAAGTAAATTACTCTGGGCGCGTCACTTGGATAACTTTCTCGGAGGACCAGTTGCCTAGACTCTGACCAGGAATGCAGGGACGGATCCATTCATCCATGTCACAATCACTATCTCCTTCATCCTCAATGGCATTGACTCTGTCGAAGAAAACACCGGCACTGGTGAAACGGACTGGACCATAGAACTTGGGAGGCTCTTCAGAACGCCTAGGTGGCTTGTATCCCAGTCCATGAGTATCTTGCTTTCTTTGAACTTCAATAACACTGCCCCACTTCTGAGAACCACCAGCTTCAACTATAGCACGCGCCTCTTTGAAAGAGGACATTGGAACTTCTGGTTGTATGACGACTTCAGGTTGGGCAACCGCCTCAGGCTGACTGACTGCCTTTGGGGGTTCCTCGGGAATCTTCACAGCTTCAAAGGCTTGGCACAAAGTTTCCTGTATATCACCATCTACCTCTACATACTTGAAGGTCGATAGGTGACTCACCATGATATCTTCTTCACCATAAACAGTCACGATGTGGCCATCCACCATATACTTCAACTTCTAGTGCAGCGTAGAAGTTACTGCCCCAGCACCATGGATCCAAGGGCGACCCAACAAACAACTATAGGCAGGCTGAATATCCATTATGTAAAAGGTGGCGTTGAAAACCTCAGAACCCACCTTGATCGGCATAACTAACTCTCCAAACACTGACCTCTTGGAGCCATCAAAAGCACGTACCACCAAGTCACTTGGTGTACAAATCAACCCACGAGTATCCAACTTCATCAAAGCCTTCTTTGGTAACACATTCAAAGACGACCCAGTATCAACTAACACATGCGACATTAAAGAACCACGGCATTCCACTGACATATGCAGAGCGTTGTTGTGATTCCTCCTAGCCGGAGTCAGATCTAAATCGGTGAAACCCAAACCATTACCAGCATTCACATGAGCCACAACCCCTTCTAACTGATTGACAGATATTTCCTGCGGTACATAAGCCATATTCAGAACCTTCAGCAATGCATTTCGGTGTGCCTCAGAGCACAACAGTAAGGATAGAATGGAAATCTTCGATGGAGTTTAGTGAAGTTGGTCAAAAATCTTGTAATCACTTTTTCTGATCAACCTCATAAACTCTTTTACGTCTTTTGAGAAAGTATCCCCACCTGGCTTCGTCATAGAGTTATTAGCTTCCTGCCTCTGTAAGGACTCATCCATCATCTGTTTACCCTTGTCTTGTCTTGAACTGCCAGCTTAATTCTCGGACGGAATAAAAACCCTACCACTCTTAGTGATAGCCCCTGCTTCAACAAGATTTCCAACCCCTGTATTCACAGCTGATGTGTCTTCCAATTCCTGATTCTTACCATTAACAAACACCTCGGCCCCATAGTTCCATGGGATGGCCTTGGTAGTCTCATACGGGACTGGTCCAGGAACAGTGATAGTGACCGGCGCTGGTCTCGCCGGCGCTGATATAGTTATTGTCTTGAATGGAATTGTTATCGTGGCAACATCAATCTCTCCGTCAGTAACGTTACTCTGCTTGCAACCTCTGTCAAACTGTAATACCCCTTCATTGATCAGTTTCTGCATACCTGCTTTTAATGACTCACAACAGCCTGGCTGCAACACACATCCTACACAATCTTCATCACAACTGGGAAATACCCCTCCCTTCAACAGTCTTTCCTTCACTACACCCAAGGGAGTTTGGACTTCATTCACATCTGAAATCAAACTCAAGTCTTCACAGTCTTTAACAATAGCATTGATCTTTGGCCCACCGTGATTCGGCATCGGGTTTTGATTCACATTTGGAACGTCATTGGAGAAATTGATGGCTTTGAAATCCACCAAATCTTGAACCTTATGCTTAAAAGCTTTACAGTTCTCAGTATGATGTCCGGGTGCCCCAAAATGAAACTCACAGTGGGCATTGGCGTCATAACCGGGAGGTGGATTACCAGTAGGTGGAGCTAATGTTCTCATCTGAATTAACTGCAGTTTTAACAAGTGCTGGAATAATTGAGAGTAGGACATAGGTGGAGTGTCAAAATGCCTATCCCGCCTATTCTGAGGCTGTGATCGGTAAGGAGCCTGATGTTGTTGTTGAGACACTGCTAGCTGCTGAGGTGCTGCTGGGATGGTTACAGAAGCCACCTGCTGATTGTAGTTCTGACGAGGTCCATCTCTACCACGATATGATGACACAGAGTTTGTATCTCCCTCCTTCTTCTTATAACCACTGGCATAAGGCTTCTTACTTCCTCCAGATGAGGACCCATCACCGCCTGATATTTTTCCTGCCTTAATTCCGCTTTCCACCATCTTTCCTACCAAGATCAAATCAGCAAATTTTCCGGTCATACATGGTACCAACTTTTCATAGTAATGACCCTGCAAGGTGGCCATAAACATAGTTATCATTTCACGCTTCAACATGGGAGGCTGAACCCTAGCTGCCAGTTCACGCCACCTCTGAGCGTACTCCTTGAAACTCTCATTGTTCTTCTGTGACAGATTCTGTAGCTGTGTTCTGTTCGGAGCCATGTCAGTGTTATACTGATAGTGTCTAATGAATGCCCCTGCCAGATCTCTCCAACTACGCACATCCTTCCTCTCTAGTTGCATATGCCACTCCAGGGATGCCCCAGATAGGCTATCCTGGAAGCAGTGCATCATCAGCTTCTCATTCTTCGCATGCGCAGCCATTTTGCTTGCGTATGCCCTCACATGGGTCCTCGGACAAGTCATACCATTATACTTCTCGAAAGTGGGAGTCTGAAACTTGTGCAGAATAACAACTCATGGAACCAGCCCCAAATCCTCTAGATCCATTCCCACGGAATCCTGATTCACAACACCCCTTAGTTGTTCCTCAATCAACCGGATCCTCTGATCCTGGTCAGTCTGGGGACCAGCATCCCCACCTGGCAAAGAAAATACATCATCCTGAACATCATCATACTGACGACCCTGAACTGCGCCAGCACCAGTACCACCTCCCCCAGCATTTTCAGCCCCGCCCGGAGGAATCACAACACCAGAAACAGGAACACCTCCGCCAGTAGGACCATTCTGACCATTACCAGTAACACCAGTCTGAAGTCCTCCATGAAGGACACCGTCATCATCAACCCTCGCAATCAGTGGCTGAACGAGAGTCCTCAACTGTTCTTGTCCCTGAGCAACCCCTTGCATTAATTCCATGAATTGGTTCATGCGAGTCCGCATCTCAATGATCTCATTCTGTAGCTGATCCATGAGTCTCTTCTGATTCTGTCTAGTAGGATACCGATGAATAAGCTGATCTGCAATTCTGAGATGGGAACAAGATAAGAATACCGGAGATAAACACCTGTCATGCAAAATGATTATGTAAAATGATTATGAATATGCAAATGCAAATGAACATGTTTGAATATTAGCAGGGCGATCCACCCCTTGATTCCAGTTTAATAGCAAGATAGAACGGAACTTCTGCTCATATATTAAGAAAACCAGAGAAAAGCCAAATGTCAACAATCACAAATCCGAGATAACAAGTCTGAATATAAAAACCATAGGTCCCAACCAACAAGCCTGGTGGTGATCCACATACAATGAAATAAAATAGAAAACTATGGCATATCATCAAAATTCACAAGTGTCAATCCCCCCCATCCATTATGCTTTCTGCACCAGTCTTGAATCTCCTTGAACAGCTTTCTGGTATCGGGATGCTTCGGCCTCTGAATTAGCCCTTGAATGAGAAGGTCTCTCCTGTGTATGATCCCATCCAAGTATCGGCAATGTAACTCCCAAGCGTCTTCTCCAGTAGCACCATCCATACTAGGACCCTCATGTCTAGGCTTCTTCACTTCAGCTTGGACTTTTAGTTCTTCCATGGAGGCTATGGCTTCATTGAGTCGACCCTCGACTACTTGTCTCTTGAATATCCCTGATAAGATCTCGGCGTCTTTCTTCTTGAGCGTCGACTTTAACTGATCAATCTTAGCTAGGTAGTCGTCTTCCTTTCTTTTATTCTCGGCCATGGCAGTTTCTTGGTGATCATTGAACCTGTGGATTTTTAGCAAAGCCTTGTCTAATTCCTCTTTCTTAGATTCGAGAACCTTACTGATACCATCCAAAGCTTCCTTCATCTTTTGTCTGGATGTGACCATGTCCGCTAGCTCTTTTTCTGCTTTAGCAAGGAGCTCCGTCTTCAACTTGGCGGTATGAACAGCTTCACCCCGCTCATGCTTCCACTGATAAATCTCTCTTTTTAGCTCACTATTTTCTTCCTGCAGCCTTTCCTTTTCAGCCCATAATTTGTTATACTTCTCCAACTCAACTGTGGTAGGGGACTCGATCACCAAAGGATACAAAGGTGGTTCCACTGGGAAGGGAAGAAGCCCATCTTCTGCTCTCTTCTTAATCCACTCTTTATAGAAAGAAAAATCCCGGTTATTACATTTTCCGAACGAAGTTTTACCCTTCTTGGTTACCTGTTTCCAAGCATTCACAATCCTCCTCATCATCTCTTGATCCTCAATACCATTGAAGAATAAAGATTCTCTGATGTCTCTCTCATCAGGTGGACTTCTCAAAGGGTAACCAAACTGTCTGATAACAAGGGAAGGATTATAGTTAATTCCACCTTTTCTCCCTATCAAGGGTACATTAGGGAATTCTCCACACTTGTAAATAATCTCCATTCCTAGCAAATCATGATTGATCCAAACAATGTTGTCAGCAGTCAAGCCCATAACCCTCTTTGACCATTTCAGAGAATCTTTCGTATCAACGAAAGCGCCAGATTCGGGGAGACGACTCAGAAACCAAGTAGATAAGAGCGGTGCACAATAACTCACAGTTTTTCCACGCCTATTCTCATTCTTGTAGTGAACTGAGTGATACACATCACCTAGCAAGGTAGGTATAGGATTCTTCGAAATAAAGATTCTGACGGCATGCATATCCACCAGATCAGGAATATTCAGAAACAGGACAATCCCATAGATGCACATAGCTAGGATAACTTGAAAAGAAGCCCAATTCTTCTCTTTGACATGTATGCAGGCTTGATCAAACAGGAACTTCAATAGGAAACCCTTAACTCCTTGTTTTTCTTCAATATTACTGTTCAGAACGGATTCACTAATATGAAGAGCAACAACCATTTCTCTTACCCCGGGGTGTTCTTCAGAAAAGAAAACTATATCATGGCTGATGGGGATTCCCAAAATAAATGAGAACTCCTCCAACGTTGGGGCCAAGATGTAGTCCGGGAAAGTGAAGCAACGCAAAGACGGATCATAGAACTGAAGAAGCGTATGAATGACATCCTTCTCATACTTGGAAATATTATAAACGAACTTCAAAAGTCTCTCATACACTCTACTGAACTCTGTACGAACTCCAGGACCAGCCATATTAATTAGCTTGTGAATCAATGTCAAGGTTGGATCTGGGAACGAATAGGCAACAATCTTCTTTCTCTGGACATCCATGTCGAGGTAACCTCAGAAAACCGGAATCAAGAGTAAGATGTAAGCCCTGAAAAATGTCAAACATGTCATAATGCAAGAAAAATGATACGCTCATGCAAACATTGGGTCAAGGCAACACTGCTGGATGTGCTGTGGTGTTGACTGAACGAGAACCACAACCCAGAAAACCAGAATTCCGAACCACTGAGATAACCAAGAACCCAAATAATCAGACATTGATGAGAAATCCAGAAAAACCAGGTAGGTTGAAGGTTTCGGTTACCTGCAAACCTGCAAACGCCCATCCCCTCTCACATGTGGGTACTAGGATGTTCAGTATCCCGGGCTCTCAGGTCGAGAAATGATGATACGTTCACCATTTCTGGTTTGGCATCATCATCAATCGAGGAGGCCTCAACTGATTCTCCAAAGCGAAAGGACCTCAGCTTTGGCACTGAGGTCGAGAAACAATAGTACATTCATCCCTCGGGGTACAGTACTATCGTCAATCGAGGAGTGCCTCCACTAATTCTCTTCAAAACGTAGGGGTCATCCTATGCGAGTTCCAAAGCGGGCCCTCGAGTGCGAATGGGTTTGCCACAGGATGTGGTCTGCCACTGTCACCACTAAAGAGGGACGTTTCCACTAAGGTCCTCAATGATCGGTCACCAGAGTCGACAGCTCTCTAGATCAACACCCCAACATGCGCAAGACACACACGTTAGAATGCGTCCCAAGATAGCCTCGTCTGGTTGTGAATTTCGTGAACACACAAACGTACCATGCGGGCACGTAGGTCCCACTACTTTCCACTCTAGTACTAGGGTATACTCAAGCCTGGGTGTTGGGCTTATCTCTCAGACCCACCCAACCTGCAAAACAAAAACAGCCAGCACGGCACAGCAGCATGACAGTAATAAAGAATGAAATGCAGAAAATGCGGTAAAAAATAAAAATAAAATACAACACATAAAGCAAAACAAAAACAAAGCACCCAAAGAGAACAAAGATAAGCAAGCGCTAGGATTGACTCGCTTAGGGATGGACCAGCATAGGTCAACCAGAGTCCCCAGCAGAGTCGCCAGCTGTCGCTCCCCGGATTTTCATCCAGGTACAAACGCGAGTGTGGCACAGAAAACAGAGTCGCCAGCCGTGTAAATTTATCCCAAGAGAGGGAAAGGGAACACCGCATAAACCTGAGGAAGAGTGAAAGGAATGGTCATCGCAACCATAACCTGGGTTCGGGAGTCGGTTACGCGAGGGGAAGGTGCTAGCACCCCACGCGTCCATCGTACTCGATGGGATCCACGCTTGTTGTCTAATCTAAGGGTGAGTTATCCTATCATCTAGGGTTGTACTAAGACGGAGAAGGGGAAGACAAAGACAGACTCGGTAGGACGTCGACGTCCTAGGCCTACGTACCCCCCTTGTGCAATGGGGAATTCAGAGTCAACGTAGTTCGGACCAAGTTCTTTTTGTGTTTTTTATGAGCGACGTTAAGTTCGCGTCCGGCAGTTAGGGTCGATGCCTGTTTGCGACTCAGACGGAAAGTAACGTGCCCTTTTTGAAAATAGCCTTTAGTTTGACAATCCCGAAGGACAAAAAGTTTTGAATTTGGTTTGTATTTTTTAGGACAGAAGTGACTTAAGTTAGTTCATAAGTTGCATTGCACCAAAGTCTAGGGTACAGGGGCGAATACTTAACGCATCATCCCAAGACAGGACGCTCGCTAAGCACTCTAGAAAGATGAGAGAAGCCCCTCATTTCTCATTCCCCACGCTTAAGGCTCGTGCGCAATACAATTTATCCTTATTAAGTATTTTCAAGAAATTTGAGATGAGAAGAGAGAAGACACAAGGGTAACTCTAAGGGGGGACTATGAGTCCTAAAGTTATCATGCATGGGTGACCTACGGTTAGTGAGGTTTGACGACAATCTAAATCCTGAAGGAAGAAGATAGGAGAGAAAGAAAGAATAAGGGTGACCATGGATACTTATCCATACCCTTAAAGAACTTACCTTAGTCCCTGCATAAAAGGTTAGTACGAAACGGACATAAATAACATCAAGGCAAGTGAATATCAAACAATGGCAAATAATAGTGATAATAATCCAAACATGAACTCAAAAATCAAAGAAACAACTCCAAAGCAAATGGCACGAGTGCCTTTCAAACAAGGACTTAGGCATGATCAGAAATACACATATAAGCAGATCTCAAGTGAAAGCAAACTAAATAATTAGAGAAATAACTCCTAAAATTCCCAAATTAAATATCAAGGTTTCTCAACCAGAGACAAACAACACATCAAAAATTCCTGCAAAAATTCAAAGTGTTAGTCATTCAAACAATTGGGCAAAGCTCAGGTGAGGAGTGGGGTTCAGTGTGCCAAAGGGAAGGACCAAAGTGCAATATGAAATAAATTTAAAAATGAAAGAAAAATGTTTTAATGCACTTTAGAATGTTAGTGAATGAATGCAAAAGGAACATATCAAAAATATTTTATGGTTGTAGAGAAATAAAATAAATAATTTTAAGTATGCATGATACGAGTAATGCAAAAAAGAAATAAAAAAATAATTAGTCTAGAAGATAAAAATAAAATAAAATAAAATAAAATAAAATTTGTTAAAATTTTATAAAATAACAAATATGATGCATGAATTTTTTAGTAATTTTTTAATGCAATTATGTATTTTTAAAATTAAAAAATGAAAATGTAATGAATTAATAAAAAATTAAAATGAAATAAAAGTGCAAGGGGGGTGCGTCTAGTAAGGAAATGAAGTGGAATAATAATGGGCCTGAATGGTGGGGGCGCGAATAGCAGCCCAGCGTCTAAATCCATCAGAAAAATAGAAGAAAAAAAAAAGAGAGGTGCATGTGTGGACTTGGTCAATGGGTTGACTCGCCCTTACCGTCTGATCAATCCTGCGCTCCACCTTTAGTCAACCCAAAACAATAGTAATAATGATTAATGGTTAGGATTTGTAAGCACACCATAACAATACAACACGCACGCACACCAAGCCTATCAGCATACCATGCACCCTCCATGTGCACGACACGTGATATTTTTAATTCGCTGGCAGCTTACCAGCCACATGATTCATCACACGGTCCTTAGTTAGTCAACATAAATCAAAGTAAACAAAATAAAAAAACCTAATTGGATGCACACGATAGCTATGGTGAGGTAATAAGCACACAACCATTAATTAAAAACTCAGAAAAAAAATAAAAAAACAAACGTGGCGCAATGATGGCCACACGATCAACACAATGAGTGGCTCTGATTTCATCTTCCTCATTCAATCCTTCGCCGGACTGGTTCCATCGCCACCACCGGAGTTAGGGTTCCGGCCCCCTACTCCGGCCACCTGCAACAAGAAATTCTCCAGAAAACGCAAGGGGGTACACTATCCGACCCAGAAAATCACGAGGAATCCAAATACGCAACTCAAAACCACAAATAATCAACATATAATGAAAAACGAAGGGATTAATGTTAGGGCATAAAACTTTAAATCATCATTACAAGCAAACCACACGTCCAAATTTAAAAGCAAATATATCAGGATGATCAGTGAAAATCACACAACAATATAGACATAAAAAAGGGAGTTTTAGGAGCATGAAAAAAAATCCACCAACCTGAGATGGTGCACCTCCAATCCTTGCTTTTGGCTATGAATGGTGGTTGGGTTGTGTTCTAGAAATCACCAGGAGAAGGTTTGTGGAAGAACTTTGAAGAAACTCCTTGTAGATTGAGAGATCCAATGAATTCAAGAACTAGGGTTGCACTTTCTTTTCTCCAAAATATCACGTGTCCCACTGCCCAACCAGTGCATGGATAGGTTTAAATAGGCTAGGGTTTTCCTCTGATAATGAATTGGGCTTGGGCAATTCCTTGTTTAATGATTTTTTGAATAATTTTGGAAAATCACATTATGTGAGTTACACCTCTCTCCATGCATGTACACTTAAGAAAACTATGATGGATCATCCTTATGTGAATTGCTAATTACACTTCAATTGAACTTGGGCCTTGAAAACAATTGACTCATGGGTTTTAAACAATTTGGCATATTTGAACAATGGAGAATAAGTGAAGAACACACCATGGAATTTCTTAATTATTGGGCCCAAAATAATCCTCAAGGAATGTCTTTTGATATTAGAATGTGGCATGAAGCAATGGAATTGATTATAGGTCATTATGCCCAAAGTTGTGAAAATAGAACCATGAAAAACCCTAAAAACCACTTTGCCTTCTTTTGATCATAACTGGAGTTTCACAAATGATATGGAGACCCACTAGTACTTGTTGGAAAGAGGTGAAAAAGATATTCAACTTTTATGTTGGAGAAAAATTCATTTGAAGCTTTATTTATGATGAAAAGTCAAGTTGAATGCAGTGCAGGAACTTGCCCAAAAAGGAAACTTTCAAATTATAGGTCATTTCCAAATTTAGTAACTTCTGCACCAACTCCTGATTTTTGATGAATGGCATGAAACTTGACTTTTGAGGACCATATGATGATGTGAGACCTTGAAAACCTTGGAGAGAACCTCAAAATTCCACAGTTGACTTCTCCTCTTACTGTTGACTTTTACCTCATTCACCTGATTCTCAATCTTCTGATCAATTAAATCTATCCTGAACCAAACTGATGGACAACCTCCCATCCCTAGATACTTGGGGACCAAAGGGATACCATAGAATCAAGGCTTGCCCAAAAAATCATAAATAAACTGACTTTATAGCAAACCCTAGTTTTGGTACCCTCAGTCTATGAGGAAATAACACAGTCTCCAAATCCAAATTCCTCTGAATATGATGTGTATCCTCTCCAACAAAGATAAGATATGCCATTTGGTGATGATGAAAACCCAAGGAGCTTGCCCATTGGAGCAATAAACCCAAGAATCTCAAAACCCTAATCTATGCACTGGTTAGGAGAGGATGATCCACCTGAGCTCTCTTGGACAATACCAGGACTCTTGCTTGACCCTCTGAAGCACTGCCTCAGGAACCTTGACCCTATGCTAAGAACCAATGATATGCACACATGATAATGCAAAATTCAATGCAACATAAGCCAGTTAGTACTAAAGTAAGGAGGGAAAATTTTGGGGTGCAACATCGAGTTGTGTATATTAGGCCTAACTATTTGGCCGAGTTGTGTACCTGGCCTAGCTATCTGGTCGAGTTGTGTACCTGGCCTAGCTATCTGGTCGAGTTGTGTACCTGGCCTAGCTATCTAGCCGAGTTGTGTCTGGTCGGATTGGGCTGGCCGGGTTGGTTGGTTATCCGGTTCAGAACTCAATAGACGTTGGTTACGAACCATTGATGGGACAGTTACACTTGGTTAAATAGATGTTGTTATAAAATTAATGGTTGGCGGTTACAAATGTTATTAAGTGGATTAATGGTCATTAGACTAAGAATTACACTATATAAAGGGTCCTCTAGGAATCCAGAAAGGAGACTTTGCAACGTTCATAAGGCAGACATATATACTACATACTGAGGGGCTCCCGCATGAAGGTTAAGAAAGACATTCATCTTGAGGCAACATACAACACTTGTATAGCCCTCAAATCCCCAGATATTCGTCTCAACTCACTCAGCAAAATAGACAGTGTAACTCTCTTTGTCCAAAGAGAAGGAGAGTTAGCACTTTTGGTGGTATAACCATTTTTTGCTAGAACAATTTCTACCACACTCCAACAACACATAATTAAATAATTTATTTTAAATCACACCAATATCAAATAATTAAATAAAATAAATTTGAATGATTCAATTAAATAATTTAAACGAATTTTGGGTGTTACATTCATTGCATACATAGGTTTCACTAGGAGTTTGTTAGACCACTAAGTTTACTTCATATTTTGACTTGGAAATTCACTTGTTATTTTGTTGCTTTATGTGGATGACATCCTCAGAGCAAGTAACATTGTCGAGGATGTTATGAAAGTGAGGGCTGAATTCAATAAGGAGTTCGACATGAAGGATATGGGAGTTGCCTCCAGGATTCTCGGGATTGACATCCAGAGAGACATACCTACTGAAATAAGCAGTCAAAATTATACTTATGTCAAGAGACATACCCACTGAAGATTCTAGACAAGTTTGGCATGTTGAATTCAAAGCATGTTGTAACACCGACTAATCCTCAGTTTAAGCTGAGTACGAATCAAAGTCCTAGTACTGAAGTCGAAAGAGCTTATATGAATAGCATTTCCATGCTAGTATAGTAGGTTCTTTGATGTATGCTATGGTCTGTAGGAGGCCAGACATAGCGTACGGAGTGGGCCTTGTAAGCATGTATATGGCCAATCATGGAAAGACGCACTAGGAAGCACTAAAGTGGATTTTAAGGTACATAAATGTGTCTCTGAGCAGAGTTCTGATTTATGGTGGAGCTTGTGGTGATTATAGAAAAGTAGAAATCAAAGGATTTATCGATTGTGATTATGCAGGTTGTATAGATTCCACAAAATATATTTCTAGATATGTATTCACTATGTTTGGCACAACAATCATTTAGAAAGCAACACTTCAGAAGGTTGTTGCCTTATCAACCAGTGAAGCGGGGTATATTTCCCTCACTAAAGGTTGTGAAAGAAGCATTGTTCCTTGAAGGTTTTGCTAAGGAGATGAAACTTCAAGGTCAAGCAATCACTGTTAAATGTGATAGTCAAAATGCAATACACATGTCTAAGAATTCAACCTATCATGAGTGAACCAAGCACATCGATGCAAGGCTGCATTTCGTTTGAGAGATAATCAAGCGTGGAGAAATTCATGTGCTGAAGGTTAAAACTGATGACAATGTTGTTGGTATGATCACCAAAACATTGCTAAGTTGTAAGTTTTTCCACTGTATGCAGCTAACAGGACATTATGATGACAGCTAGTTGGTTTCGAGGTTCAGAGTTTATTCTAAGGTGGAGATTTGTAGCTTATAGGATATTATCTAATGTTGTAGCAAACTTTGTTGAAGTCGAAGAGCTAGTGTAGTTGTCGAATTATGTTAGCTTGTTGAATTGGATTTGTCTGTTGGGCCAATTATTTAGTATGTTAGTTGAAAGATAAAGTTTAGTTTTCTTATAAATAACATACTAGCCATCACTTGTCAAGATAACAATCCTTGATAATCCTAATTAGAGGAAGAAAATGGTGTGGTTGAGATTCAATTGTAAACATTGTTTCCTAATGTGTAATTGAATCAAGAATCCAATTTTATACTATTTTGAATTGTCTTTCTCTTCTCTTCTCTCTTTTCATTTCTTTTGTGGTTTTCTTATTACTTAAGAAACCGGTCATACTCTGTTTTCTGGACATCACTTTAAAAATGAGAAATGAATTTTTTGAAATCGCTTTCAACACTAATAATGGGTTAGACAAGGAGTGTATTGTATGACTCACTCAAATGTAACACATATAGTCACAGCATATCACAACAATGGTACTGGTAGCAACGGTTGTCAGGTCGTGTAACCGCTGCAATCTACTTTTCGCGGCAGTTTGAAAAGAAAGTTGATTGAAAAAAATTTGGAAATCTAATTCAAATTTCTTAAGTAAACTTAATTTGATTAGATTTTTTCCCAAACATATCAAACTTGCTGTTTAACCTCTCCAAACTCTAGTGGCAACATAATATTTGACAATGAAGACAAGCTTATTTTTAAGTATGCAAAGAATTTTATAATGCACTTTGTTTAGATAACCTGCTTAATTTTTATTTGCACGATCCTTATTGTCATGTTATTAATTGGATACATGACACAGTAGATGCATTACATTTTACAACTGCTCAAAGTAATGTTCAGCAATCATGTAAATGTAATTACTTAATTTCTGTTGGGAAATAACCTTCCATAATTTCCCTCCTCCGTGAACTCAAAAATAGGCACTTGCGGAAACGTGAAAAATTAAGCAAAAATGACACAAAAAGATTTTAGCGTGGAAAACCTTCTCAATGTGAGAAAGGGAAAAACCACGGGACCCTTAGGCCTCTTAAAACATCCACTATAATAAAAATGGGAATACAACAACTTCACCCTTAGGTGGAACTCTCTACAAAGTATCTCTCAATTTGTAAGGAACACTCTCACAAATTGACTCACTATTTCTCTCACAAGAAAAAACTCTCTAAAACAATTTTCTCTCTTGAGCAAGGCTCTATTTCTCTTGCTTCTTGTTTCTCTTGTGGTTGTATTTTGAATGCTTGCTCTTGGTCCTATTTATAGGAGAAGCAAGCCAAAAGGTCTTACATGCATGAAGACACTTGTTCTTTGCCTTTCATGCAAGACACCAAGTGTCCTTTGCCTTTCATGCAAAACACCAAGTGTTATTTTCCTTTCATGCAAAACACCAAATGGCTGGACCCCACATTTCTCCCCCTCCAGCCATAGGGGAATGTTCTGGGTTAGTTTGGAGTTGCTGCTAATCCAGCAACTTGTTTGCAGAGCTCTATCTTCTCTTTTGGAAGAGGTTTTGTCATTATGTCTGCCCCATTCTCATTGGTATGAATTTTCTCTACTTTCAACAATTTACTCTCCAACACATCGCGGATCCAGTGATACCTTACGTCAATGTGTTTTGACCTTGAATGGTATGTCGAGTTCTTGCTGAGATGGATTGCGCTCTGATTGTCACAATAGAGAACATAAGTTTCTTGATTCTGACCTAACTCTTGCATGAACTTCTTCATCCACATGATCTCCTTACAACCTTCAGTAATTGCTATGTATTCAGCTTCTGTGGTACTCAAAGCAATGCACTTTTGTAATCGTGATTGCCATGAGATAGCTCCCCCTGCAAAAGTAATCAAATACCCGGAAATAGATTTTCTTGAATCTACATCCCCTGCCATGTCTGCATCTACATACCCAGTGAGTAATTGCTTTTCATTGCCAAAGCACAAACACTGTTTGGCAGTTCCTCTTAGATACCTCAGTATCCATTTCACAGCATTCCAATGCTCCTTTCCTGGATTTGACAGGAATCTACTTACTACTCCAACAGCATAAGCAATGTCTGGTCTTGTGCAAACCATTGCATACATAAGGCTACCCACAGCTGAAGAATAGGGCACCTTGCTCATTTCTTCTTTTTCTTCTTCATTGCTTGGACACTGTGTCTTACTGAGTTTCAGATGACCAGGTAGTGGGACATGTACACGTTTAGCATTATGCATGTTGAACCTCTCAAGGACTTTCTTGATATAATCTTCTTGTGACATCCACAACATTCTTTTGGGACGATCTCGAATGATTTTCATTCCAAGAATCTTCTTTACTGCACCCAAATCTTTCATGGCAAAAGATTTGCTCAGTGCATTCTTTAGAGCATCTATCTTTGTCTTGTCTTTCCCAATAATAAGCATATCATCAACATACAACAAAAGTATGATGGATTCACCATTATCATATTTCTTCACAAACACACAGTGGTCTGCAGAAGTCTTTTCAAATTTATGTTGGGTCATGAAGAGTTCAAACTTTTTGTACCATTGCCTTGGAGCTTGCTTCAACCCATATAGACTTTTCTTCAAGCGACACACAAGATGTTCTTTGCCTGGTTCTGCAAATCCTTCGGGTTGCTCCATGTATATCTCTTCCTCCAAGTCTCCATGTAAGAATGCTGTTTTAACATCAAGTTGCTCTATCTCCAAGTCTAGTGTTGCAGCTAGACCAAGGATTGCTCTTATGGATGTCATCTTCACCACTGGTGAGAATATCTCTTCGAAGTCTATGCCTTTCTTCTGATGGCACCCCTTCACGACAATTCGTGCTTTGTATCTGGGGTTTGGGTTGTTCTCTTCAGACTTGAGTTTGAACACCCACTTATTTTTCAAAGCCCTTCTTCCCTTTGGTAATTTCACCAAGTCATATGTCTGGTTCTCATTCAGTGACTGTAATTCTTCTTGCATGGCTTGCATCCATTTGTCTTTGTCATCCGTCTCAATGGCTTCTATGAAGTTTTGAGGTTCTCCTTCATCAGTGAGAGTGACATACTCATCTGGGGAATATCTTCTTGATGGTTGTCTTACTCGCACGGATCTTCTCACTTGAGGTTCTTGGTCTCTCTGATCAGTATCTATCATTTGTTCTTCCTGCATTTCCTGATCTTCTTCTGTTTGGTCAGGTTGCTCCATATGATGGGGTTGTGCTGTCTGATCAGGTTCAATATCTCGTTGAGGAATCTCTCCCCCTGAGTTTTGTACCACAATGGTCTTTGACTTCTTAGATTGAATATCATTGATTGTTTGATCTTCATAAAATACCACATCTCTGCTTCGAACAATCTTCTTGTTTGCAGGATCCCACAGTCTAAAGCCAAGTTCATCTCTTGGAGAACCAAGGTATATACACTCCTTCGTCTTGGCATCGAGTTTTGCTCTTTCATCTTTAGGAATATGAACAAATGCCTTACACCCGAATACTTTCAATTGACCGTAAGAGGCTTTCTTTCCATACCATACTTCATTCGGTATCTCTCCATTTAACGGTCTTGAAGGAGACAAGTTTATTAGATCAATGGCAGTTCTCACTGCTTCACCCCAAAATGATTTGGGAAGTTTTGCATGAGAAAGCATGCTTCTGACTTTCTCTGCAATCGTTCTGTTCATTCTTTCAGCTACTCCATTCATTTGGGGAGTCTTCGGAGGTGTCCTCTCATGTCTTATCCCATGAGCTTTACAATATGCTTCAAATGGACCTAGGTATTCACCTCCATTGTCACTTCTTAAGCATTTCAACTTTCTTCCAGATGCTCGCTCTACAGAGGCGTGAAACTCCTTGAAAGCTTGTAGAACTTGATCTTTCTTCTTCAATGGATACACCCACACCTTTCTAGAGTGATCATCAATGAAGGTAACAAAGTATTGTGCGCCACCAAGAGACCTTTCAGATGTGGAGCAGACATCTGAGTGAACAAGATCTAGGATTTTCTTTCGTCTTCTTGCATCATCTGATCTTTGAAAAGATACTCTGTGTTGTTTGCCTGCTAGACAGTCTTCACATGATTCAAGTGGTTGTCCCTTGATATTTGAAAGATGATCTTTAGCAAGAATCTCTAAGCTTTTATCACTCATGTGGCCAAGTCGTTTATGCCACAATTCTTTGGTTGCATCTTGAGAAACATTAGTCTCTCCCTTGTTTATCTTTCCCTGCATGATGTACAGGGAGCCTTCCTTTTTGCCACGAGCAAGTTTCATGCTCCCTTTGCTAAGCTTCCATCTACCATCGCCGAACTGGTTTATCATCCCTAGGTTATCCAACTTTCCTGCTGATATAAGGTTTAGACGCATCTCTGGTACATGTCTTACTTCCTTCAACACAAGCTTATTTCCATTGTCTGTGATCATAGTCACTTCACCAATACCAACAATCTTGCTTGTGACGTGGTTTCCCATCTTCACCATACCAAAATCTCCTCTTTGGTATGATGAGAATAATTCTTCATGAGGTGTAACGTGGAAAGATGCTCCGGTGTCAATTATCCAAGTGCAATTATCGAATGCAACATTTAGATAGTTGACATCTCCAAAAAGGAAAATATCCTCGTTGTTCGAGGCTACTGCAGTTGTGGATCCTTCTTCCTTATTCTTCTTTGGATTTATTAAATCTGGACGGACTTTTCCAGCCTGTTGATCTCTCTTCAAGAATCTGCACTCAGGTCTTCTATGGCCCGATTTGCCACAATAATAACAGCTTACTCTTGTGCGAGACTTGGATCTAGCTTGTGATCTCCCACGACCTCCTCTTTCATGATTCTTACTCCTTCCTCTGTTATCAACAATGTTGGCTTCGAACTGGTTGTTGAAGCCTCTTTCCCTCCGTCTTGATTCTTCATTTAGCAAGGAATCTGTGACAGAATCCAAGACAAGTTTTCCGTCTGGAGCAGAGTTACTAAGAGTGACAACTAGAGTGTCCCAACTCTCAGGTAGAGAACTTAGGAGCAGAAGAGTTTGCAACTCATCATCTATCTTCATGTCAGCTTTCGTCAGCTGGTTCACGATACCTTTGAAGGTATTCAAGTGCTCGATCATATTTTGGCCATCTGAGTACTCCAATTTCACCAGTCGTCTGACAAGGTGTGCTTTATTTCTCGGTGTCTTCTTTTGAATCAAGGATTCAAGTTTTGTCCACAACTCATACGCATTTGTATAAGTTGACACATGCTCGAATAGACTCCTATCTATGTATTTTCTGATCATGGCAACTGCCTTCCGATTTTGGAGCTCCCACACGTTATCTTTCTTCTCCGTTGGCTTATCCTTTTGAGAGATTGGCTCATGCAAATCTTTGCAATATAGGTGGTCTTCCATCATCGGCTTCCAATAGGTATAATTATCAGCGGTCAGCTTGAACATATCTCCTTCATAACTGATAGAACCATCCATTTTTGAGAACACGGGAAAGTAGTTCTTTTAGCTAGGAGATTTTGTAAATAGTGTCGTACACGGGAAAAGTTACCGTGGTTTATGAATAGTGCAACTAGGAAGTTCCCAGGAAAGAGAGGTGGGTCAATATTGACGCGCTTAAATACCAAGTCTTTCCTTAGCCAGAACTTACAAAGACACACTTTCACAATACTACGATTTAATTCCAACAAGAATATTTCTTTTCTGATGTGGAAGATCAAACAATGTTGCAACCACAGAGCATACTAAGAACTTTCTTACGAGTACAACACCGTAGTTACCCAGAACTCACACAGAGCTCTGATACCACTGTTGGGAAATAACCTTCCATAATTTCCCTCCTCCGTGAACTCAAAAATAGGCACTTGCGGAAACGTGAAAAATTAAGCAAAAATGACACAAAAAGATTTTAGCGTGGAAAACCTTCTCAATGTGAGAAAGGGAAAAACCACGGGACCCTTAGGCCTCTTAAAACATCCACTATAATAAAAATGGGAATACAACAACTTCACCCTTAGGTGGAACTCTCTACAAAGTATCTCTCAATTTGTAAGGAACACTCTCACAAATTGACTCACTATTTCTCTCACAAGAAAAAACTCTCTAAAACAATTTTCTCTCTTGAGCAAGGCTCTATTTCTCTTGCTTCTTGTTTCTCTTGTGGTTGTATTTTGAATGCTTGCTCTTGGTCCTATTTATAGGAGAAGCAAGCCAAAAGGTCTTACATGCATGAAGACACTTGTTCTTTGCCTTTCATGCAAGACACCAAGTGTCCTTTGCCTTTCATGCAAAACACCAAGTGTTATTTTCCTTTCATGCAAAACACCAAATGGCTGGACCCCACAATTTCATCATAGCAACTTATACTCAATGTTTGTGCTAGCTTAGCCTTTTAAGCCGCTGCTTCTGCTAGAGAAGGATATTTTTTGATAATATAAACAGGATCTCCCAATTTAAGCACGTTTCCATCCCCTTTACCAGAAAAATCCTTCCAGTTCCACACTGTTTTCTGACCAAAGTAGACCTGCACAAGCACTTCACATGTCACTTGACATCAATGAAACCAAGGGAACATTCATTGAAAATTTGATGACAGAATGTCTCACCTTGTTTTTGTTATTCTCATTTGGTCTCAAGACATGGCCAGACCTAACTTTCATGAGAGTTTCCGTTGGTTCAGTTCCATATATTGCTGTCTCTTGATTGACTTGTGGTATCTGACCATAATATAAGCATCATTAATAATGAAAGTTGGAAAAAAATTGATTAGGTTCCATAGTTTTGTACCTTACAACGGGCACACAGCTTGACACACTGAAATGAAAACCTGCTTATTTTGATATCTCTCCACAAGTCTTCAGCATATGGTTCACAGCCTTCAACAAGGATACTGCACCATGTGCCATCAAAATCTCAATTATGTAATCTAAACTAGTCGCCTATACTATGAAATAATATAAATATTACAACAGGTGACGATAAGCATGAACAAATCAATACTTGGGTCTGAAACGATTCATAGGTATCGGTTCCTCCAGAAGCTTGTTAAGTGCATCCAAGGATTCCTGAAAGCAATATATGAAGAGGTAAAAAATAAAGACTTAAGTAAATATCGACTTTGTTTCTCAACTTCAACTGGCCTGACCTGAGATGTGAGTAAGAATGGATAACCATCACTGAAGAAGATCCGTTGCTGTCCCTCAACATATCGAGGGTCTACATTTCTAACTTCTGAACCTGCATTTAGAAACATTACTCGAGAGTTATCATTATGATTCGTCGGACTATTTTTGCTATCAGGTTTCTGTTATGGTTTGAATTATATTTATAAATGAAGGTAGATTTCTTCTTACAGGCAAGTTTTGTAGAGTTGAGTTAGTCCTTTACCAATTTTTAACACGTCTAAAGTAACAAATCCTTCTAAACATTATTATCGTCGTTTTCTTATTATATAAGTTTTCAAAGACGTTACCGGTATTGAAGCGGACTAATCTACAAGGACTTCCTAAATAATCCGAGAACCACTGTGATGCTTCAGCTCCCTCGTCCCAGGCAGGGCCAGTCCATTCCCACAAACCAATATCATCTACTACTTCATACTTCTGTTTGTTCAAACAAACTTTGAGAGGTTCCATTCCAGGTGCTTTCACCACTGTAAAATAAAAAATTAAAAAAACCATTCATTAACTAAACAAAAGAAAAAGGAAAAAAGAAAATCATGATTATGAAGAATATGCAAATCAAAAGTCTGTCAGTGCACATAAAAAGTGGATGAGTCACTAATTTTGATTTTGAGGATTCTTTATGAAGATTATGATAGAGACAAAAGATGTGGAAGTTCTTTCATTGTGTACAGTTTAGGCAAGCATGTGATGTATTTGGCACTAGCTCACATCTGTTAAGGCATCAATTACTTTTATTTCACGTTTTCTTTTGGAAGTTGTTCTAAAAGAGTTTACATTTTCCATTTATGATAAGCAGATAGCCCCACTACTATGAAATCATATACCTTATATCATCTACCCAGCTGTGATATCTCTCTTTTTCTCACAAGTATAGCTTTTTTCCGTTTAAGGAAATAAAGCAGAAATATGTAAAAAAACAAAAATTTATAATTATGAACTAGAAGATTCAAACACCTTATGCAACTACAAAGATCAATCTTAGATCTCAAATGTATTGAAAGGTCCACTTCCAATCTATAAAACATATAAATACAGAATATGATATAGTATAGTGGAGCATAAGAAAAATGTGATATACCCATGAAGGAATCAGTGGTAGGTTTCCAGTGTTCAAGAAAAGCCTCAGGTGGAAGTTCAACCTCAACCAAAGCAAGCTTTGGTTCAACTCTTTGAGAGCGTGCTCTCCCTTTTGAGTTCACAACCACCCACTGTCGATCCCATCGAAATCCTAACAAGTAAAAATATTGAATATAAAAGTTTAAATTGAATTCAAATACAAAATCATAAGAAGGAATATATGGTACCAAAAGGAGTGAGAGGAGCATGAGGAAGCGAAATGCCACGGCATGACTTAATCGGATAGGTGAAAATGCCTGTAACTTTAGCTTCAGGTGGTGCTAATTCTGTTATAAGGGTTGGTGTTGAAGATGATCCTATACCCATGTTTTCTTCTTTTTATTGTTCTCTCTTTCTCTTTGTTGTTTGATAATAAGTAGAGTTAGTTCAATGCAAAAATATGCAACGAGCTTTAAACTTCCCTCTATGAGCCACGTCACAAGGAAATATGTCATACTTTAGAACAATTTAAGGAAAAAAAAAAAAAGTATTTTTAGTCCTTTAAGTTATTTTATGTTACTACTTAGATCCTTTAAGATTTTTTTGTAACAGTCGGATCCTTAACGTTTTAAAAAGTTTGCATAGTTAACCTTATTTGAAATTTCTGTTAAAGAAAATATATGTGGCATTGACGGAATTTAGGTGGCAGTTAAGTTAAATGATGCGGTATTTTATTTTATTTTTTAATTATTTTTTAATTCCACGTGGATTTTAATTTTTTTTATTTATTTTTTATTTTTTTAAAATTTTTTTTAAAATTTTTTTTTAAAATTTTTTTTTTTTTTAATTTTTATTTATTTATACACCAGTTAAAACTGGAAGGATCTGATTGTTACATTTTAAAAACATATGGGACTTGAGTGTTACTATTTAAATTCACTACTTAAATAAAGTTAATATTTTAAAAATTCACTACTGGAAGGATCTTGTATAATGTTAATATTTTAAAAATGAAATTCACTACTTAAATATAGAGTATATTATAACAAGAAAAGTCTAAGATTTTTTAATTTTAATTTTTTAATTATAAGATTTTGTAATCTTTAAGATTCAATAAAGTAACAAATTTTCCTCAAATGCCACAGTATTTCCAGGTTCTGCCATCCTGCATTATGCAGACGTGTTTGTGTAGTGTTATAATCGCGCGCAAAAAGCTAATTGAACCTGCAGCTAGCAAGGTGTAATACTAATAGATGATAATCACAAACAACTGTGTAATCAAGTCGAAAGCGATAACAAAATTAAAACGCATACCAATTAACCAATAGGCACCAACATCAAACTGTCACTGAAATTACAAATCCAAGCATCAAGCAATGTATATTGTTTTCAAAGTCATTACAACAACATCAAACAAATAACAAAACAAACAACAACCGCTTGAAATCGACACAAAATTAATTGACATCGAGGTAACAAGAAGCCAACCAGACTGTAAATACATAACACAACAAGCATAATGCAGATGTTCGAAATAAAATGATTTACGAATTATCGACGTCACATATTTTAACAATGTGGTTGCAGATGGAAAGTAATCTTGCAGTAGTAACTGCATAATGCTTGCAAGTGAACATCAATCTCTAACATGGCATCAATTTAACATGTGTTAATCCAATATCAGAAACCAAAAGAACGATCAATAATATGAAATCGAGATTTTAATTGCAACCCAAATTGATTTTGTAAACAACACAATCTCAAACAGAATTTCGAAATCGAAATGTTGCCGACAACTATCATTGATGCAGGGGCTGAGTTGTGAACAAATGGTTGATGTTGAGTTGTTGTTGTTCCTGAAATTGAATCCACAAAACTCCCCCTGTGTATACAGATGCTTCAAGTTATTACTGCGTAACTAGAACAGATTCCCTTCTTGAATCAAAATCACAAACCGAATTAATGGTGTTGTTGTGATATTGCTGCAGCTCCAGCAATGAACACGGTGATATCGCGGCAAGTCGAGGGAATCCCAGCTACTGTTGTGCTGTTGAGATGCTGCGGATGCGGATACTGTTGGGTTTACCGTTAAAGTTAGAGAATACCCCTTTGATCAACTTAGAACCATAACCACTGCATTAGAAGCTTCATTATGGAAGGACATGATTTGTAACACTCAGGTCCCATATATTTTTAAAATGTAACAATTAGGTCCTTTCAGTCTTAACTGGCGTACAAATAAATAAATAAAAAATTTTTAAAAAAAAAAAAAAAAAATTTAAAAAAATTTTTAAAAAAATTTTTAAAAAAATTAAAATCCACGTGGAATTATAAAATAAATAAATAATAAATTAAAATGTCACATCATCACTGTTAACTGCCACCTAAGCTCCATTTTTGCCACATATGCATTTTTGTAACGGAATTTAAAAAAAAAGGGTAACGGTGCAAACGGTTTTAAACTTAAAGGAACTAAACGTTACAAAAAAAACTTAAAGGACTTAAGTGGTAGCATTAAATAACTTAAAGGACCCCTAGTGCCTTTTTGCCACAATTTAATTACCCTTTTCTTTATTCAATTTTCAATGTGGACTTTTAGTTTTTTAGGAAAATTTTCAATGTTGTCATGTTTCATGAAATTTAGTTGATGAACAAATTATTTTCTTAATATTAGTAGAACAATTTTTATCGAAGGCGGACTCCGAAGGTCTTAATAGTAATATCCGGCAAGGATGAATGAGACGAACTACTATAAATCTTGTGTATATTCTTTCTAGCCTTACCTTTTTATTTCTTGCATAGATATATTATGTTTAGGCTTTATTGCTTTTCTAGTAACTGCACGCAGTTAGAATTTATTGCTTTCGTAGCAATTTCATGTGTAAAATTAGATCTGTGCTAGACTAAGCCTCAGAATGATTTTCTTGGTGATTAGACCTAAAAATTGTGGTTGTAGAATCCTCGTCAATTAAATAAGCTTGAAATACACTTCTTGTGTACGATAGAGTAATTTCATTGTGATCACATTCTATTTTCTGATCGTCTTGTCTTTATTTGTAATCATTTCAATCGTGCAATTATACATTTTCCGCTGCGTCAAACATTTTTGTAAACTATGATTTGAAAAGCTAACATTTTTTAAAATTAATTTTAAAGGAATGATCTATTAAACTTTACCTTCTAGACCATTTGCTACTATATTCTCCTCAACACTCATCACATTAACATCTACTATACTCACTCTAAGTACAGGCGGCTGAAGATGGTTGGTTTCTACCTGAGTGAATCGCACACTCAAAGATACAACAGAGTCGCCACCGAACTTTATTTAGTCCCAAAGGACAGGGAAAATATCAATAAAACCCAAGGGGAAGAGAAACGGGAACGGGGGGTCGGTTATGCGAAAGGAAGGTATTAGCACCTAACGCATCCGTCGTACTCGACGGGAACCATTTCGCTTGCTTCTAGGCTTGGATGGGTTATCTATCTAAAGGCTTCTGGCTAAAAGAAGGAGAGAGAGAAGAAAGAGGAAAAATAAAGAAAAGAAAGAAGGTGCTCGCGGAGGAACGAAGTCCTCGTGCCTACGTACCCTCATAGTGCAATGAGGAAGTCAGAGCGCCGTAGTTCATGGAACCAGGGGACGAAGAAAAGGAAAGAAAGGAGGAAGACGGAAGAAAGGTGGAAGTGTGATCGCCGAGATCATTGCAATCTCATGCCTACGTATCATACATTCAAAAGAATGCAGAATCAGAGCTTCCGTAGTTCAGGGAACTGAACGGAAAAGGAAAACAAGAAAGAAACAAGGAGACGAAAGAAGTGGTGTCGAAACCAAGAGCAAGAGATGGAGAAAGATCCGCAGTAAGAATGTTTGCACAAAAGAATAGAAAGAGAATGGTGTCAAAACCAAGAATGAAAGAAACTCCGCTGGGGATAGCAAAGAGAATTAGTGTCGAAACGAAGAGGAGATTCGGTATATTAACTGGCTGGCAGTGGTTAACCGAAGAAAGAGAATAGACCCTGGCAGGGAAAAGAAGCTGGTATCAACAGACGGACTGTGATAAACCAAGATAGAGAGTGCTGAACCAAGAGAAGGTGTTTGACTCGGAAGGGGCCTCGGTATATTAACTGGTAAATAATGGTTAACCAAGGAAAGAAAAGACTGCAACTCTGTGGGAATAGAGAAGCATTGGTTTTAACAGAGAAAACTGTGATTAACCAGAAAAGCGGGTGTAGGACCGAATAAAGATCATAACCCAAAGGACGCGTATAGGATTGAGCAAAGGTCGTGACCCAAAGGGGTTCGGTAAACTGACTGAACAAACAATACTCAACCGAAGAAAGGGTATTTAAACCAAAGAAAGGTTACTAACCCAAGGATACAAGTATTCGAACCAAGAGGAGGTTGCCAACTGCGGGGGATTCGGTGTTTACAGACAGACTGTGATCAACCGAAGAGAAAAGCGAATGATTAACCAAGAGAAGGTGATTAACTCGAAAGGGTTCAGTGATTAACAGACGGACTGTGATTAACTGAAGAGACGGGTGATTAACCAAGAGAAGGTGATTAACCCAAGAGGCGCTCAGTGATTAACAGACGGACTGTGATTAACCGAAGAGACGGGTGATTAACCAAGAAGAGGTGATTAACCCAAGGGGTGCTCAGTGATTAACAGACGGACTGTGATTAACTGAAGAGGCGGGTGATTAACCAAGAATAGGTGATTAACCTAACAAAGGAGAAGAACCAAGCGAAGGTTGCGAACTCCGGGGGAAAAATGGTCGTGACAGGAAAACTGTGTTGGACCAAAGAGAGAATTAAAACCCTTCAGGGGAATCAAAAGCAATGATTGATCGCAAGAAAAGCGTAGGGTATTGAAACGAAGAAAGCTTGCTAACCCAAGGAACAAAGGATCGTAACCAAGAAGAATGGTGATAGATCAAGTGAGATATTGAGATAAGAGTGATCAAGGATCGAAAGAGATCGCAAAGAGAGAAGAGTGATCAAGGATTAACTCGACTGGGGAAAGAAAGCACATTACCGCCTGGAGATAGAGATGACTAAGCCAAGCACAGGGCCATTCGTCCCCTACCTGAAGTAGTCAGAATGAGAGTAGGAATTCTCCCTTCTCATCCCTTCCCTAACACACACAGGGTGTAATGCGGAAGTTGAACCGGACGGCCCAACAACTCCAAGTTGTACAGTGCTCCTGCATAGAGAAACGGACAGCATAACGGCGTCAATTTGTACAGTGCTCCGATGCAAGGCGCAGCGCGAAACTCCAACTCCACGGGGGGGAATGAGAGAGAAAGTTCTAAAGGGGGCCTAAAGAGAGGAAAATGGGAGATCGATTAATCGAAACAAAGTTTTGATCAATTAATCAAGGGATAAACATGCTAACAACTTTCCAACGAGGATGAAAAGTCATTAAAGTAAAAAAGAGTGAATTATTGATTATACAAGATTAAGTTTATCCATGAAGAATAAACTTAATGCAAACTGAAATAGAAAGTGCAAAACAGTGCCAAATGATCATCAAAATGCCACACAAAATCATGTACCATGTAAACAAAGATAGTGCAAGAATTGCTATGTTCATACAATGCTAAGAACATGAAACAAATGAATAATAAAAAATGTGCATCGAAAGTTCATGAACATGCTTCAACCAGAAGTGAAATGACATTAAAACATCCATAAAATCAAGCATGACAATCAATGGAAGTTAAAATGAAGAAAGCATGGCAAACACACTTGAAATTGCAAGAAAATGGCCTTCTGGTTCAGTGTTAATCGATTAACACAATTGCACTGCAAAGTGTTAATCGATTAACACGTGAAAAAGTGCAAAAAAACATTGGTTAATCGATTAACACAATTGCACTGCAATGTGTTAATCGATTAACACTGTACAGGGAGCAGAAAATCAGTTTTGAAAAGTGCTTTTGGCCAACTTTTTTATTGTGCAATCTCTCCAATGCTAGGGCAAACAATTATGCACGAAAAATCAAGCTTAGAAACAGCAAATGATCAATAATAGAATCAATTAACAATCAAGATCAAGGATCAAGCAAAAGTGTAATCAATTCACATGCAAGAATATCGAAATTACATCGCAAACGATACAAAACGGTCGAAATGATAAAATGAATGAAATCCACCAACCTACAAGGTTGAGATGTGCCTTGGTAAATGTTGCAATGTGATCTTGGTGCAGAAGATTAAAGAAAACCAGAGGATTCTTGAATTGTAGACGAAACGCGTCGAAACCGATCAAAAACGCGAAAATGCACCGAAATCGAACTTGCGCCAAAATAAATGGTGTGAAACCCTTGGATTGAAGTAGAATGAGATGTAAATCCAAAAATCCAACCAAAGAATGCCAAATGATGAAGGTTGAGCTCAAGAATTAATCACTTTCAATGTGAAAAGTGATTATCCTTCAAGAATAAGAGCTTTTTGGTGAGGTTTGATGGAGAAGAATTGAGATGAAGATGAAGAATGAGCAGAGAAATCAGAGAAAAAGTGAGAGAATTGAGAGTGAAATGTGAGAAGTTTGGTGAAAATGGTAGAAAATGGTTGAGGAATTGAAAAGTGAGTGAAGGTGTGTTTATATAGGCTTTAGGTTTGGAATATGAAATGGTTTGGAATTTGGTTTGGAATTAGCTTTGGGTTTGGAGCTAGGTTAGGAGTTAGTTGGACTTGACTCACTGAGTCAAGGCGGTTAACTCAGTTAGTTAGAACCAACTCGGTAACCATCCCAAGGTGAATTCCAACATCCAAAGATCCATATTACTTGGGGAGCAAGGAACATGGTGCACTTGATTTGAAGTGAAGTATCATAGCAAATGCACTTGGAATGAATCGAGTAGCTTGGAAATGTTTAGAGGTGTCTAGAATATTCCATATGCTGCTAGAATCCAAGACCAAAATGTGTACAAAGGTGCTGTCATGAAAAAGCAGCAAATTGTGCCAATTTTGCCTGTGTTAATCGATTAACACAATTGAACTGCAAATGGTTAATCGATTAACCAGGCCAAAATATGCCCAATTTGCCTAAAAAAGGGTGTTGTGGTCCCGGCTTCGATTTTCCACCTCTTGTATTGAGGAATAGGCATGGAAACCTTCATTTTGTGCTTGTTTTGATGAGGTGATGACCTTGTGAGGATATAATTAATCGGGCTTGGAAAACCTGAATATCCTGCAATTAAAACACCAGAGGAAAAGAATGTGAATGCGTATGCTAGCGATGCGAATGCTTATGCTTATGCAAAAGGCAAAAGAGGGAGGTCAAATTTCGGGTTACGACAACTGCCCCTATTTAACCCACTTGGACCTGAATGTACGAATTGCGCTAGCTTTTCGATGATTCGAGGTAAAAGGGGATTAAATAAAAGAGTAGCTCGAGAATTTGGCCAATGGCGACAAAAGAAGAGTTGACAGTGTTTGAAGGTTGATAAGTGCAAGGATAGCTGAAAATCTGCTGGGAGATAAGTCAGGCAAAAAAGAGAGGGAGTATGATCGATGCATATGTTATGTATGCGTTTCTACATGATGCTTGATATCATGCAATGCAAAGGTTCAAGACAAGGCACAGTGTGAAGTGATTAGGCAGAAATCATAGCAAAACGACTTCGACACCCTCTGTCGGGGAGAGGACCTGTAGATGAAGACAATCCCTGCTGGAGAAGAAGGCTCACCAAGGGCGATGATCCCGCCGGAGAAAGAAACTGAGAACATCCTAGGTTTCTAAACCACCATGGCTGTCTCTGTTGAGGATGAAAGAACCAAATCAATCCTTTCTTCCAATACTGGCTCTGCGTAGGGAAAAGAGATTCCCGAATCATGTTGACTCAGCTGAGGAGAAACCACTGCTGCTGGTGACAGATAGCTCCTAATCATAAGAGATGATGCACAACCCTTGTTGGGGAAAGAACAAAGCGTCTTTGCTGGGTAACACCTTGGCAACCTGCTGGGGAGAATGATGAATCTGCTGAGGAACTGCTGAGGAGACAATAACTTCTTCATAGAATCATCCCGTTGCCAGCCAGGCGTTAGGCTTACCAATGGATATTACCGATTATCCTGCAGGAGTTACCAGTAACACATGCAATGCATAATGCTTTCTCGGTGAATTTAGCTTTTTATTATTCTCAACGTTTTTTTAGTATTATGTGATCACAAATAATTGTTTATTTTGCAAACAAAATACTGGAATGAAAACAAATTGAGATAACAAAGAATGCATTTTATTGAATGTGAAAATTTTTGTACATAGAGTGTGTACAAGGATGCAAAAAATCCTTGATGAGGAAGTTTGCAATGAAATTGAAAAACAAATGTAAATGGCAATGGGAAATCATGCTTTGCATTGATTACAACATTGGTCACCATCCATGGTAAGTTCAGGTTCCAACGCTTTGCACCAGTCGATGATGATTGGAATGTTCTGTTACCGTCTGAGGTCTAGCCGTGAGGAAAAGAGGCTCAAGTGTTCACAGTCAATGCCTTTATCCCTAATTTTTGCCTAGACATGTTTTTACACTTTTTTTTTCCGTCCACCGGGATGCCCATTTTTGCCTAAGTCGCCCTTTCGGGTTTTCAACTTAACGGGCTACTATTATTTTTTTTCATTGCCCCTAACTTTTGCATGGACATTTCTTTTTTTTTGTCCATCGGGACGTCCATTTTTGCCTAGGTTGTCCTTGCGGATGTCAATCTAGCGGACTCTTATCCATTTTTTTCAGGCATAATATTTTTTGACTGTATCGGAGTTCACGGGCGATGGCAACTCCTCCCCATCCATTGTGGTGAGGATCAGGGCTCCGCCTGAGAAGGCTTTCTTGACAACAAAAGGTCCTTCATAATTGGGAATCCATTTGCCTCGTGGATCCAAGTGAACAGGTGAATATCTCTTGAGCACGAGTTCGCCTTCACAGAATGTTCGAGGAAGAACTTTCTTGTCAAAAGCTCGCTTGAGGCGTTTCTGATATAATTGACCATGACAAACGGCTGCAAAGCGCTTCTCTTCGATGAGATTCAGCTGGTCGTATCTGGATTGAACCCATTCGGCTTCATCAAGACCTGCTTCCATGATGACTCTGAGCGAAGGAATTTCGACTTCGATGGGTAGAACAGCCTCCATACCATACACCAGTGAGTATGGAGTTGCCCCAGTGGAAGTGCGAACTAAAGTTCTGTAGCCATGCAGTGCAAAGGGAAGCATTCCATGCCAATCCTTGTAAGTCTTGACCATTTTCCGGACAATCCTGTTGATGTTTTTGTTTGCTGCTTCAACGGCGCCATTCATCTTGGGCCGATATGGTGAAGAGTTGTGGTGCTCGATCTTAAATTCTTGACACAACTCCTTCATCATATTGTTGTTCAGGTTGCTTGCATTGTCCGTGATAATGTTGCTAGGAATGCCATAGCGACAGATTATCTCTTTCTTGATAAATCTGGCAACCATTTGTCGTGTAACGTTCACATAGGAAGCAACTTCAACCCACTTGGTGAAGTAGTCGATAGCAACTAGAATGAATCGATGACCGTTGGAAGCCTTCGGCTCGATCATTCAATCATATCTATACCCCACATGGAGAATGGCCAAGGTGAAGTCAAAACATTCAATGGAGTTAGAGGCACATGGATCCTGTCTCCGTAGATTTGGCACTTGTGACATCTTTTGGCAAAGTTGTAACAATCTACCTCCATTGTTGTCCAGTAATACCCAGCCCGAAGGATCTTCTTAGCCATAGCAGGACCTTTAGCATGTACACCCTCGCAGCCCTCATGTATGGCCCTTATGATCGTGTTTGCTTCGTATCTATCCACGCATCTGAGCAACACGGAATCATAATTCCTCTTGTACAGTACACCACCACTTAAGAATAATTTGGCGCAAAGCCGCCTAAGAGCCTTCTTGTCAGTGATAGTGATACCCTCGGGATATTCCTGTTTTTCCAGATATCTTTTGATGTCGTAGAACCAAGGCTTATCATCAGACTCATCCTCGATTGCTAAACAGTGTGGTGGTTTATTCAAGTGATCAATGCGGATATGAGGAGCTTCATTCTTCCACTTAACCTTGAACATGGATGCTAGAGTGGCAAGAGCATCAGCTAGTTGATTTTCCTCTCTAGGAATATGATGAAAAGTGATCTCATCAAAGTAAGGAATCAACTTCTCTATGTGTTGTTGGTACAAAACTAGCTTGGAATCCCGAGTCACAAAGTTCCTTCTGACTTGACCGATGACCAAGGCAGAATCTCCATAGACCTCAAGAATCTTGATTCTCATGTCAATTGCGGCTTCAATACCGTAGATACATGCTTCGTATTCAGCCATATTGTTGGTGCATGCAAAGCATAATCTAGCAGTGAAGGGATGGTGGAAACCTGTTGGAGAGATGAGGATAGCACCGATTCCAAGACCTTTAGAATTGGAGGCACCATCGAACACGAGCGTCCATCGCGCCCCTGGTTCGGGTCCTATATTAGAGTCTGGAGTCTCATAATCTCTGATAAACAGAACATCCTCATCGGGAAAGTCAAACTTCATTTGTTGATAACCCTCTATAGGTTGATGAGCAAGGTAGTCAGACAAGACGATCCCTTTTATTGCTTTATGGGTAACATGCTGGATATCATACTCAGTTAACAGCATCTGCCACCGAGCAATCCTTCCAGAGACAGCAGGCTTTTCAAATATGTACCTTATTGGATCCATCTTGGATATTAACAAAGTAGTATGGTAAATCATGTATTGTCGTAGGCGTCGAGCAGCCCAGACCAGAGCACAACAAGTTTTCTCCAAGAGTGAGTATTTGGTCTCACAATCAGTGAACTTCTTGCTCAGATAGTATATTGCATGTTCTTTTCTACCAGTGTCGTCATGTTGACCCAACACACATCCCATTGATTCACCAAGAACGGTGAGATACATGATTAAAGGCCTACCAGGAACCGGCGGTACTAAGATCGGTGGCTCTTGCAAGTATTGTTTGATTTTGTCAAATGCTTCCTGACAATCATTATTCCATTCAACCGATTGATTTTTCCTTAGCAATTTGAACATTGGTTCACAGGTAGCCGTCAAATAAGAAATGAATCTTGAAATGTAATTGAGTCTGCCCAGAAAGCCACAGACTTCTTTTTCTGTTTTGGGAGGCGGCATGTTCTGAATTGCCCGAACCTTATCAGGATCAACTTCAATACCCTTCTGACTTACAATAAAGCCCAACAGTTTACCAGATCGAACTCCAAAGGTGCACTTCGCAGGATTCAACCGCAATCTAAACTTCCGGAGTCAGTCAAACAGTTTCTTCAGATGAACCAAGTGATCATCTTTAGTTTTGGACTTGGCAATCATATCGTCCACGTAAACCTCAATCTCTTTATAAATCATATCGTGAAAGAGGGTTGTCATGGCACGCTGGTATGTTGCCCCTGCATTCTTTAGACCGAATGGCATGACTTTGTAGTAATATGTACCCCATGGCGTGATGAAAGTAGTCTTCTCCATATCAGTTGGGGACATCTTGATCTGATTATATCCTGAAAAACCGTCCATGAAGGAAAAGACAGAGAACTGCGCAGTGTTGTCTACCAACACATCAATATGAGGCAAAGGAAAATCATCCTTCGGGCTTGCCTTATTGAGATCTCGATAATCCACACACATTCTGACTTTGCCGTCCTTCTTGGGAACTGGGACAATGTCGGCAATCCATTCAGGATATTCGAAAGTGGCTAGGAATCCAGCGTCAAGCTGCTTCTTTACCTCTTCTCTGATTTTGAGTGCCATGTCAAGTCTAGTCTTCCTGAGCTTCTGCTTGACAGGAGGACATCCGGGCTTGAGTGGCAAGTGATGTTCGACGATGTTGGTATCCAACCCAGGCATATCTTGATAGGACCAGGCGAAGATATCAACATACTCTTTCAATAACTTGACCAACTCGGAGTGTACATGCTTAGCGAGGGATGCGCCAACCTTGACTTCTCTTCTGACCTCATCAGTACCAAGATTGACAACTTCCACTGGCTCTTTGTGTGGCTGATTCTCTCTACGCTCGTGCTCAAGGAGCCTTGCCAGTTCAGCTAGTAATTCACAATCTTCCTCACCATCTTCTTCGGCTTGGTTAATTGGAATTCCAGAATTACAATGGATGTTTGCCATGTTGTTATCAATGCTTTTATTAGTTTTGCATGTTTATGAATATATTTAGAATGAGCTATTTTAAGAGTGAAAAAGAAAAGAAACTTTTGCCATTTGTTTTGTGAAAAGTAAAATAAAGAAAGAAAATAGAACATGATTTTGAATGCAAAAGACTTTCATTTATTCATCACATAATATTGCAAAAGCGTGAGGCCCTTTACAAGCTGTCCACTCATCTCGAGCGAGGGAACGAGAAAGAAAAATGCATTACATGTTATATGGGAAAACCACAGGAATCACAGTAGATGTCCAATTGTTGAGCTTGAAACCCGGCAGACACTTGCGCACAAAGCTTGAAATCTAATTACTGGGACCAACATCATCAGCAGCTGCCACGATGTCACCCTGCTGGAAACCCGCGCTATGGAACTTGACAAAGTTGCATTGCTTCTGATCAGAAGAACATTCAGCCATTAATTATCCTTAATCATGTTAATTGCAGGTCCACCGTGATTCGGCAACAGATTACTCTGAATGTTGGGTCCTTCCTCAGCAAAAGTCAGAACCTTCTTATCAATGTGTTCCTGAACCTTGGTTTTGAAAACAAAGCAATCCTCTGTTGCATGTCCTATGTATCTAGCATGATAGGCACAAGATGCATTTGGGTTATGCTTCGGGCCAAATGGAGAAATTGCAGGTGCAATCTACTTAGGGACAATTGCCCCTTGGTGAACCAGATAAGGAAACAATTCCGTGTATGACACCGGGATTCTATCAAAATTTGGACGCTTACGGTTTCCTTGGCTGTTGTTGTTCTGACGGTTCTGATTCTGCTGATTTTTGTTCTGTTGATTCTGTTGCTGATTTTGAACTGGTTGTTGCGGATGATACTGATATGGAGGCTGTTGATACTGTGCAGCAGCAATGTACGGATATGGATAGTATGGCAAGGGAGCCATGGGAGCTTGATACTGAGGAGAAACTTGAGCTGTCGCAGCGTTGGCTTCACCTTCCTTTTTCTTGGAATGACTGTTCTGAGATTTCCTAGTGCCCAGCAGCTCCAGGAATCTTTCCAGTCTTCAAACCATTCTCAATCCGTTCACCAATCGTCACAACATCAGCAAAACTCGATGAAGAACTACCCACCATTTTCTCATAGTAGGACCCTTGCAATGTATCCATAAAGATGTCAACCAACTCATTGTCAAAGAGAGCAGGTCGTACACGAGATGCCATCTCACACCATCTTTGTGCATACTCCTTGAATGTTTCAGCTGAGTGCTGGGATTGATTTTGTAATTGTAATCTAGTTGGCGCCAGATCAAGGTTATACTTGTATTGTCTCACGAACGCTTCAGACAAATCCCTCCAAGAACGGATTTTGCTGCGCTCCAGGCCCATGTACTAATCCAATGAAGCACCAGACAAACTATCTTGAAAACAATGAACTAGCAATTCATCATTATCAATGTGGGATGCCATCTTCCTGTAGTACATAGTGATGTGACTACGCGGGCAGCTCAAACCTTTATACTTTGGCAAATCAGGTATCTTGAATTTCTGCGGCAGCACAACATTTGGAACCAAACACAAGTCTTTGGCTTCCATGCCAAAAGCAGAGAATCCTTCGATAGCCCTGATACGGTCCTCCAACAACTTGTAGTCAACCGATCTATTCTGATTAGTGGGCCCGACAAGAATCTGAGGATTTGGCCGCTGAGAAGCGGCAGGAGCATTCACTTGCGGAGTAGCAAACTGAGAAGGATAAACCAAACCCAGATTAACCATCTGACTAGTATTCTGGCCCATCGGAACACTATACAGATAATTCGGAGGAGGTACCCGAGCAGCTAAGGAAGATGCCCCAGGATAGAACATCCCATGATGAGCATTCGGAACAGCAGTTTGAGCAACTTGAGACGGAACCGGAACATGAATAGGAGGACCTCTATACACATGCTCTTCTTCATCAGGAGTTTCAGTGTCAACCAATCCAGCGGTTTGATGAGTTTGAACCTGAAGATTCTCAGGATCATCATTCACCACTAGAGGCGGGACTGGAGTAGGCATGCTCCATGGATAGGCGGCAGCATTCCCATTAGGCATAGGTGCAACAAAAGGATGATATGGCATGAAGGCACTACCATTATTTGCAATCTGACGAGTGTAATTTGGAGGCATGCCCCAAGGAAAACCAGCGGACATCTGGTTCAAACTGGGTTGAACGGAAGGTTGATTCATAGGCTCAACGGGCACTTTAACTCTAGCAGGAGAAGGAACAACAATAGCAGGAGTAGCTGTAACAACAGGATGAGTGGTCACAATAGGAGTGACAACAGTTGCATCAGTAGTAGTTGCAATAACAGTGGCAGCAGCGGCGTCCCTCTGGGCACGAAGGAGCTCCATAATGACATCCATGTTCGTCTGGAACTGATCCATCCGACCTTGGAATTGTGCCAGAGTTTCCTTGTACGTAGCGTTCTCAGCTTCGAAGTCAGCCATGATTCTGGATTTGTTTGAGCGAGTAAAATACCGATGTCGATTCGTCGTCTTGCTACAAGGAATGCGGACAAGGATGATTAACGGTTTCGGATGAAGGGACGTGCATATGTGTGCAGATGAATGTATGATATGCATGCAAAATAAAGTTTTAAATTCCAGGAATTCTTAAACTTATCTTTGTTGACAATAATCATAAAGCATACAAGTAAAGGCATAAAAGATAGAGTGAGCAAGAATCTTCATTCATTCATTCAATAGCTTTGGGTTTGGAGCTAGGTTAGGAGTTAGTTGGACTTGACTCACCGAGTCAAGGCGGTTAACTCGGTTAGTTAGAACCAGCTCGGTAACCATCCCAAGGTGAATTCCAACATCCAAAGATCCACATTACTTGGAGAGCAAGGAATATGGTGCACTTGATTTGAAGTGAAGTATCATAGCAAATGCACTTGGAATGAATTGAGTAGCTTGGAAATGTTTAGAGGTGTCTAGAATATTCCATATGCTGCTAGAATCCAAGACCAAAATGTGTGCAAAGGTGTTGTAATGAAAAAGCAGCAAATTGTGCCTATTTTGCCTGTGTTAATCGATTAACACAATTGCACTGCAAATGGTTAATCGATTAACCAGACCAAAATATGCCCAATTTGCCTAAAAAAGGGTGTTGTGGTCCCGACTTCGATTTTCCACCTCTTGTATTGAGGAATAGGCATGGAAACCTTCATTTTGTGCTTGTTTTGATGAGGTGATGACCTTGTGAGGATATGATTAATCGGGCTTGGAAAACCTGAATATCCTGCAATCAAAACACCAGAGGAAAAGAATGTGAATGTGTAATGCCAGTGATGTGAATGCTTATGCTTATGCAAAAGGCAAAAGAGAGAAGTCAAATTTCGGGTTACGACAGCGGCGTCCACCAAGGGCCTCAGTAAAACTGACTCAGACCATATTCTTATCTAAAACATTCCTTGGCTTGATCATTGTTCCGCAATGAGGAGACGTGCCGCCACCACCAGCAGTGGTGACCAAGATGCCATAGCCAAGAGGCAGACTGTTATGGAAGAATTATGTCGCCAAAATGAAATCCTACAAGACAGTGTTTTACATCTTCAGCAACAATGCAAGAGGTCGACCAACTGGATGGGACGAAGATCTTAGCTCCCTAACCCCTCTTTGACTAAATATAGGACACACCAGTACCAGATGATTTCAAGCCGCCATCGTTGGTAGCCTTCAACATAAAAAGAGAAGCATAAGAGCATAACGCTGTCGTCAACACTCAAATAACGATAATAGGCATCACCAAGTCCCTAAAGTGTAAACTCGTTTTTGAGACACTTAAATAGACAACAATGAGATGGTATCTGAACCTACCTAAGTTCTTATGACCTGCTAACAAAACCTCTTCAGGAATCTGATTCACCAATTCTATCCATGTAAACACCTGAGGGTCCCAAGAACCACGTATTCAATGTTCGCCATATACATTTCGAATCCATGAGATAATACCTAGCCAAGTTCAACGAAGCGATCATTAAGGTGGTTCACCCCAACCAATAAATGTTTATATGAGCTTTCCATAATGAACTCAAAACTAGGCACTTCAACACATCACCCTCTAGTTTTTCCACCGAACCATATGTCTCTTAATAACTCGTGTTGTCCTAATTCAAGATAGACTAGGTCTTTCGAGACTTTCCTTCATTGTAGTTAACTTCATCTTAGGTTTCCCTACAGACTTATCAGCCAAGGTATAAGCATCAAACATCATGCACTATAGAAGGATTCCCCTCAGGTGATGAGTCTCAATCATATTGAACAATTATTCTGCACCCAACTGACTCACCATCTGAATATCATTGGAAAATTTAAGGTGCTCATGCACAAAGCCATTGGCATCGAAATCCCTGTTCTAGAGAAAAAGGTTAACCATACTCTTAAAAGGAATCAATGATAGTGTTCTTTGGGATAGAAGGTCTTCCAAATCTAGGGAGGTATTTGCCTTCTGCCTGATGTGAGTTTGATCATTAGAAAGTTTTTGTTTTTTAGCCTAAGGAGGAGATCGTTCCTCGTCAACGCCTTCCAGCTTGACACTCGTAATAGAATGAATGAAATTATTTGAGCATCTTCCTTACTTTTTATCTTCTTCACACCTCGAGTTACCTCTCCTCGTTTGACTATTCTCTTCTCTAACAAAGCTTTTTTTCTCAGCGAGTGACATGGACATCATCGTCTCTACACAAGAATAAAAAATTTAACACAAATAACAACGAAAGTCAAAAAATTCATAAGAGGGGACACTTACTTAAATAGTCGCCAATCTTTTAGTTGTCATTCTTTTGAAAAATAGAAATAAGAAATTTTATGAACGTGCTTGAGTGAATAAAACACTCAGCAACTATGATATTTATACACACTATATAATTAATTACATATTATGTTTACAAGGAGAAATAAATAATAGTCCAACTTCCTAAATGCATGAATCTAAATATACATGAATCTAAGACTTAAATGCTCATTTTAGAAGGAAACATACAATGTATTTTTTTCTATTTCCAACACTTCCCCTTAAGCTGGTGAATAAGTATTCTCCATTCCCATCTTTGATACAATTTGTTCAAATTTTGAGCTATTCAATCCTTTAGTGAGAATATTCGCAAGTTGCCCTTGTGAGGACACAAATAGGGTGCAAATCATCCCACTATCAATATTCTCCTTGATGGAGTGTCTATCAACCTCAATATGCTTAGTTATATCACGTTGAACTAAATTATGTGTTATACTGATAGCTGATTTATTATCACAGTAGAGTTTCATGGGTCCTTCCAATTTGATTTTCAAATTTTCTAAAATAATTTTGAGTCAAAGTAATTCACAAATTCCTTGTACCATGGCTCGAAATTCAGCTTCAACACTAGAACGTGCTACTACATTTCGCTTCTTACTCCTCCAAGTCACAAGATTTCCCCAAGAAAGGTGCAGTACCCTGTAGTGGATCTTCTATCAATAATTGAACCTGCATAATTTGCATCGGTATAGGCCTTAAGGGTTGTCTTTCCATTTCTTTTGAACAAAATTCCTCTTCCTGGAGTTCCCTTGAGATACTGCAGAATTCTATGAACAACTTGTAAATGGATTTCTTTAGGACAATGCATGAATTGACTAACCATGCTTACAACATATGCAATATCGAGTCTAGTGTGGGACAAGTAAATTAATCTCCCAACTAGACGTTGATACATTTCTTTATCTACTGCAACATCTTCTTATGTATTACCCAGTTTAAGATTTGGATCCATAGGAACGCTCACAAGGTTTACACACTGTTTTGTCTGTCTCTTTGAGTAAATCTGTAATGTATTTTTGTTGAGATATAAAAATTCCTTTTTGGGAATGTGCCACCTTAATTCCCAATAAGTACTTTAGCTTTCCAAGACTTTTTATTTCAAACTCCTTAGCCAAACAATGACTTAAGATTTGTTGCTCCTTCCAAACATCTCCTGTCATTATAATGTCATCTACATATACTAACAGAACTGTTACTCCCCCTTGTGGCGAGTGTTTAATGAACAAAGTGTGATCCCCTTGACTTTGCTTGTACTCTAAAGATGTCATAACCTTAGTGAATCTACCAAACCATGCTCAATGTGATTGTTTTAGTCCATATAACGCCTTTTTTAACCTGCAAACTGTATTGTCAGACACATTTTTTTCATACCCCAGTGGTACCTCCATATAAATCTCCTCTTCAAATCTCCCGTGTAAGAAGGCATTCTTCACACCAAATTGTTGTAAATCCCAACCATAATTGGCAGTAAGTGACAACATTACTCTCACTGTATTCATCTTTGCAACCGAAGCAAATGTCTCTGAATAGTTAATTCCATAGGTTTGTGTAAACCCTTTAGAAATCAACATGGCTTTATATCTTTCGATTGATCCATCAGCCTTATATTTTACTGTGTACATCCATTTGCATCCAACTGGCATCTTTCCTTATGGTAAAGTCACTAACTCCCAAGTTTCATTCCTCTTCAATACGTCCATCTCGATATTCATGGCTTGCTTCCATTTTTAAACAAACAATGCCTCAGAAACATTAGCGGGTATGGAAGTAGTGTTTAGCTTTGTAAGGAAGACTCTATGGGTAGGTGATAATTTTTGAAAAGAAAGATAGTTTAAAAAGGGATATAAAGGTTGTTTGGTGCATTTTCTGGTACCTTTTCTAATAGCAACCAGAAATTCTAGGTCATCATCTGTAGTTTGGGTCATCATTTTATCTTGTAATTCAGAAGAATTAATTACCTCATTTGAAAGAGTCATGTCAGACTCTTGAACTTGTGTCGATTCAAGAACGACCTTTGACTTTCTCATGTAAACCAAATTCTTTACATATCTTACATCCACTGAAATTCTGGGATAGCAGATAACAGATGTCCTAACACATGTCAAGACATTGTTCTCTGCACAACTTTAAAACAAGGGAAAAATAAACAAACTGATATTCTGAATATCAGCAACAGCAGCAAGACAAATATTTCGACATCTGTTATAACATGTTAATCAAAACGGAACTGTAAATTACAGAATGATAAACAACACAGAATATGATAACCCAGTTCGGTGCAAATCACCTACATCTGGGGGCATACCAAGCCAGGAAGAAAAATCCACTATCAGTAGTAAAGTTTTATGTAAACAACCTCCGGTTTACAGTAAATAACCTCTGGTTTACCTATCACTACCCAATGGAGACTTTATCATTAGAAGTCACATCTAATTGATAAAAGAAACCCATCTCACTCCCTAAATCACAGCCTGTGATTACTAACAGTTACAATCGACAGCAATTGTATGATCTTACTTGAAAGATACCACTTTCAATACAAAGTTCAGTCAAGCATTCTTGAATAACAAGTTAACTCGGATTTACTTAAAAGCTTCATCCAAGAACAATACATGATTCATTACCTACAGGTTTCTGAATCTGTACAAGCATCTATGTCTTCCACAATGTATCAAACCGTTACAGAGAGAGACTTACAACACAAGACAGCCTACGACTCTCAAAACCCTAAACCCTATTTTCTACTTTACATAAGTGTTACAATAGGTTCAGTTCTACTGTCCTAGGTCTTGGTCTTTCTTTTATAGTATTCTGCTTCCTTGGGCTTCGAATCTTCTTTCCTTGATCCACTGCTAATCGCGCCTTGAATCTTGGAACAGATTTAAAAACAAAACCTGTTGTGACAGTCATGATGTCGAGTCTTCATGCTGGGACATTTCATTCGAAATCTTTGGTCTGGGGCATAAATCTTCATGTTGGAACATCTTTTACAACATTATGTTTTACCAAAATTTAGTCAAATCCTTGGAGCTTTCATCCACTTCAGGTCCATGTTCAGCTACTGGTGTATTTGATTGATTTGACTCAACTATTACTTCTTCAGCCTCAGATGGGTCTGGTACAAGTGTGTTTAACTCAAGACCAGAAAGATTGGACCTATTTGACTCAAAATTGGAAGAATTAGGTGGATTTGACTTGATACCAGAGAGATTGAGTGTGTTTGAGTCATGACCAGAATGAGAGAGATCGAGTGTATTTGAGTCATGACCAGAATGACCAGATGCATTTAACTTAATACTAGACAGATTGAGTGTATTTAACTCAAGACCAGAAATATCGAGACTTTGAAGGTTATCTTCCTTAAAATTCTCCCCTTGAAGATAAGATTGAGTGAAGTACGGTTCCTCCTCATGAAAGGTAACATCCTGCGACACAAAAAACATTTTAGATGGAGAATGGAAACACTTATATCCCTTTTAAGTAGAGGAATACCCGACAAAAACACATCTTAGGGCTCTAGGGTCAAGTTTTTTTCTGTCTTAACTATGCACAGGGACAAATGAGACACACCCAAAGATTCTAGGTTTAAGATTACTACTTACTGACAAATTTGGATAGAAGGAAGAAAGAACATCCATAGGACTATTGAACCCTAATACTCTAGAAGGTAGTCGATTAATAAGATATGTGCTTGTGAGAACGACCTCCCCCTATAAATATTTTGATGAAACAACAATGCTCGAGTTTGGTCTAATAGATGCCCATTTTTCTTTCTGTGATTTCATTTTGTTGTGGTGTTTTAACACAAGAAGACTCATGGACAACTCCCTCTTTTAGACAGAAAGAAGTAAGAACATGATTGAAGTACTCTTTTACATTATCAGACATAAGCCCTTGATGTTTACTCCAAATTGATTTTTAATCATGTAGAAAAACTTTGGGAAAATAGTACTGACGTCAGACTTGTTTTGGACTAAAAACACCCAAGTAACTCGGGTACAATCCTCTATAAAAGTAACAAACCACCTAACACCTGTTACATTTGGATTGGTAGAGGGACCCCAAACATTTGAATGAGTAAGATAGAAGGGGGGAAGACTTCTTTTGTTGTTTAATGAAAAAGGTAGACGCTTATGTTTAGCAACCTCGCACTCATCACAATGAAGACTTTCAATATCTACCTTATTGAATAAAGATGAAAACAAAACTTTAATGACTCCATAAGAAGGATGACCTAATCGAAAATAAAAAAGAAAGATTTTTTTTCCTTTTTAGAGATTACTGAATCTGACATACATGAGTGAGACAAGTGGACTTTTGTACTCAGACCTGATTTTTCAATATAGTAAAGGACATTCCTTTCTTTAGCACGTCCAATCGTCTTTCCCGACTCCTTATCCTGAAATATATAACAATCATTATGAAAAGTCATACTACAGGATAAATCGTTTGTAAGTTTTCGTATGGAGACTAGGTTCATGGATAGTTTTGGAATATGGACGACACTTTTTAGGGTTATAAAATGATTTATTTGGATATCTCCAATGCCAACTACAGTTACAAGAGTACCATTTGCAATAGAAATTTTTTTATTACTGGGACAAGGGGAATATGTGGAAAACTGTTTCGAAGAGGGTGTCACGTGGTCTGTGACTCCTGAATCTAATATCCAAAATAAGAAAGAAGGTGTTTCTGAGACATGAAATCCAAATGAGAGTGAAAGCTTACCAGAATACGCCACACTGCAATTACCTGATGACCTTTCCATGATATTGGTCATAAAGGTAACATAAGCAACCACCAAATATTGATGTTTAAGATATTAAAGAAAACAAAATTTGATAAAAAGATCAACCCAGAAAATGTAGGGACAACGTCTGGTACTATGCACACGGCTGCTGAAAAATGTGTAGAGTTGTATCGACGGTGGCAGAAAACTGTACGAACGGCTTACGAAAAGTATAGAGACAGCGGCAGGACAGACAACTACCGAAAGAAGTATGAAATTGTGCAAATGGAGGGTAGAAAGAACAAACAAAATTTAATTGGAAAAACATGACAGCAAGTGTTGCCCAGTCAAGATTTAAGAGTTTTGACAGCATAAAAATGCCCAGTCAGATCTTTAAATAATAATTAGCCGAAGTAAAGTCCCCTAAATTAGGAGCTCTGATGCCATGTGAAAAATAGAAATAAGAAATTTTCTGAATGTGCTTGAGTGAATAAAACACTCAGCAACTATGATATTTATACACACTATATAATTAATTACATATTATGTTTACAAGGAGAAATAAATAATAGTTCAACTTTCTAAATGCATGAATCTAAATATACATGAACTTAAGACTTAAATGCTCATTTTAGTGGAAAACATACAATGTCATTTTTTCTATTTCCAACAATTCTCATAGTCTAACACTTCACTCGCATTCATGATATAAAAATCTTCTAAGACGTCGATGATCTCTTTCTCAGTCTCGCTCAACTTGTTATAGGTAAAACCATTTACCGGGACAAGACACTTGCCAACACAAAGGAAATCGGTAATTGTCCATCTCTTCAAATATAATCATTGAACGCTCTCTTTTACCCTGTAACCGCATAAACCGATCCTTCCAATTCTTGTAATTAGAAAATACGGAGTACGTATATCCCTCTTGGAGATGACACATATAGAGTCCCAACCACCCTTATCAATGCCTTTAGTGACATAGAAAGAGAAGAAAATGCCTATAGTAGGCGTTATCTCCAAACTTCTACACATAATATCAAATCCCCTCAAACTCCTTAATGAATGCCTAACTTTTTGGATGAAGTTGGGAAAGGGCGACGTTGATAGTTCGCAAGACCTCAGATTCAAACACAGTAAAAACCCTCGTGTCATAATTGACACCCATATACATATAGAACAACTCTCCCCTGGTCCCTACTACAAGGTGAGATTGGCCCTCTTTCCCTTGTTGCACTACTCTAATAAGAAGTTACATTTGTTCCTAGTGGTCGATATGGATAGATTCTTAGGAAACAGGGCCACAGTGGTCGCGTTAGTGAAGACGAAGCTAATGTTGTTAATCCCGCCACTGAAGTGGGTAGTGCTTATTGTCACCATTGCAAGTCCCTCATATGTTGGGAAAGAATAGGAAAAAACAAGGTCATTATCACTACTCTCATCGGAATCACAGCAACTAGAACTACTATCATCGCTCCCAAACATTCCTAGTTCTACAAGCTTCCAATCAGCCCTCCCCGTCACGCAGCCTTGAATTTGCTACACAATTTTCCTGCAACCTACATCTTTCGTCATGTGTTATAGGTTCTATTAAATCACCATTCTCATGGCACTCTTGAATAATTACCATCTCACAGTGGCGTAAAAAGAAAGATCAATAGCAGAACTCAGTACCTATATTGTCTTTAGGAAGTATTGAAGATGAAATTGTATGAGAAAACAAGATTCCTAAATGCAAAAAGACAGATTATGGAAGGAAAATGTGGTGAGCCACGTCTTGAGTGAGTTGAGTAAGACTCAGTCAAGGAATGGCTAAAGTATTGGATGGCCTGATTCAAACTAATAAGGTGACTTATTCTCGTCGTTCCTTTAACGAGGCATACACGAGAGATGTGTAGTCGGTTTTTAGACGTAAGGATTTGCCTCAATCAGAGTTCACGTCTACAAATACCCAACTAGATAGTTGAGTAAACTATTCTTTTTCTACATATCAGCACTACAGAAGCCATCTGGCATACCTTATAACAGACAATTGAGGATATTTGGTACTCACCTAAGCCACTTGCATACCTTATCGCAGAAAAAGTAGCATCTTTAGCACTCATCGCAAGTACACTCTAAAAGGTCCTTTTATTGTTTGCACCATCCTTATTGTCATGTTATTAATTAGATACAAGACACAATAGATGCATTACGATTTACAACTACTCAAAGCAATGTTCATCAATCATGTAAATTTAATCACTTAATTTCATCATAGCCACTGATACTCATGTTTGATGATGTTTGTGTAATTGTAGCCTTTTAAGCAGCTGCTTCTGATGCAGAAGAGAATTTTTTATTGATGTAAACAGGATCTCCCAATTTAAGCACGTTTCCATCCCCTTTAGCAGAAGAATCCTTCCAGTTCCACACTATAAGTTGACCAAAGTAGACCTGCACAAGCATTTCACACTTGACATCAATGAAACAAAAGAAACATTCATTGAAAGTTTGATGACTGAATGTCTCACCTTGTTTTTGTTTTTTTCACTTGGTCTCAAGACATGGCCAGACCTAACTTTCATGAGAGTTTCCGTTGGTTCAGTTCCAAATATTGCTGTCTCTTGATTGACTGTTGGTACCTGACCATAATATAAGCATCATCAATAATGAAATTTGGATGCATAACTAGATTATGAAATAAAAACAAAAACATGGATTACCATATGTAATTTATTATCATTGATATAGTTTCCTTAGTTTTCTATGTTCTTAAGGATTTTGTTAGCTATATGATAGGTAGGAAAATATTTAGTAGAACTTTGTACCTTACAACGGTCACACAGCTTGACACCCTGAAATGAAAACCTACTTATCTTGATATCTCTCCACAAGTCTTCAGCATTTGGTTCACAACCTTCAACAACGATACTGCACCATGTGCCATCAAAGTCTCGATTATATAATCTAAACTAGTAACATATACTATGAAATAATATAAATATTACAACAGGTGACGAGAAGAGATGAACAAATCGATACTTGGGTCTAAAACGATTCATAGGTATCGGTTCCTCTAGAAGCTTGTTTAGCGCATCCAAGGATTCCTGAAAGCAATAAATGTAAAGTAAAAAGTAAAGACTTAAATAAGTAAATTTCAACTTTGTTTCTCAACTGCAACTAGCCTGACCTGAGATAAGAGTAAGAATGGATAACCATCACTGAAGAAGGTCCGCTGCTGTCCCTCAACATAATCAGGGTCTACATTTCTAACTCCTGAAGCTGCAATTGAAAATATTAGTCACGAATTAACATGGTTATTTATGTCATGCCTATGGCGACTGCAGTTCATGTATGTTAAACTGAGTTTTTTTCACACTACATTAAACAACATTTACTATAAAAGCAAAAAATTAATCCTAGTAATAATCATGTATTCTCAAAACCATTATAGTCAATGTTAAAAGTTTATATTAGATGAGATAATGACTTGAACATATCTTTAAAAGTCGAGACATTCTAACTCAAAATTCTAATATGGTAGCAGAACATATCCAATATATGTCGGACCACTTTCTACTAGATTTCTGTTATGTCTTAAACGAATACTTATAAATAAAAGTAGTCTACACACAAGCCAATTATGTAGAGTTGAGATAGGTCCACCCAACCCAAAATTCTAAGATAGTCCTTTACGGATCATTAACACGTCTAAAGTAACAAATCCTTCTAAACATTATTATCGTTGTTTTCTTATTATATAAGGTTTGAAAGACGTTACCAGTATTGAAGCGGACCAGTTTACAAGGTTTTTCTAAATAATCGGAGAACCACTGCGATGCTTCGGCTCCCTCATCCCAGGCAGGACCGTTCCATTCCCAGACGGTAATATCATCTACCACTTCATACTGTTTGTTCAAACAAACTTTGAGAGGTTCCATTCCAGGTGCTTTCAACACTGTAAAATGAAAAAAGAGACACAATTCATTAACTAAACAAAGAAGAAGAAAAAAGAAAATCATGATCATGGAGAATATGCAAATCAAAAGTCCGTCAGTTTTTCAACTACTGCAGTTTTTTTATTCTCTCAAAATTAAGAACAGAACGAAAGTCCAATATCTGTCAAATTACGAAAGAAATTTAAGCACAATATACGAAAAACACAGAAAATGAAATTTAAAAAATATGTTCAAACTGCATAAGATATCAAAAAGGATGGTAAAAGGGATGAGTCACACATTTGGCTTTATACAAATTTTGATTGAGGACTTTATGAAGATTATGATAGAGACAAAGAGGTGTAAGTTCTTTCATTGCGTGCAGTTTAGGCAAACGTTTGATGTATTTGGCACTAACTCACATCTCTTAAGATATCAATTACTTTTATCTCACAACTTCTTTTGGATGTTGTTCAAAAAGAGTTTACATTTTCCATTTATGATAATCTTAATCAATCAATTAACTGTTAGGTTTAATCGATTAAGAGGCAAAATCTAATTGATTAGAAACACAAACCAGCACAACAACCAATCTCTAATCGATTAAGTACAAAATCTAATTTATTAGAAACTCAAATCACTACAAGCAAGCAACCAATCTCTAATCGATTAAATACAAAATCTATTTGATTAGAAACTCAAATCAGCACCGCAACTGCAATTTAAAAGCATGCATGGAAACCATCATGACTGCATCATTGCTGATGCTCCGCACCACGATTGCAGTGATGGAACCTCCTAATTTTTGGAATCAGACATGTGACCGTATTAGGCACCCCATCAGACAATTTGGGCCATGATCATTTATTTGCATCAAATATTAATTTCAGAACCTAAAAGTCTAATATATCTCAACCATATATTTCAAGCATCTCCCAATCAAAATTCAAGTGGCAACAGCGCAATGTGCGTCGCAACACCTGCAACCGCAATTGTGCCGGTTAATGTTGTTAAAATCGAAATCTTATATAAAATCGGAAAAAAGATATCAAAATCGTAAAATATTAAATTGTAATTAAGATCGAAAAATTTTACTCACTTATTTTTATAAAATCGTTAGAGGATATTAAAATCATAAAACATAAAATCGTAACCAAATCGTAAGATTTTACAAAAATAATATAATACTATATATATAAAAGCTATAAAAATACTATATATATAAAAATTAATTAAAAACTAATTAAAAATTAAATACTATATATATAAAAATTAATTAAAAACTATAAAAAAAGAAAAAAGAAAAAGGAAATATGTGTGGTGTGGTGGCGTGTTTGTGATGTTGTGTCAGTTACACTTAACAAGTTACACTGTACATAAGAGAAAGTTTAATTTGTACAATAAAGTCAATTCAACTCATTTTTAAAAGCTGGCATATCACGTGACTGTAAAATTATTTAGTATTTTCTTTTGTTTTTTGAGAGAAAAATTATTTAGTATTTTCAAAACAACAGCAAAAACCAAAAACAAAAATAAAAAGAAACCAAAAGATGAAGAACCAGTGAAGCTTTCAGAAGGAAAAGCTGCAAACGCAGGTAAACAAAAATGAAAATGAAAATGAAAAATGCAGGTGTAAACAAAAACAAAGTTTGAAGCTTTCATTACAGAATGAGCAACAACGCGAAAGGCAATAATAGAATACATCGGGTTTCAACCCGGGTCGAATTTGACCCGGGTAGTTAAAGGTCATGATTCTGAAATATTTCTGGAAATCGTATGATTTCATAATTTGTTTACCGAAACTGAGATTTTTCCCGTGATTTCTGCTAGTGTAAGATCTTGCTTGCGATCCAGATCGGTGGAGGTGGTTGAGATCGCAAAATCGTGCGATTCCACGATCTGGATCGCGATTTTGATAACATTACTGCCTGTGACCATTATTTAAGTAAAAACAAGAAACACAGGTGTTAATGAATAAAATATATAAATACAGAATATGATATAATGTAATATACCCATGAAGGAATCAATGGTAGGTTCCCAGTGTTGAAGAAAAGCCTCGGGTGGAAGTTCAACATCAACCAAAGCAAGCTTTGGTTCAACTCTTTGCGTGCATGCTCTCCCTTTTGAATTCACAACCACCCACTGTCGATCCCATCGAATTCCTATCAAGTATAAATATTGAATAAAAAAGTTCCATTTAAATTCAAATACAAAATCAAAAGAAGGAATATATGATACCAAAAGGAGTGAGAGGAGCATGAGGAAGAGAAATTCCGCGGCATGATTTAATTGGATAGGTGAAAATGCCAGTAATTTTAGCTTCAGGCGATGATGCTAATTCTGTTGCAAAAGACGGTGTTACACTTACAGCATCCATTGTTGTTTCTTGTTCTCTCTTTCTCTTTGTTGTTTTGATAATAAATAGAGTCAGTTCAATGCAAAAATGAAATGAACTGAACCGAAACTCTGAACTTCACACTTTTTCTTTATTAAATTTTCAATGTGGACATTTTTGTTTTTTGAGGAAAATTTTCAATGTCGACATGTTTTATGAGATTTAGTTGATGAATAATTTTTTATAATATTGTACATATATTTAATTATAATTCATTCTAATTAAAATATATTTGTATATAAGTATATCTATTGCGTTTTATCTTCAAATTTTCATTATATTATCATTTAATTGTGATATACTTACTATAAACAATGAATCTTGAAAATGTCCATATCAAATCAAATGAACATGCATTAGTTTATTTAATTATTATAATATCAAATTTCTTTATACATTGTATGAAAAAAAAAAAACAATTTTTTTTATAATTATTTATGTCCAAATTTTTTTTTAAATTAATTTTTTAAATAATATTAATTAATTTACTATAGTTGTTTAAAATTGTATTTATATTTTATTGCTATACCTTTTTTTTTAAATGTCTAAAATGAATATAATTTTCTAAAATATCATATATTAAGGGTGAAAATAATGAAATAATAGCTTGCCACAGCTCATTGGACGAAAGGGCAAAAACAAATACTTCCCTCCGCCACTTGTACATAATATTCTATATATCATCGGCCACCTAATATGAGATTTTGAGGAAAGATCGGTAAAAAGTTGCCCCAACACATAAATTATTTATTTGTATTTAATTAAATTCGAACCTAAGATTTTGAAAATAGTACACTCTTAAAATACATGCCTTCACTACTAGGCCAGGCCAGTCCCTTGGAGTTGGAAGAATTTAGGGTGTGTTTGTTTCAAAGATTGAAATTACATTTTCGGGAATGTGACATTGGAAATGCAACAATCTCATGTTTGTTTCAAGTTTTTAAAAATTATTACCGGGTACTTTTTATTCTCAGGAATGTTGTTTGCACATAATTCTTGTCATGTTTATTCCCATGCATAAAGGGTGGGAATCCAACATTTCCATGGGAATAAATTCAACTTCTTATAACTTCCCACTACTACTCACATATTATTATTTTTTAATTTTTAAATTAAATAAATATGTAATAATTCCTAGAAAATATATTTTTTATCTAAACACATAAGTGGGAATATTATTCCTAGAAATAATAATTCAAGCAATATAATTTCAAGGAATGATTTTTTATAACTTAAAACAAACACACCCTTAGTTAATAAAACTCATCATTCAAGGCATGTTGGTTTATTCGTTCCATATTATCTCTTGTTAGCTATATGATAGCTAGGAAAGGAAACTATACATTAGAGGTTTCTACATTACAACAGCCACACAGCTTGACAAAGTGCTTATCTTGACAAAGTGCTTGACAAAGTGCTTATCTTCACAAGTCTTCAAGATATGCTTCACTGCCTTCAACAAGGATACTGCACCTTGTGCCACCAAAATCGCAATTAGATAATCTAAACTAATTTTTCTGAGATGCAAGTAAGAATATGCATAACCATCACTAAAGAAGATCTGCTGTTGTCCCTCAACATAATCAAGGTGTTGAAAAAATTTAAATTAAGAGGATTTCTTAACACACCCCATAAGTTTTTTAGGCACTTTGTGTGCTTACAAAAATACCCTCTGTTCCGGATGTGCAAATCAGGACGCACATTTTTTTTGAATTTTTCAGTTTTTTCCGGATGAGCACATCCAGTAAAAGTTCGCATTTGCAAATGCCAAATAAACCAGATGCAGAATACCAAAAATCCAACAATGTTTCTGCCTAATTTCTTTCCGGATATACAAATACGGAAAAACCCTATAAATAATGGTTCCGGATTTGTATATTCGGAACTTTCTCGTATCTGCAAATCAGAATATTTTACTGATACATTTTTCAATTAGAATTGACTATGTTATGCAACCAATTGTAATGTTTTCATTGGAATAAAATTCATAAGTGCATTAAAAAGGCATATGAATAAAAATTCAATATATTTCACTTCAAAAATGTACATTTTGTCGTTCGATTATACAAAAGAGTTAAAACAAAAGTCTCAGTGTAAATCTATCGGAGCTTTGACCTTTGGACTTTTCCGCATTTGATGTCTTTTCAATTTCGTTCAATCTATCGAATTCAACCATCCTTTCAACAAAACTATCCGGCCACGACTCGGCAATTGCGGTTGCATGCGTCGCCAATTGCGGTGATTTAGGTGGTATGGGGCATCCGGGTTTTAAGATAACTTGTACAAAATGCCTTGATTTCGCAAGTCATCCGATACACATCATGCGATCATTTGGATTGGACGGTGGTGCGGTGCGGAGTGGAAAAAAGGTTTCAGAAAAACTGTATCGCGTCAAGTCAATACACACCATATCGTACGCACATGCGATAAGATGACCCATATCGGAGAAGCTTATCCATTTCGATACCGGGGCCGGACCATTCAACCACGGAACAAGTGACTCGTAAACCTTGTCGTATTTTTTTGATTTCTATACAAACGCAAGTATGATTCTTTATGCGTCTCCAACTCTAGGATAAGTTGATGACGGACAAGTTCATGGCCTTCCTCTCCTCTACCGAGTAGAGCCGAAATGGCTCGGTAACCGCAATTACCATCCCCTACAACATCGATGATACCGTCGATATGCTTGTGCATAAAAATCGGCATCTCGTCGATAAATGAAATTATAGTTGGAATCGGTGTCGGAAGCGGTGCATTCGGAGTCGGAACTCGTGGAATCGGTGTCGGAGCCGGTTTGGTAATGCGAGCTGCTTTCATGGCACTTTGTAGAGATTTAGGAGTCGGTGAGTCCGGAAGAGTTTGTCAACATGCTCACAATATGAAGGAGACCGAGTTGTCGAGTTGTCATTCGGTGTAGGCTTCATCTTCTTCGGAGCACCTTTTGTCTTAACCGGTTGAGACGGCAGTATCATTGCGTTTGTTTCTGGAAAGGCAATCTTCTTTAATTCTTCTTTGATGTGTAGCTTCATGTTGTAATCGGCCTTCGAAAATCTCGCTTGAATCGCTTCCAATTCGGGAAAAATAGTGATATTCGGTTTATCTTCTTCCTTGCAACCATCATCATCAAAACTAAGTCTCATCCAATGGGGGCAAACTTCGTTAATTTGTATTGGCTCACCTAGTTTCAACTTTGTAGCAATAGCACAAGCACACGGATGACCGTAGGTTTTCACAATAGTGCAACCACACTTTACGCTATCGGAACCTACCGTTTCGGCTCGGTTGGCCTCGTGAAAAATATAGCCCAATCCCGCCCGAGACATGTTGCCGATCATTTAAGAGTAAAGAAAGTTACCTTTAAAACGATGTTCCAAAACTGTAATACTCCGACCAAATGTGGTTTGTATCTCGTTATGTTGGTTTTTAATCATGAGATCCACGGAGTCCAAATCTCGACATAAATCTCCCTTGCTATTACCCGACCAATTCTTCAAAGTAGCATGTGCCGACTCAACTCTATTGGTTGTTGTATTTCCAAGGTGTCGGACATTATCCGTCCACGCACATACTATCTTCTCCTTCACTTGATCAAGAATAGTTCTTTCAACGTATTTCAACAACGCGGGGTACCTTTGCAACGTCTCCAACGCCCATGTAAAATTGTCCTCTTTTTCGCACTCCAAAAATGCAAAACCAACGGCATATGTCTTATCCTTAGACGTAACACCAACCATCTCAAATAATGGAAGTCGATACTTGTTTGTCTTGTAGGTACAATCGAGAATGAGCACTGTCGAGAACGTGTTGAATAACTTTAAGGAGTCCGGATGAGTCCAAAAAATATCTTAGACCGTAACTCCATCATCACGATATCTGTACCGAGATATGTAATTATTATCATCCAACAATTTCAACAGTTGTTGCATCTCACTTCTATCTCCCCTAATTGCTTTGTTCGTCTGATACCGAATGTTATACACTTGTTTTATATTTGCTACATTGTCGAGTTCCTTTCGTTTCAATGTGGCAAGTATATTTTTTGGGTGGACAAGATTCAAGGTCATGTCGACAATACATTTCTTCTCTTCTGACTTGAGCCGACATACACTAGGATGACCTTGAAACTTTGAGCACAATTCGTGATTATGTATACCACAACGAACACTAAATCTCCATTTTTTGGAAGCTAAAATGTAACCACGAATCTTAAAAGGGTACTCACATTTTCTACTACTGGTGTCGTCTTTTTTTAACTTCCGTAGGGAAACCTGATATTTACCGCTTCTTTCGCACCCCAAAATTACAAAAGCGTTTCTTCTTTCCGAACCATTATCCGATCTTCTGATATTCACACCGAAACTAAGGCCAATATCCGTCCTATGAATATATGCGAGCATGCTATCACGATCATCAAACTCTTGCTTGTTATTAAAGTCACCGCCGACATCAACCGACTTTACGATAATCCCTTCAACTTTCGGAGAAATCGTCGAAACTAATTCTTTTGAGATGTTATCAGGGTGCACCATATCTATTTATAAACAATAATAGAATAATAAATATATATAACTAAAACCTATTAAAAATTGCTGAAAATTAAAATTAATAAGTTTCAGGCATTTTTCCGAATGTGCACATCCGGACAAGTTCATGCTAAATACGTACTGGATTTACACATCCGGAAGTCTCGTAACTTGTTTTTTTCGAAAATTAGATTGATAATGTGAGCAATGTAGTGGATGAAGTTGAATATTTACCTGAAATTCAATCTTCTCTTGCTCCCTTTGATTTGTTGCACCAAAAAGTTGGAGTTTTGAGTGAGAAATGGTATTGATGAAGTAGGTTTTTTAGGTTGGTGAGGGTGAGTGTGGAAGAAGAAAGGTTGAGAATGGGAAGAATGGGGGGAGTGATTATGCAGGTTCAAATATATCAACAATTCTTCCGGATCTGCATATACGGAGAACTTCCGCATATGCACATCCGGGAAAATTATTTTTTTAACGCCATGGTGCGTCCTGATTTGCACATTCGAAATCAAGGGGCATAAGTGGAATTTCGCGCGGTGTCTAAGAAACTTATGGGGTGTATTAAGAAATCCTCTAAATTAAATTTGAAAGGGTCATCCATATTAATTAATAGAAGTTAATTTTAATTGATTACATGGAAGTTAAATAATTAATATTAATTAACTATTAATTAATAATTATAATGTGTCATTCATAAAAACCTAGTTTTAACTTAGTTTTGACTGAATAACTCTCCCCCGCTATTTTCTCTCCACACTCTCACTATTTTCTCTCCAGTCTCCCACTATTTTCTCTCCACTCAGTTGAATCTTTTACCCATCAATAGGGTTCATCAGTTCAGTTGCACAACACGCCAGATTTCTGAATTTTTGCAATCTCTCTTCTCCCTCTTTATTCTCTTCATCTCAAATTATTTATGTCCTTTATTTTTCGAGTGGTTTATCGCACCAACAACAACTAAAATTATTTTCAGATACGAGTGGTTTAAAACGTTATCTAGAGGTGTATCTCTACGAACGATTTATTATAGTGCAAGTGATAATCGTATTTTTTGAACAGACTGTTTTATCCTGGAGACGTCGTAGAAACGTGACTACACTGCATAATTTTGGCAGTACGACAAAACGTCTTAAAAAAAGTGACCTAGCACACGACTCGTCTCGATAATTTTCTTTGTGGCAATTTTTCCAAAACCAAAATACAACAGTTTTAAGACGCTTTTTGTAACTGCCATGGCTACTGAGGAAATTATTGGTAATACTATAGTCGTTGTTGTCTTTGACAAACCATTTAAGTTTGAGGGTTCTCACTTCAAACATTGGCAAGCTAAGATGAAAATTTTCTTAACTTTGAAGAAGATTGCCCACGTTCTGACTGAGAATTCAGATGGAACTCTCAACTCGTTTGAATCGGACTTTTCTACTAAGACTAAGGCAGATGATTTACAGCTCCAGAAAGAGATTGCCATCTAGAAAGATAATGATTATCTTTGCAAAAACCACATTTTGAACAGCCTTGCTGATGATATGTAGGATTACTGTAGCAATTGCAACACTGCTAAACAAGTATGGAAAGCTCTGCAGAAGAAATATGATACTAAAGAAGCAAGTGCAAAGAAATATGTTGTCAGCCGCTACCTGAATTATAAGATGGTGGATGAAAAATCTGTGGAAGCTCAAAGCCACAAAATTTAAAAGATTCCTTATGAAATCATAACTGAAGGTATTCCCCTCGATGAACAATTTCAGATTGCTGTGATAATTGACAAACTTCCCCCTGGTTGGGAAGATTTCAAAAATGTGCTTCGACATTGTAGCGTGCGATTTTTGTCGATGACGCGACCACCTTATCGCCATTGTTTGGAATTGGGTGCTACTTTCTGATTTCTTATTTATCCTATGAACCTGGAAAGGAAAGGAAAGCTATCTAAAACTAACCTTGCACGCAAATGTTTTCTTTAACAAATGCTAAGAGATTGGGGGGTCCGGGGTCAGGTTATACAATGGGGAGTTGTCAATTACCCATCCTATATATGGTTATCCATAGATTGTTTAGCATTTTATTCTGTTATCTACTTATTGGTGTTTATCAGTAAAAAATGGGAAAGTTTCTCCTTTGGGAATGTTGAGAGAGTGTTTTTGTGGATTTTTTTTTTGTTTTTTCGATGTTTTTGGTAAGGTACTGGACCTAAAGTTTTTGATATGTATGCTCGCTAAGATTTCGTAATCTTATGCCTACGTATTACCGTTTAAAGAAAACAGGGAAAATAGAGCAATTGTAGTTCCTCCTATTCTACAAGAGGGAAAAAATGTTTGGGATCTTGTGTTGTGGTGAAAATCGGATAACAAATTATTGATTAATTTGCATCATATTTCTTTTACAACCGACTTTGATTTATCCAAAGGAAAGGTTCAAGATCGTTAGAAAAACCTAAAGGGGAGAGATCTAAGGTTCGGGGGTTGGTTACACCTAGGGAAGGTATTATCACCCTAAACGTCCGTAGTACTCTACGGGAACCTCTTGTTTAATGTTATCTTATGTTTGCTAAAGGTTCTATGCTAAAGGTTGAAACCCTAGGGGTTAGTATCTAAGTATACTCGACAAAGCATCGCACTTTGCGCCTACGTATCCTCGGGAGTAGAATCAGAGTATGGGTAGTTCTACTTCTACTGAATGATTGATTATGGTCAATATTCAGAGGGGAAATGAGTACAAGCTCATTGTAGAGTTCAAGAACTCTCTAGATCTAGTTGAAATGGTCCTATGTTATGTTTTAGTCAGTAGGGAAAGTGATAATTCATTAGGATGAATACCACTAAGAGTTTAAAAACTCTCTCCTAAAGCTAGTTGTAATTTCTATGGCTCTGATGAGGCCAAGAAATGAAGTTTCTCCTAAGAGATTACTTAGGTTAAGGTGGGAGGTCAATGACTTTAAGAGTCAACAGTAATCACCTTCCTTCGGAATGGGGAATAAAAAAATATAAATAAAAGGGATAAAAGATAAAACATTGATGTAAGATAATTCAATGAAAGCAACATAAGCATAAAGATGGCAATATGTTTCATGACAAATGATGAGTAGACATGAGATAAATATCAAGATATCAAGTAGACAATGACAGGCTAAGGATATTAAACTTGAGAAAGATGGTCACACAAGCAATTACGAAACCAAAGCATAGTTAGACAAGAAGTTAATCAAGAATAAAAATCAAGATTTATTGATGATAATCACAAATTAATGATCAAATGACAGGAAAAACTAAATCAAACATTAAATGATTAGAATTATCAAGGAAGGGTTATGAATAAAAGTCTAAACATTTAAGAATAAAATCACATTATTTATTATTTCACTTAAATAAGCAATTAAGAAATAGAATTATCAAATAAAAATTAAATAACATATTTTGGATTTTTTATAAGTAAAAAGTTCTTTTGAATTTTAATAAGTTTTTGTGATAAGAAGAAAATGATCTTTAACTAAAAAGAAAAGGAAGTGTCACATGTAGGGTTTGAACCCACGCCCTTGATTCAACAACACAAAACCAAGACCAACTGGGCTGCGCGCGCGTAGTGAACATAAAGTGTAAGCAATGAATAAAATAACAAGGCGAAATGGAAAATCAGAAAAAACAAAAGGGTTGATCCGCAGGATCGAACCCAGGCAAGGCATGTGAAAGGCGAAGGCGTGCTAGTGTGTGACCGTTGGGACGGCGTGTTTCATCCAAACAATATACAACTCAAATAACATATAAGGCAAACAAGTCCATGAATTCTAAGCAAACCAAACACGCGCCATCCTTGCCTACTGATTCCAAATTCGACATACCCAGCCATATCCACAAGCACATAGCTTATACAAATCTTAACCAAATTAGATGAAATAAAGACTGAAATTAATTAGGAAAGAATAAAGAATAAGAACATGGCATCCACACATTATGATGTCAAACATATAAACCAGAAAATAGTTGTAAAAGTAGGATGTCACAAGTAGACCAAGTATGCATAGCACGAAAACATCTCAAACACATATCAGATTTCACACAAAGTCACAATAAGATATGCATTGGGCAACCTAAACAGGACCAGCATATGATTCGTTAGCATAGATCAAATGGTTTGTCAGAATGTCATAACTTCAAAACAAAATTCAACAATCCCAATCTTATGACCAATTTCCATTCCTAAGCTGAGAAAAGAGTATACCAACGGTTCATGAAGATAACAGTCAGTGCAGACCAGAATTCAAAGCAATCAGCAAAGGCGTGTCATGATAACAAACATAAGCTCAACAATCCAAAAGTATGGCATAAACATAAGCTTAACAATCTAATAGGATGGCATTTCAGAAATGCAGAGATAAAATGCTATTACACAATAACAACATGGAAAAGTTGAAGAACAATGTTAGGGTATAGCAGTATCAGCAGCACAGGTCCAACATGGATTAATCAAAGGCAAACTGTAATGGTGTGTGTTTAGCATGAGAAATAAACTTGCACAGTTGAGAACAGCTTGGGCACACAAATTCTAACATGAACAAATGAACATTTCCAGGACACATTTCTAATCATGTTGGAATACAAATACGACTCTAGCAAAGATTATCATGCATATTGAAGTATTGGTGACAATTAACATAAGCTTTCAACATGATTGCAATAGATAAACTGTAACACCCCTTCTATACCCCGTACAAAAACCAGAATAAACTAATCTTATAACTAAAACATCAGAGCAAAGAATAATTTATCATGATATAGCCAGAGATGTCACACCAACGTGAACTAAAACAACCTGCTCATATAGATATATAACAACCTGATAGTCATATAAACATAGGAACTCAGTTCCAAAATATCATCGTTCAGTTACAGAATTAAAGCGGAACATCCATAACTGATGTCATCACAAAAGATAAGTATGTCATATACATGTTCATACAAAGCCACTATATACAAGCCAAAAGAAACATCTACACTCGAACCCCGACTACCCGTGTTACATATCAGAGCCGACGGAACGACAAAAAGACGAAGACACTAATCTTCGCAAAAGACCTCCAGCGTCTAATCTGCAATGCCATTACAGCATTAAACCACAGCAGAAGGGTGAGAAACAGGATTATAATATAATTGCATATCATTATAAAACACTTAGCAAAATATGCACAATTATTCTCACCACACAAATATGATACTTGTAAACAACACAAGACATATTAAACCCATTTCACACATCAATCACATAAGCATATACATTAACACAATGCATAACAAATCCTTCTCAAAATTCAACACATAAACATTCATGTAATGAATTATACAAATGCACAGAGACCGACACAACGACTCTATGCATGCGGTACCATTAGTCCCCTAGGAACTCTTGGAATCATCGCTCGTTACTTAGGGTAACTCCCCGTCGGGCATACGATGTTCCCCGTCGCTACCACTTATCAACAAGCATACGACGTTATGGATCGTTTTTAGTCCTTTATAATAGGCACACGATCAATACAACAATTGCTTACACCCATAAGGGATCTACAATTCAACATGCATTGTTTACACCCACGAAGGGATCTACAATGTCTACATGCATTGTTTACACCCACAAAGGGATCTACAATGTCTACATGCATTGTTTACACCCACGAAGGGATCTACAATGTCTACATGCATTGTTTACACCCACGAAGGGATCTACAATGTCTAAATGCATTGTTTACACCCACGAAGGGATCTACAATGTCTACATGCATTGTTTACACCCACGAAGGGATCTACAATGTCTACATGCATTGTTTACACCCACAAAGGGATCTACAATGTCTACATGCATTGTTTACACCTAAGAAGGGATCTACAATGTCTACATGCATTGTTTACACCCACGAAGGGATCTACAATGTCTACAACCGGATGCATGTCATATAATGACCCATGGCAATCAAGGCTCATACATTAAATCATGCATTTCAAGTACATATAATACAATGCACATAATTGCCAAACGGCCACAAACCTTCACCACAACATCATATACCCATCAAACATCCCTCACACAAGTCATACGTTTCATATCATATCCTATCGCACAATATAGAAAATAACTCAAAAATTCCATTTTACGGTTTCTCGAAAAAGTCGGCTAAAAGTCGGCCAAGAATAATATTTTCTATCATCATCAAAACGTACTCATCGACAGCTTCGATTCGGTATAAAGAACTCTTAAATACGATAAACGGTTAACAAGATATGAATATTTCAAAATAACGCAAAAACATAAACCGGACGCCCATCACTACGAAACGGTTCGTAAAAACTGTACCGATTGGACTAGGTTCAGACCTCAAAACTATTTTTCCTAGAAATAACATCTCGTTAGCTTTCCAACGCTTCGAACGGGGGTTAAAACCGACTTACGATTCAAGAGATATGAATTTCCGAAGTTTCCCCGACAAACCCGAATATTCTGTTTCAGCACAGTATGTATCGATACATAGGCTTATGTATCGATACAAAAGGTCACATGTATCGATACATAGAACGCATGTGTCGACGCATGCTGTAGTGAAAATTCTGTTTTCTCAAATTTCTACAGTATGTATCGATTCATAGGGGTTATGTATCGATACATAACTCTGTTTTTCTCAAAAAAAACCAGATTTCTCAAATTTCTCCCTTGCTGCCACCATTCCGAAATGCCCGGAAACTCGACTAAATCGAACATTTTCACCGACACAAACATATATGCTCAACCACCAAATACATAAGAACAATTTAGAACACATAAACGAAATTTCTACGACGTTCGATTTTTCGATTAAATTTCAACCTTTCAAAAACCAGAATTTTCAAACATCACCAAATCAAATAAAAAGCACGCTATACGACGACCTAACCTTGCTCGATACAACTACGTAATTTATTTCGAATTCTAACTGTGAAAACATCGGTTTTTATCGATTTCCTACAATTCGACCTAAACGGACAAAACAACGGAAACATAACGAAAACTAACCAAAACATAACCAAACTTCATGAAACTTTAAACAGCAGCTCACATACATATAGCCAACCAACACAGGTATTTATACGACTTTTCGACCGTAAAAACATCGGTTTCTATCGATTTTGTCAAAAATAGCAACCTAACCACATAATTCTCTACACATTCAAACAATTCAAAAACAAACATATATAATCATACTCAATCAATATAATAACTGAGTTTCACACCCTTACCCGATTTAATCGTGTTCTAGAAAGTCGGGAGATTGATTTCTTCCTTCACAAGTTTTTCCTCTCTTTTCTTCTTTCTCTTCTCTTTTCTTCTTCTCCACTTTTCTTTTCTCTCTTTTTCTTTCTATTCTTTCTATTTCTATTTTTCTTTTCTTTTCTTACTAACTTAGTGAAATTAAATGTGAAATGTCCAAAATACCCCCACACTCAAATATCTCGCAAACGTTCCCAAAACGCGATAAAATATATTTCCGCCGAAAAATAACATATTTTCACATAAAAGTCGAAATTAGAATAAAATAATAATAAAATAATCCAAAAAGACTCAATACAATAAAACTGGCAAAAACTGGGGCGTTACAACTCTTCCCCACTTAGAAATTTTCGTCCTCGAAAATAATACCTGATACAAACAACTCCGGATACGACTCCCGCATCCGACTTTCCAATTCCCAAGTCAAATTGCCCTCAGCAGCGCCTCCCCACGCCACTTTCACAAGTGCAATCTCCTTGCCTCTTAACCTTTTCAACTCGCGATCTAAAATCCTCACCGGTAAAACCTCAACCGTAAGATTATCTCTTACCTCAACCTCATCCATCGGAATCACATGAGACGGATCTGGAACATACTTCCATAGCTGTGAAACATGGAAAACATCATGTAGATTCGAAAGATTCGGTGGCAATGCTATCCTGTAAGCCACTGCACCAACTCTTTCGGATATCTGATATGGACCAATAAAACGTGAAGTAAGCTTCCTCGACTTCAAAGCACGTCCAACACCAGTCACCGGCGAAACCCTAAAAAACACATGGTTACCCGCTTGAAACTCAAGATCTCTTTTCCTTTTATCATGATAACTCTTTTGCCTACTCTGAGAAGCTTTCATCTTCTCCCGAATAAGTTTCACCTTTTCCGTCATTTGTTGAACTAACTCAGGTCCAACTACTGCACTTTCACCAGATTCATGCCAACACAAAGGTGTTCGACATCTTCTTCCATAAAGTGCCTCAAAAGGTGCCATTCCGATACTAGAATGGAAACTGTTATTATACGTAAACTCGATCAATGAAAGAAAACTGTCCCAAACTCTACCTTGCTCAAGAACACAAGATCTCAGTAAATCTTCCAATGACTGAATTGTTCTCTCCGTCTGACCATCAGTCTGCGGATGATAAGCAGAACTCAATCTCAGCTTAGAACCTAACGCCTTTTACAAACTTTCCCAAAATCTGGAAGTAAACCTCGGATCACGATCAGAAACAATACTCAACGGGACGCCATGCAACTTCACAATCCCACAGATATAAAGCTCAGCCAAACGCTCCATAGAATAACTGATATCAATCGGAATGAAATGCGCCGATTTAGTCAGCCTATCAACGATCACCCAAATAGAATTATGCCCACTCGGAGAATTAGGCAAACCCGTCACAAAATCCATCGATATACTATCCCATTTCCACTCCGGAATATCCAACGGTTGCATTAATCCTGCAGGCCTCTGATGTTCCACTTTCGACTTCTGACAAGTCAAACACGCATAAACAAACTGAGCCACATCTCGTTTCAAACCAGACCACCAAAATATTTTCTTCAAATCTTGGTACATCTTATTAACACCAGGATGTATACTCATACTACTCCGGTGTCCTTCCTCAAGAATCATCTTTTTCAACTCTGCATCATCCGGTATACAAATTCTACCACGAAATCTCAAAATACCCTGATCATCCACTTTAAAGTCACCGTTCACTTCTTGATTTCCAACAAGCAACAAATCAACAAGTTTCAAGTCCAACTTCTGTTTCTCTATAACAGACAACAGAAAATCATTAGTGATCTTTAACATACCAAGCTTCACACTCTCATGTGAAAGCTCACAAACCAAACTCAAGTCTTGAAATTGTTCCAGAAGTTCCCACTCTTTCACCATCAAAGTAGATGTACGCAAAGATTTCCGACTCAAAGCATCAGCTACCACATTAGCCTTACCAGGATGGTAATTCAAGCTAAAGTCATAGTCCTTCAGAAGTTCCAACCATCTCCGTTGCCTCATACTCTATTCCTTTAGACCAAACAAGTACTCAATATCCTTGCGATTACCAAACACTTCGAACCTAGAACCATAAAGATAATACCTCCAACTATTCCAACACAATACCACCGCAACCAATTCCAAATCCATAATAATACAGATCCTTTTATAAATCCTCAATTGTCGTAAAGCATAAGCCACGACTTTACCCTCTTGCATTACCACGTTGACTAAACTCATCAAAGACACATCACAATACCCCACAACCGGTTTATTAGGATCACACAAAATCAAAGCTGAAACCGTAGACAACTTCTACTCCAGCTCACCAAAACTTACTCACAACGAACATTCAAACAAACGACTCACCCTTTGTAAGTCAACTGAGATACCAGAAGTACGAACTTAACAAAGTCTTCCATAACCTGTAATAACAACCAACTGAGCCCAAAAGTTTCTAATCTCCTTAACTAACTTCAAAGCCTCTCATGTAGAACTACATCTACTTCCGATGGATCCATTAACCATACTCTCATCTGAAATAACATTTCCAAGAAACTACCCCTTTTCAACCAAAATTCTCACTCGAATAACTTAGCATAAAACTTCGTCTCTTTTCAACACTTGTAATTCAAATCTCAAACACTTTACTCATTCTTCCTCTGAGTTTATAACAAATCCAAATATCCTCAATCGAAACCACTACGAACTTATCCAATTAAATATGGAAGATACGATTCCTCTACTCCATAAACATTAGAGACGCGTTACTAACACCAAATACCATCACTGTACGTTGCAATTCCCAACCAAAATCCAAAAGATATAAATCCTTAAAGCTTTTGCAAAACTTTTCACTGGGTAACTGGTTACTCACATACAAGCTTAACCGAGTAAATAACAACCTATTCCGAGGATAACAAACCTAACCAGTCACATTAAATCGATCAAAGCCTCAACTCACACAATTCACCACTCTTATCAAACATTCCAAACAATTGTAATTCACTCAAACTCAACCAAACCATTCCAGTCATCTATTCGTGAAAGCGGACACTTATTCTCCATCATTACCTTATTCAACTGTCAGTAATCCATACACAATTTCTTCTCTTTACAGTCCAAATTCCATAAATTCCTACGTGTAGCAACAACCAATCCAAAAGAACTCTCAAATACTACATCCATACCTAAAGGTTCTCTCAAAATTTCCATTAATGCTCTAAAACTCCAAAGACTACAAACCTCTCTAGAACTCTAAGTTTCGATTTCCAAAGTCTCAATACCATTATACACATCATGCTTGTTATTCCATTCAATCATTCTTCCTTTTTGGTTACTTACAATACTGGAGCTTTCTAAGACAACACCTTAATGTTCCATCCAAAAACACATCTGAAAACTATGCCCAACTGACGGACATCACTGTGGCTTCCTGCCAATTTCCAGGACACTACCATCGCAGACAAAACAAACATCTGAGTTTCACTTCCTAAAAGTTCTCCTGCTTACTTAGCAGATCCAAACCTCAAATCCTTACCTTCGTCCAATTTGAGTTCACACTCTTCTCTCTGAGAACAACCATTAACGATGCCCAATCATTCACTCTCAAAACCTCATACTGAACCAACATACCAAAGCCTCTAATCCATTTCATCTTCCGATATTAGCATCTTCATCAACTCATCAAAACAATCTGTAATCATCTCCTTAAATTCCAAATAACTCATTTCACACACTATCAAAGCCGGAAAGACCCGTCTATTCCATCCAACATAATTCCCGTCTGTTATCAACAAGAGATTAAGGGTGATCAGTTCCTCAATTTGCCAATAGACAGTCGACAATCATGATGGGGCATAAACCGTCTTTACCAAACTATAATAGCCTTTCTTGCATCCCATACACAAAACTACCTAAGGCACAGATCCTTAGTTGACATAAACCTTACCTCCGCATTTCTTACGGAATCGGGAACAACACTGTCCAAACAACACTTACAATCTTACAATTCACAACACACTGAGACAGCGCTCCACACCTGAAGCAACATGGAGAAGTACCAGCTTCTCCCCCACTTACCTCATTCTAACTCCTGAAAACAAAGGATTAGAAAACCAGAAAGCACTGACAGTGTTTCACACACATATCACGTACTAAGGGACAAACAACAACGACAGTATTCAACTGTCACGCCAACAGACTCAACAACTGACTCAACACTGGCTCTGATACCACTTAATGTAACACCCCTTCTATACCCCGTACAAAAACCGGAATAAACTAATCTTATAAATAAAACATCAGAGCAAAGAATAATTTATCATGATATAGCCAGAGATGTCACACCAACGTGAACTAAAACAACCTGCTCATATAGATATATAACAACCTGATAGTCATATAAATATAGGAACTCAGTTCCAAAATATCATCGTTCAGTTACAGAATTAAAGCGGAACATCCATAACTGATGTCATCACAAAAGATAAGTATGTCATATACATGTTCATACAAAGCCACTATATACAAGCCAAAAGAAACATCTACACTCGAACCCCGACTACCCGTGTTACATATCAGAGCCGACGGAACGACAAAAAGACGAAGACACTAATCTTCGCAAAAGACCTCCAGCATCTAATCTGTAATGCCATTACAGCATTAAACCACAGCAGAAGGGTGAGAAACAGGATTATAATATAATTGCATATCATTATAAAACACTTAGCAAAATATGCACAATTATTCTCACCACACAAATATGATACTTGTAAACAACACAAGAGATATTAAACCCATTTCACACATCAATCACATAAGCATATACATTAACACAATGCATAACAAATCCTTCTCAAAATTCAACACATAAACATTCATGTAATGAATTATGCAAATGCACAGAGACCGACACAACGACTCTATGCATGCGGTACCATTAGTCCCCTAGGAACTCTTGGAATCATCGCTCGTTACTTAGGGTAACTCCCCGTCGGGCATACGATGTTCCCCGTCGCTACCACTTATCAACAAGCATACGACGTTATGGATCGTTTTTAGTCCTTTATAATAGGCACACGATCAATACAACAATTGCTTACACCCATAAGGGATCTACAATTCAACATGCATTGTTTACACCCACGAAGGGATCTACAATGTCTACATGCATTGTTTACACCCACAAAGGGATCTATAATGTCTACATGCATTGTTTACACCCACGAAGGGATCTACAATGTCTACATGCATTGTTTACACCCACGAAGGGATCTACAATGTCTAAATGCATTGTTTACACCCACGAAGGGATCTACAATGTCTACATGCATTGTTTACACCCACGAAGGGATCTACAATGTCTACATGCATTGTTTACACCCAAAAAGGGATCTACAATGTCTACATGCATTGTTTACACCCAAGAAGGGATCTACAATGTCTACATGCATTGTTTACACCCAAAAAGGGATCTACAATGTCTACATGCATTGTTTACACCCAAGAAGGGATCTACAATGTCTACATGCATTGTTTACACCCACGAAGGGATCTACAATGTCTACAACCGGATGCATGTCATATAATGACCCATGGCAATCAAGGCTCATACATTAAATCATGCATTTCAAGTACATATAATACAATGCACATAATTGCCAAATGGCCACAAACCTTCACCACAACATCATATACCCATCAAACATCCCTCACACAAGTCATACGTTTCATATCATATCCTATCGCACAATATAGAAAATAACTCAAAAATTCCATTTTACGGTTTCTCGAAAAAGTCGGCTAAAAGTCGGCCAAGAATAATATTTTCTATCATCATCAAAAAGTACTCATCGACAACTTCGATTCGGTATAAAGAACTCTTAAATACGATAAACGGTTAACAAGATATGAATATTTCAAAATAACGCAAAAACATAAACCGGACGCCCGTCACTACGAAACGGTTCGTAAAAACTGTACCGATTGGACTAGGTTCAGACCTCAAAACTATTTTTCCTAGAAAGAACATCTCGTTAGCTTTCCAACGCTTCGAACGGGGGTTAAAACCGACTTACGGTTCAAGAGATATGAATTTCCGAAGTTTCCCCGACAAACCCGAATATTCTGTTTCAGCACAGTATGTATCGATACATAGGCTTATGTATCGATACAAAAGGCCACATGTATCGATACATAGAACGCATGTGTCGACGCATGCTGTAGTGAAAATTCTGTTTTCTCAAATTTCTACAGTATGTATCGATTCATAGGGGTTATGTATCGATACATAACTCTGTTTTTCTAAAAAAAAAACAGATTTCTCAAATTTCTCCCTTGCTGCCACCATTCCGAAATGCCCGGAAACTCGACTAAATCGAACATTTTCACCGAAACAAACATATACGCTCAACCACCAAATACATAAGAACAATTTAGAACACATAAACAAAATTTCTACGACGTTCGATTTTTCGATTAAATTTCAACCTTTCAAAAACCAGAATTTTCAAACATCACCAAATCGAATAAAAAGCACGCTATACGACGACCTAACCTTGCTCGATACAACTACGTAATTTATTTTGAATTCTAACCGTGAAAACATCGGTTTTTATCGATTTCCTACAATTCGACCTAAACGGACAAAACAACGGAAACATAACGAAAACTAACCAAAACATAACCAAACTTCATGAAACTTTAAACAGCAGCTCACATACATATAACCAACCAACACATGTATTTATACGACTTTTCGACCGTAAAAACATCGGTTTCTATCGATTTTGTCAAAAATAGCAACCTAACCACATAATTCTCTACACATTCAAACAATTCAAAAACAAACATATATAATCATACTCAATCAATATAATAACCGAGTTTCACACCCTTACCCGATTTAATCGTGTTCTAGAAAGTCGGGAGATTGATTTCTTCCTTCACAATTTTTTCCTCTCTTTTCTTCTTTCTCTTCTCTTTTCTTCTTCTCCACTTTTCTTTTCTCTCTTTTTCTTTCTATTCTTTCTATTTCTATTTTTCTTTTCTTTTCTTACTAACTTAGTGAAATTAAATGTGAAATGTCCAAAATACCCCCACACTCAAATATCTCGCAAACGTTCCCAAAACGCGATAAAATATATTCCCGCCGAAAAATAACATATTTTCACATAAAAGTCAAAATTAGAATAAAATAATAATAAAATAATCCAAAAAGACTCAATACAATAAAATTGGCAAAAACTGGGGCGTTACATAAACCACTTAAGCTGATGCACACACAAAGATTTAGCAAGACCTGACAGCTAGTTCCAAGATAGTTCAAGTGTATAAAGAAAACAAAACTATTACATACATCTACGATTATGACATAGCAGACAGTTATGTGAAGAGATGGACATGGTATGAACTCAAACATAATTCAAAATAGAAAAACAAATCAATGCAGGGGTCAAGCAAATTGTATCATTTGACATATTCAGAGAGCAATGATTAATGCCCTAGATGTGTCTATTGAAGCTGATTCATAAGAATAACAAAAGCAGCCAGATGTGAGGTCCAAAAGTTTTAACAAGAGTTTGTGTAAACAAGGCAAAGCAAGGTGAGATGGCATATGAGCTAAAGCACAAAACATACAAGGTTTTGAGAGATTGGCAAGCAGACTCAATTCATAAATATAATGGCTAGTCAACATGATGTCAATACATAAATAAAGCATGATCAGTTACAGATAAGAGTTATTTCAAACAAAATCACTTTAAACAAAAATCAATGGGGACAATTTGCAATTGAATGATGAGTTCAGATTGACATATATCAACAAAAACAATGAAACAATGATTTAAACAAATTGAAAGGTCTGTAAACAACTCAACAATTAACCACACACATCACTTAGATATCCATGCATTTACAACACATGTTAGAGATAAACTAAGAGATAATGAACACACAACTGTGACTGGTGTGTGATTGTGAGAGCAGTGGTACAGTTCGTGGTCAAAGTAAATGTGGTGCGTGTGATGCTTAATGACAACTTAACATGATAAAAGTCTACACCTCAACCTGCTAACATAAGTAAGATTTGACACACTTCAAATAAGAAACATACAGCAACAACAAACATTATGGTATTCAATAACATTTGAAACTTAAACTCTATGCAATATAGGGTATAAGACAAACCACAGGACAGTTCAACCATCAAATTTACACCAAAACATTTAGAGATAGGCAGTGCATAAACTTAGTAAAAACAACCAAATTAGGACAATAATCTAACAAGCATCTTCAACAAGCAATATGGATATACACCCTTAAAATAAGGTCAACCACGCATACCATCCATTCAAACTTATAAACTAAGCATTAATCAAGATAACATGTAGAAAACAAACATGATATGGATTGTGATACTCTAATACATAGTGAACATGGTTCAAACTACAAGTGGATAGCATATTAAGATAGATTTAATCATTTCAAGATAAGGAACACATATTGATGGCAACACATTAACAGATCAATCTAAATGTGCAAAGTGAAGATTGGTGGCTGTGGTTATGCTAAATGATTCTACAGGACACAACTCATCTGGACATAGAAACCAACAAGCAAATGACCAAATGTCACGAACCACAGAAGACAAAACACATTTAGCAATCTTATCATGTCAAGCAAAAGGAACCAATGAAACTCAAACATAGCTCAGCAGTACATCAGTTAAAGCAAAACTGACTCAAAGCATATTTCACGCATATCAACACTGCAGCCATACTAAAAAACTATAGATTAGACATCAATAAACACAGAGTGACAAAACAAATGTTCAACACATGGAGGTATCCATATTTGACAGCATAACAACATATGGCATTGCACATTATAGATGGTCATGAGCAGTCATAACAACATTGGTAACAACATTTGGAATAACAAAATCATACAAATAACTCAAAGCATGTGTTCATATGACTTAGAATGATCATGAGCAAGAAAAGCATTAAATGAGCATGATAAAAAAATGAAAGGGAAATAGGAATGATACCAAACAGAAGCTTTGCTAATGCCTTGAGTGTTCAGAACACCTCCACAGCCACTCAGAAATTCACTTCCTCAATTCACACGAAACTTGAAAAAAGTGTTTGTGAGGACAATTGTTGATGCCAATGAACTGAAATTGAGCCTCTTTATATAGGCAAGGTGTTGGGTTGATGTGAAGCATTATGGGCCGGGTCAAGTGAGGAACCAATCTTCAAAATACTAGGGTTTACATGAGCTGTTGAACCTTGAGGAGACATACGCTCCCTCCTTCTGACCACATACAGGTATCACAGGATTGAATAACCGAAATGAATATTTCTTCTTTGGTTCTCTTCTGTGGCAAGTAAGATAGGCATGAGAAAGGGAATTTGACAATGAAATTGCTCTGTTCAATTCGCAGGGTGCACAGAGTTGAACTGAAAACGGAACGCTTCTCAAACCACTTTGTTCAAGTAAAATTTGTTGAGCTTGAAGAGGGAACTCTTAGGGTAAATTGAAATTGGGAATGTGGCGCTAAGCTTGTGATGAGGTGAATTTAAAAAAAAAGAAGATGCTTGGAACCGTTTGAATGAATTGGAATTGTTTTCCTCCTTTCTGCAAAACCAAAACTCACGACCAGAGGAAGAAGAGAAACAACCCAACACACGTGCTATGTTTCAATTGGTTCAAGTTGTTCGTTGAAAAGTCAAAAAAGCAACGTAGCTTTCTGATTGGCTAATGGCTTTCTATCATTCTCCAATAAAAAATTTCTATAAATCCACAAAAGCTCAAATGAAAATATGCCACACATATCCTTCCTTTTTCTTAACGAAGGATTAATAATTATTAATGAAGATTTAGTTAATTTAAGCAACAAAATAAATGAAAATTAATAAAATGATTAGTAATGAAGAGATAATTGAAATTAAAATAGAACACATAGAATACTTAAAATAACCATTAAATGAAAATAAAAGAAATAGATAAATCATTAAAATAAATATTAAATAAAATAACCATAAATAAAAAAAGTACGTTAAATTAAAGTGCAGAGAAAAATAAATCAAATACCAGTTAGCAGGAAATGAGGGTAAAATTTGGGGTACAACATCTTGTTCAAAGCCCAAGATTGAAGCTGAAAGGTTATTTGTGTCTTGTTCAAAGCTCAAGATTGAAGCTGAATAGTTTGACTGAGATAGAATTTGTCATCTCTAAAGGGAGATATCTCATCTGTTTATCACAGTTGTTTGGGTAGCTGATTATAAAGGAGAATTACTTTAACTGGAATACATGGGGTCCAGCAATGCCATAATTTCTTTTATAAGGGAATTGTCTTGAAGGAGTAAACTTTAACTCTGTGTAGAGCAATGCCATTTTTCCTTAGGAATCTTTCATGCTAAGAGAGGGGCATTGGCTTGGATGTAAATAATCCAGAGGCTTGCCACTTACAGTGAAATTCTGGTTAAGCAGATCACGAAGATGTCAGACAGGATGTCGTGCCACTTGATCTCTGCTTCTCACACGGATCTAAGGAAGAACAAATGAAAAGATGCAGAAAGTAAATAACACCAGAAATTGTTAACCCAGTTCGGTGAACAACAACACCTACGTCTGGGGGATACCAAGCCAGGAATGAAATCACTAAGTAGAATTGGTTCTAAGCTAAACTCAAATGTTTACAGCTTATCACCTAGAAACTACCCTTCCTAGATTTCTACCTAAGACTCTCCTAGGTATAAGACTGTAATACCCCGTATTTTTATTACTCGGGATAATATTATATTATGATCGACTGAGCTCAGTGTACTCTGAGAAATTATTTGACAAAATAATTAGCGTAACTGTGGAACTTAGAACAAATCCAATTAATATTATCTGACTCTGAGACATTTTATTTATTTGGACTTAAGAGACTTTTTGGACATTTAGTAGTATTATTTCTAATACTAAGTTTGTTACTTATTTTCCTTCCACTTTCCAAACCTGTAAAAAGAAAAAGATAGTAAGAAAGGAAATAAAGAGAAAAGAAGGAAAAGAAGAGGAAAGAAAGAAGAAACAGAGAAAGGAAGGAGAAAAAGAGGATAAAAAGGGTTTTGGAAGAAAATCCAAGAACAATCATCATCCATTGATCTAAACTTCATCCAATCATCTCATCATCATCATTTTCATCATCTATCCAAGGTGGGTTCTAGTTAGTACCATTGTTTAGAGTTTTTGATATATGAGTTTTTAGGATAGGATGTAGAAATTGATGCTCTAACGGTTAGAATTCGATATAAATTGAAAGGAATGATCAATATGCTTGTAGAAACATGTAATGATGTTTATTTTGATGTTTTGGTGTACTTTGAATAAATTGAAAATCTTAGGGTTTATGGAAAATATGTGTTCTTGATGAGAATGAGGTTTTATGAAAGCTTGATGATGAAACCATGGTAGAACATGTTATATACCTCTGTTTGGTTGTTTGAAACTGATGTTGAGGGATTAGGAGGGTTGGATTTGAACTGTCTTCGTTGGTATTTTTTTCTGAGTATCGCACTGCGCGCTTAGCGCGCAAAAGCCCGCTCAGCGCGGTGTTGAATTCCTGCAACCCCTCCAGGCCATAGCTTGCGCGCTTAGCGCGGGCAGGGGTGCGCTTAGCGCGATCTGGGACTTGAAGTTTTTCTTCCAAAACGGGAAAATTCATAACTTTCGACTCGCTTATCGGATTCGATCATTATTTATATCGATGTAAAGCCGAGGAAATATTCTACGTAATGGAGACGACATATGTCTATTTTGTCGACCGACTAAATAATCGAGAAAGTTCAAAAGTGTTTTAATTATGTTTTAATTGTTATAAATTATTCTATTATACAATTGTGAGATGCCTTGCCTATCCTATTATTGTTTAACATGATTGTAATTGAATATGCATGTTAATATGGAAAAAGAAATAAAAAGATTGAGGAAAATCCCTTATGAACTATAGGATAATTTAGAAGGTTTGGAGACACTAGTATGGAACATGTTGGTTAACCTTGGTGGTTTGAAAGGCAAGAGAGGCCTTGAGGGATGATAGCCTAGTGATTGTCGAATACAATCATGTTCGTGTGTGTGATTACGTAATCGTAACCGGTTTATCTTGAGTGTAGTTTCATGAGTCTCGGACTCCTCTGAAATGGATGCACAACTACTTGGCAGGTTTGATTCCTCGTATTGTACGAATGGCGCCCATGGAGCGTATGCTTGTGACGGTTAATGGCCCGTGTGAAGTGACGTTTCATAATGGTTAATGGCCCGTAGAACCCGAATCCATTCGTATGTCAAGTAGATTACAAGGATCTATGACTCGGGTCGCCTTCTAGACGTAGAAGCGGACGGGAACAGGAGGTACCTTGGTATGGTTATCGATTCGTGATACTTTTGAGTTGTTGAACTCATGGCATGTTTCCATATAGTGTGAGAATTGAAATGTGAACTCAAGAATACTTTCCCCTTCTTCCCATACTTGAGTTAGGATGGTTAGAACCTTGTTAATCCTAGAGAATCCATAAGATAAGGAACTCACTGAGATTTGATGTATCTCACCCCACGTTGTTGATGTATTTCAGGTGCTTCGGGTTCCGAGAAGGGTAAGGATAAGGTCGTGTGATCTTTTCCTTGCTTGTTGATGGCTAGCTTCCGTAGCGAAGTGTATTTTGGGATCATTGTTGATCTAGTTCTTAGTTTTTATCATTTGAACATCTTGTGTATAATATGCCTTAGGTTTTTGTACTTTGTACTTTAGGGCATTTATTTGTATACAATGTGTTAACTAGAAGCTTATGTGTTTCAGTACCAAACACTTGGATCTATATATAATATTTATGCTTTGATGTGTGAGTTTTATATATGGGTGTTACAGTTGGTATCAAAGCAGGTCGTATCCTCGACCTAGCCATGAAATAGTATAAGTATTTCTTTCCGTTTCATATACGTTGTGTCGCCATTGGTCTTAAGTGTTATATTTATGGCATTGAGCCTGATCAACTTAATCCTATTTGTATGACCTTTAGGAACATGGTTGAAGGACGTAGAAACACTTGTGGTAGACCCCGTACCACTCCTGAAGGGACGAATCCGCCGGGCGGCGATGGCAATGCTCCTCTGTATCAGTTTATGCAACAGATGCAGCAGCAACAAAATCTATTCATGCAGCAAATGGTGCAACAAATGAATGGAGGTTTGCATCCTACGGTAGTTGTTCCAGAAGCTGAAGGTGAGAAATTCTGGGATTTTATCCGCATGAATCCCCCTGAATTTCATGGTGGATTGGATCCCGTGAAGGCTCACGAATGGATTTCTGGTATGGAGAGGATTTTCTTGATAGTCCAGTGCAGCGAGGAGAACAAAGTGTTGTTCGCCTCTCACTCATTGAAGGGGTCCCGCTATGAGATGGTGGGAGAGTGCTTCGGCTTTAATGGTTATCCAGGAGGTGCCAAAGGTCTGGGAGCAGTTCAAGGTTGTTTTCATGGAGAAGTATTTTCCGAGCTCTTTGAGAACTCAGAAAGAGTTTGATTTTCAACAACTAAGACAAGGTAGTATGACTGTGGCCAGTTATGCTGAAAAGTTTGAAGACATGGCTGCTTATTCTAGGTAGGCTATGTATGCTCCAGATGAGAGGTGGAAGGTGGACCAATTTATTTTTGGACTTAGAGCTGAAATATCCCATAGTGTATCTCAGAGGGAGTTCACTACTTATGCCGAAGTTCTAAGACAATGCTATGTAGCTGAACATAGTTTGAAGAAAGTCCAAGCGAAAGATGTTACGAGTAGGGTGAATCAAGGGGATCGCGGTAGATCCAACCAACAATTCAGGCCTAGGCAACAAGCCTTCAAAGGAAAGCAAGTTCAATATTCAAGGGCGAGTACACCTCCGGTGTGTCGCACTTGTGGAAGGATGCATTATGGAAGGTATGGTATAGACAATGTGAAGTGTTACCAATGTCAGAAGGTGGGTCATTTGAAAAGGGATTGTCCTCAGAATAGGACTCAACCACAAAGAAGGGTTTACACTTTAGATGCAAGGAAGAAGAAAAGTGACAACTCTTTAATTGCCGGTACGTGTTTCGTAAACGGACATCCTTGTTTTGTTTTATTCGATTGTGGAGCAACGCACTCCTTTGTATCTATGCAATGTGTGAAACGGCTAGGGTTACCAACTATTCCTATGTCTTCTCCTATGGTGGTCACTACCGTCATGGATGAAATAGTTGAGACACCGTCGATGTGTGAAAATTGTGTTTTGTCTGTGGACGGTAGAGTTTTTCAGATTGATCTTATTTGTCTGCCGCTCAAGAAAGTTGATGTCGTTTTGGGAATGGATTGGCTTTCTGCTAATTCGGTGTTTATTGGGTGTGAAGAAAAGCTCATCATCATTCCATCTATTGATGCTACCCCGAAAGATGTCTTAACAACTATTCTAGAAGGTACGGTCGGAATGATAAGTTTCTTGTTTGAAGAAGAGAAATCTGTTCTGTTGGTTCTCACTAAGGAAGGGAGTAGCGACCTTCAAGTTTCGAACATTCCTGTAGTTTGCGAGTTTTCCGAAGTCTTCCCCGAAGATGTCACTTCTCTTCCTCCGGAGAGGGAAGTGGAATTTTCTATTGACCTGGTACCGGGAATAGCTCCTATATCTGTTCTCCGTACCGGATGGCACCTTTGGAGTTAAGAGAATTAAAGGGACAATTGGAGGAGCTTATGGCTAAGCATTTTGTTAGACCTAGCGTCTCACCATGGGGAGCCCCAGTTTTGTTAGTAAAGAAGAAAGACGGCGGGATGCGATTGTGTATTGACTATCGTCAGCTGAATAAAGTCACCATTAAGAACAAGTATCCCTTGCCAAGGATAGACGACCTATTAGATCAATTGAAAGGAGCCTGTGTGTTCTCGAAGATTGATTTGAGGTCGGGTTATCACCAAATCCGGGTGAAGAGTTCTGATGTACCTAAGACTGCATTTAGGACCCGTTATGGTCATTACGAATTCTTAGTGATGCCTTTCGGTGTGACTAATGCTCCAGCTGTTTTTATGAATTATATGAATCGGTTATTTCAAGCTTACTTGGATCAATTTATAGTGATCTTCATTGATGACATTCTTATCTATTCCCGTACTCCACAAGAACACGAAGGACATTTGAGAATCGTCTTATCAATCTTACAAGAGAAGCAACTTTTTGCCAAGTTAAGCAAGTTCGAGTTCTGGATGTCTGAAGTTAGTTTTCTTGGTCACGTTATATCACAGGGTGGTGTAGCGGTGGATCCGTCAAAGGTTGAAGCTATGATTAATTGGGAGAGACCGAAGAATGTATCGGAAATTAGAAGTTTCTTGGGTCTAGCAGGTTACTACAGAAGGTTTATCAAAGACTTTTCGCAGTTAGCGTTGCCAATGACTAAGCTTACTCAGAAGGATTGCCCCTTTGAGTGGGATTCGGCGTGTGAGCAAAGTTTCATGAGTTTGAAGGAAAGATTAACAACAGCTCCCGTTCTAATTATTCCCGATCCTAGCAAGTTGTATGAGGTGTTTTGTGATGCGTCTAAGATGGGACTAGGAGGCGTTTTAATGCAAGAAAGTCACGTGGTGGCTTATGCTTCTCGACAATTGAAAATTCATGAGAAGAATTATCCAACCCACGATTTGGAATTAGCGGCGACGGTATTTACTTTGAAAGTCTGGCGTCACTATTTATATGGAGTACATTTTGAAATGTTTAGTGACCACAAGAGTTTAAAGTACCTCTTTGACCAAAAAGAGTTGAATATGCGTCAAAGGAGGTGGATGGAATATTTAAAGGATTATGATCTAGAGCTAAAATACCATCCGGGTAAAGCGAACAAAGTGGTCGATGCCTTGAGTAGGAAAGTTTTGAGAAAGGCCGAATTGATGATGTTAGAATAGTCGTTGTTGGAAAAGTTTAGAGATTTAAATCTTCAATTTGTGTGGACTCCTAATGGAGTGATTATGGGGATTTTGAATGTCAAATCTACTTTAAGAGTTGAAATTCAACAAGGACAATTATTGGATGAGAAGTTGCAAGAGATGCTAAGTCAACCGGGTTTTGTGCACGCTAGCGATGGAATGATTATGTTTAACCAAAGATTTTGCGTTCTGAACGATGCAACTTTGAAAAGAAGGATTTTAGAGGAAGCGCATAAGGGTGCCTTCACTATACATTCGGGTTCTTCAAAGATGTATCAAGATTTAAAGAAGGACTATTGGTGGTCAGGTATGAAAATGGATGTTGCGGCCTTTGTGTCGGAATGTGCGGTATGCCAACAAGTTAGGATTGAACATCAAAGACCGGGTGGATTATTGCAACCATTAGAAATCCCAGTTTGGAAATGGGATAGTATTTCTATGGATTTTGCAGTAGGTTTACCCCGTACGCAAGGTGGTTATGATTTGATTTGGGTAATAGTAGATCGGTTGACAAAGTCGGCGCATTTCTTGGCCGTGAAGGCTACCTTCAAAGCGAATCATCTTGCAAGGTTGTTTATTTCAGAAATTGTGAGATTGCATGGTATTCCCTCTAATATCGTGTCGGATAGAGATCCAAAGTTTACTTCAAGGTTTTGGAAAGTTTTTCAACGAGCTATGGGGGCGGAGTTGCGTTTGAGCACGTCTAATCATCCACAGACGGATGGTCAAACTGAGCGAATGATACAAACGATGGAGGATATGTTGAGAGCTTGTGTGTTAGAAAGTAAAGGGAATTGGAAAGAACTTCTACCATTGATTGAGTTTTCTTATAATAATAGTTATCATGCGAGCATCGGTATGGCTCCGTATGAAGCATTGTATGGGAGAAAATGTAGAATACCTTTGTGTTGGGCGGAGGTTGGTGAAGATAGAATTTTGGGACCCAACAATATCCAAGAGACTACGGAAAAGATTCGAATGATCCGCGAGAAAATTAAACAAGCACAAGATCGACAAAAGAGTTATGCGGATAACCGGATGAGACCTTTAGAATTTGAAGAAGGTGACCATGAGTTTTTGAAAGTTACTCCGAGATTAAGACTGAAAGGACCGTTTAAGTCACGGAAGTTAAGTCCGAGATACGTGGGACCATATCAAATTTTAGAAAGGATTGGCGAAGTAGCGTACAGGTTGGCCTTACCTCCTTCTCTGTCGGAAATGCATGATGTTTTTCATGTATCTCAACTTCGCAGATTTGTTCCGGATCCTTTTCAGCCAATTCTGCCGGATACAATTGAAATAGAAGCAGACTTGACTTTTGAATCTCAACCGAGTCGCATTGTGGGAAGAGAAACGAAGGTATTAAGGAACAAGCATATTCCTCTCGTCAAGGTGCAGTGGGATGTAACACATCCGGGTGATGCAACTTGGGAAATTGAATCGGAAATGCGAGATGCTTACCCTCATCTGTTCAGGTAATCTTTTAAATTCGAGGACGAATTTCTATTTAAGGGGGGGAGGATGTAATACCCCGTATTTTTATTACTCCGGATAATATTATATTGTGATCGACTGAGCCTAGTGTACTCTGAGAAATTATTTGACAAAATAATTAGCGTAACTGTGGAACTTAGAACAAATCCAATTAATATTATCTGACTCTGAGACATTTTATTTATTTGGACTTAAGATACTTTTTGGACATTTAGTAGTATTATTTCTAATACTAAGTTTGTTACTTATTTTCCTTCCACTTTCCAAACCTATAAAAAGAAAAAGATAGTAAGAAAGGAAAGAAAGTGAAAAGAAGGAAAAGAAGAGGAAAGAAAGAAGAAAAAGAGAAAGGAAGGAGAAAAAGGGTTTTGGAAGAAAATCCAAGAACAATCATCATCCATTGATCCAAACTTCATCCAATCATCTCATCATCATCATTTTCATCATCTATCCAAGGTGGGTTCTAGTTAGTACCATTGTTTAGAGTTTTTGATATATGAGTTTTTAGGTTAGGATGTAGAAATTGATGTTCTAACGGTTAGAATTCGATATAAATTGAAAGGAATGATCAATATGCTTGTAGAAACATGTACTGATGTTTGTTTTGATGTTTTGGTGTACTTTGAATAAATTGAAAATCTTAGGGTTTATGGAAAATATGTGTTCTTGATGAGAATGAGGTTTTATGAAAGCTTGATGATGAAACCATGGTAGAATATGTTATATACCTCTGTTTGGTTGTTTGAAATTGATGTTGAGGGATTATGAGGGTTGGATTTGAACTGTCTTCGCTGGTATTTTTTTCTGAGTATCACACTGCACGCTTAGCGTACAGAAGCCCGCTCAGCGCGATGTTGAATTCCTGCAACCCCTCCAGGCCGTAGCTTGCGCGCTTAGCGCAGGCAGGGGTGCGCTTAGCGCGACCTGGGACTTGAAGTTTTTCTTCCAAAATGGGAAAATTCATAACTTTCGACTCGCTTATCGGATTCGATCATTCTTTATATCGATGTAAAGCCGAGGAAATATTCTACGCAATGGAGACGACATATGTCTATTTTGTCGACCGACTAAATAATCGGGAAAGTTCAAAAGTGGTTTAATTATGTTTTAATTGTTATAAATTATTCTATTATGCAATTGTGAGATGTCTTGCCTATCCTATTATTGTTTAACATGATTGCAATTGAATATGCATGTTAATATGGAAAAAGAAATAGAAAGAGTGAGGAAAACCCCTTATGAACTATAGGAGAATTTAGAAGGTTTGGAGACACTAGTATGGAACATGTTGGTTAACCTTGGTGGTTTGAAAGGCAAGAGAGGCCTTGAGGCATGATAGCCTAGTGATTGTCGAATACAATCATGTTCGTGTGTGTGATTACGTAATCGTAACCGGTTTATCTTGAGTGTAGTTTCATGAGTCTCGGACTCCTCTGAAATGGATGCACAACTACTTGGCAGGTTTGATTCCCCGTATTGTACGAATGACGCCCATGGAGCATATGCTTGTGACGGTTAATGGCCCGTGTGAAGTGACGGTTCATAATGGTTAATGGCCCGTAGAACCCGAATCCATTAGTATGTCAAGTAGATTACAAGGATCTATGACTCGGGTCGCCTTCTAGACGTAGAAGCGGACAGGAACAGGAGGTACCTTGGTATGGTTATCGATTCGTGATACTTTTGAGTTGTTGAACTCATGGCATGTTTCCATATAGTGTGAGAATTGAAATGTGAACTCAAGAATCCTTTCCCCTTCTCCCCGGACTTGAGTTAGGATGGTTAGAACCTTGTTAATCCGAGAGAATCCATAAGATAGGGAACTCACGAGATTTGATGTATCTCACCCCACGTTGTTGATGTATTTCAGGTGCTTCAGGTTCCGAGAAGGGTAAGGATAAGGTCTTGTGATCTTTTCCTTGCTTGTTGATGGCTAGCTTCCGTAGCGAAGTATATTTTGGGATCATTGTTGATCTAGTTCTTAGTTTTTATCATTTGAACATCTTGTGTATAATATGCCTTAGGTTTTTGTACTTTGTACTTTAGAGCATTTATTTGTATACAATGTGTTAACTAGGAGCTTATGTGTTTCAGTACCAAACACTTGGATCTATATATAATATTTATGCTTTGATGTATGAGTTTTATATATGGGTGTTACAAAGACCCTTCTCAATTCCCTTTCAATCACAGCAGTGACTGAAAATATTACAACTTAATAAGAACGTCCTTCTCAAGTATTCACACAATTCACGAGAGGCTCACAAGTACAAACCCTAGTACTTCTAAAACAACTGCAACAAATAAAACCAGCAAACTAGGTTAACTCTAACATATTTATATTGTAAACCATAGCTGGACTTGGGCTTCTAAACCGCAGCAGAAATCTTCCTCAGAATTAGCGACCTAATTCTTTCTTCAATCCCAAGTTACCAAAAATGTCTCCTTCACAAGGAAACCGCAAATCCATTTAGAATCAGAATCACTGATTCCACAATCTCAGATGCCACCTGGAATCCTAGTCATATTCCAATCACACCTGCTAACTAAAACAGTTACTTCAAAACTAAAACAGACAAAGATGTCGAATCCTCTTGATAGGACATCTTGTCAAACAACTCAACCTGCAGTTAGTCTAACATGTTAGGACATCTTGTCCAACATTTTCCTGCTAAGTTAGTTTTACCAAAATTAATGCCAACCTCAAAAGCATGGACTCAACAATCTCCCCCTTTGGCAAATTTTGGCTAAAACTAACTTCCATTCACCTGCAGCAACATATCAGGGAGAGACCACTATCAGAGCAGCAACGGAATCAACAACAAAACATGTCTCCCCCTCAAACAGTTCAGATCTACTCCCCCTCAGTAGTTAGTAGATCATCAGAAGTCAGCAGTGGTTCGTGATGTTAGTAATTCTCCCCCTTTTTAGCCACAATATGACAAAGGTAGAAAGACTAACACAATAACCAATAAACCAGCTGATGACACTGAATTTCACCGTATTTTTGACTCCGATTTCGCATGCATTCTTAGTCTTTTAATGTCATTTTATTATGTTATTATTATGTTTTTTCTTTGTTTTCAGGTTTTTAGTCTAATCGGAGCCCCGAGCGAGAAAAGGAGCGAAAAGGAAGTCGAAATGAGCTAAAATAGAGAAAATCAGCATTTTGCACTTATGGCATCCACTATGGCGGCCGCCACAGGGTCTTCCATGACGTGGCCATGTCTCAAACTCCTCCCAACTGTTTTTCCCCACGATCTCCAACTGCCCAAGCAAGTTTACACTCATGGCGGACGCCATGGTGTTGTGGCGGGCGCCACAAGAACAAAGCGAGTTCCCTCCCAAATTCAAATGCTAGGGGCATCCTTGTCTTTTCCACATGTCTCCTTGCCTATAAATAGGACTTTAGATTTTCGTTTTTCTTCATCCAAGCTTAGTTGTTCATAAGCATATATCAGTGTAATAGTGGTAATCGCTTCACATCGAGGTGTTACTACATTCGAGAGATCGAGTCTGTAAGAGCCTGTGAGATTGAGTCTTGGAGCACTCTGGAAGGAAGTTAATCCTGCCGCCATTTTACTTTCAGTTCGCATTTTATTCAACCACTCCGATTGGAGCAGGTTTTTATTACTTTACCTTTTGTCAACTTTATTTCTTGCATTGTCTTTTAATTTCATTTACTTTCCGCACTCGCATTACTTTCATTTACTTTCCGCACTCGCACTACTTTCATTTATTTTCCGCACTGCTTTACTTTCATTTACTTTCCGCACTCGCACTACTTTCATTTACTTTCCGCACTCACACTTAAATACTTTTTTATGAAAAATCTAAAAATGAACTTTTACTTTACCATGTCTGGCTAATTTTATAAAGGTTAGAATGTGAAGATCATAACCGAACCGATAATCTGTACAATTGTTAGTGGAAACACTTAAGGGCTATTTTAACTTTCAATATAAGTTTTCCTGTTCTTAAATTCCGTTGGGTAAGATCGAAAGCCGTCCAACGCCTATCTAAACTTAATTGTTTTTAAACTATTTCGAAAACAGCGAAAGCGCTTTGTTTAGTTTATTAGGAGTTTTTAATTTAAAAAGAAAAGAGATTTTAAAACCATTTTCGGACGCGTTAAGAAGTTTAAAGTCTGGTTCGTAAGGACCTCTTTTTTTCAGAAAATCCAGGTTAAAATACTTTTCAACTTGGTCAAGATACTATATTTCTTAAAAATAGGTTTACTACTCTAACGCAATGCGCGCCTTTTTATCCGTGACAATAAGAGGGTTTGATTAGGGGGTACAACTCGGTTCTGAATACGCGAAAGCGACAGTTCCTGTCAAATTAGTTCTTTTCAAAGTAGAAAACATTGCCCGTAAGTAGTTCTATTAGCAAGTACTTGGATTATCAATTGGTTGTGTGAATTGCATTCGAACCTGTCTTTATCAATTAATTTTAATTACTTTATTTACTACCGTGCACTCTTCAAAACTACTATTTTCAATCACCTTAGATACACACCTTAACAATAGATAGCGATAGATTGACACTTGGTCTCTGTGGATACGATAATCTTTTATATTACTCTGACGCGTTCGTACACTTGCGAAAAAAACACGCATCACCAGCTCAAAATAAAACTTTACACACCCAACAGAAAAGAAACACAATATCCTGGGCATTCAGCCCTTACAAAACTAGAAAGAAACAACAAAATAGAAGGAAAAAAAAGAGAGAAGATTGAAAAATCCTCTCGCTATGGTGAGAATACATATTCAGAGAGAAGAATATTATTCCCACTCCAACCTTCTGAAAGTTACGCCTCATCAGAAAGGCAAACTCCAAGCTTGCCTCTCAACGTCTCAAATTGATTTGCATCCAGAGCTTTAGTGAAGATGTCAGCTAATTGATTTTCTGTGGCCACATGTTCCAAAGTGATAACTTTATCTTCTACGAGATCTCGAATGAAGTGATGCCTGATGTCAATGTGTTTAGTTCGGCTGTGCTGAATGAGATTTGAAATTCTGGTACCAGATATGTGATGTTACGTGTGATGTCACAATAACACACTCTATAATGGACAATGTAAAACAACAATAAATCTACACAATGAATTGTTCACCTAGTTCAGTTTAACTACCTACGTTGGGGGGATACCAAGCCAGGGATGAATTTCACTATCAGTAGAATTAATTTACAGACTCAACAGCCCAGTTGACATCTCATAAACTTAATCTCTACTTAATGAACCTTCTACCTAAGAGACCACTTAGGTATGAGAACACTACTCAATCCCTAAATCACTTCAGTGATATAATTCAAAGATCACACACTTTGAAACACTCAACTTGATTCTGCTTCACAGCTTTGATCAAGAACAACTCAAAACAACAACACCAATTCACACTAGAATGGTTTACAATACAAACACGAAGACTCAAACGACTCTCAGTCTTTAGCTCTCTTTCTTCGTTACTTTCTTCAAAGGTTTGATACGCTTTATATAGCTATTTGATCTGGTCTTGGACCTGCTACAATATCTGACCTGATTTGTTATTTAAAATTAAATCTTTGACATATTTTCTCTCTCAAAATCTTCTTAAATCTTCAGCCTTTAAACTCTCCTACAAATCTGCATCAAATCTGTTTGTAACAGAAAATATCTCCTCCAAGATATTCGCATCCAATTACTCTGCCAGCTCTTCCAAAATCCAGCTAAAACGCTTAAACCTAAAAACATCTCAGACCTGATGTTTTACTGTTCTGCATATCTGATGTCATGACATCGCATGTGACATCAGACTTCAAAACTTCAACAACTTAAACACTTAACATACACCAATGTTAAGACTCAATGTTAAGACATCACCCATGTGACATCAACATTGAACAACTTTGTTTTACCAAAATTTCAGCCAATCCAAGAACTAACAATCTCCCCCTTTGGCTAATTTTGGCTAAAACAATCTGTGCAACATCAGAGACTTTAGCAGTGGATAAAACATTAAAAAGACCAGAACCAGCATAACCAGCTGTTCAACATGCACACTGCCCCTCAACATCTACACCACACCAGATCTTATATAGGATACACTCTACACACCTAGGCTAACTCTCCCCCTTTTTAGCCATAATTGGACAATCACCAAACACAATGTCCTGACTTAAAGACATGGTCAAACACAAGTTCCAACATTGACTGTTCAGTCGATACAAACTATGCTCCTTGTTTTTATTATAACACAAGCCTTTCTTCCTTCTAGCAGCACCACTCAGCAACCAAGAATGAGCCAGTCAAACATCAAAGATGCAGCAAAGAACTTCAAGCAAAAGGATAAGACTTCAGATCCACCTCAGAAGGGGAGAAAAACAATGACTGCAGCTGAAACTACTTCAGGAACCACAAAGTCAGGCAGAACCTCAGAAACAACCATGAAACCAAGCAAGAAACTTCCTGTGCAACAACAAGCTGCTGATGATGATTGGGATGAAGACTGGAAAGCTTTTCTAGATGCAGGGGGTTGGGATAATCTGTAACTAAAGATGTACTTCTAACCTGTATGCCTTCAGCAGTTGAGTAAAATCAATTTCTAATAAAGAATACAACTGCTTAATACACTCTCTAGCACAATCAATCTTCATAAATGCAAATTCCTAATTTACTTCTCAAACTTTCAAATTTGTTTGCATCAAAGGCTTTAGTAAAAATGTCAGCTAATTGTTTATCTGTAGCAACATGTTCCAAGGCAACTACTTTGTCTTCAACCAAATCTCTTATAAAATGATGCCTTATATCAATATGCTTGGTTCTGCTATGCTGAATAGGGTTCTTAGAGATATTGATAGCACTCAAATTATCACAGTACAATGTCATGACATCTTGCTTGACATTGTATTTTGTTAACATCTGCTTCATCCAAACAAGTTGAGAACAACTACTCCCTACTGCTATGTACTCAGCTTCAGCAGTAGAAAGAGACACACAGTTCTGCTTTTTACTAAACCATGATATCAGATTATTCCCTAAAAAGAAACAACCTCCTGAAGTGCTTTTCCTATCATCAGCACTCCCAGCCCAGTCAGCATCACAATATCCCCTTAACTCAGTCCCAGATCCATGACTATACAACATCCCATAGTCACTAGTGCCATTAACATATTTCAGGATCCTCTTTACTTGATTCAAGTGACTAACCTTAGGCTCAGATTGGTATCTGGCACAAACTCCAACAACAAAAGCAATGTCAGGTCTGCTAGCTGTGAGATACAATAGACTCCCAATCATGCTTCTATATAAACTTTGATCCACACTGACACCATGTTCATCCTTGGATAGATTTAGATGAGTAGGAGTAGGAGTCCTCTTGTGATTAGCATTCTTGAGACCAAACTTCTTCACTATGTTCTTTGCATACTTGCTCTGAGAAATGAATATGGAGTCCTCCATTTGTCTAACTTGTAGACCAAGAAAATAGTTCAGCTCACCAATAGGACTCATTTCAAATTCAGACTGCATTTGTTCCATAAAATGTTTCACCATTGTATCTGACATCCCACCAAATACTTTGTTATCAACATAGATTTGAGCTATCATCAGTTTTCCTCCTTCCTCTTTAACAAACAAAGTCTTGTCAATCCCTCCTTTTCTGTAGCCATTCACAACCAGGAATTCAGTAAGTCTTTCATACCAAGCTCTTGGTGCTTGCTTCAAACCATATAGAGCTTTCCTTAGTTTGTACACATGGTCAGGAAATGTCGGATCAATAAATCCTTTTTGTTGATCAACATACACCTCTTCATTTAAGTACCCATTCAAGAAGGAACTTTTAACATCCATCTGAAAAAGCTTGAATTTGAAATTACAAGCCACCCCTAAGAGCAATCTGATAGATTCCAGTCTTGCCACAGGAGCAAAGGTTTCATCATAATCAATTCCTTCAACCTGAGTGTATCCCTGAGCAACTAATTTGGCCTTGTTTCGGGTGACCACTCCTTGTTCATCAGATTTATTCTTGTATATCCACTTGGTGCCGATCACATTAACTCCATCAGGCCTAGGTACAAGCTCCCATACTTCATTCCTCTTGAATTGCTCCAGCTCTTCATACATTGCATTTATTCAAAACTCATCAGTCAATGCTTCCTTGACATTCTTTGGCTCAATTTTGGAGACAAAACATGAACTTGCTATAACATCTCTTGACCTAGTCCTCACTCCAGAGTTTGGATCACCTATAATGAGCTCCTTTGGGTATTCCTTCTGCACTCTGATGGAGGGATCTTTATGAGGTTGCTCAGTTTCAGGCTCAGCAGCAGCAACACTAGGAGTTGGACTTCTGTCTTCAGCTTCTGGTGCAACTTCACCAACTGATGTTTCAACATCATCTAGGACATCATCATCTTCCTTCTTGTCATTGTCATCAATCACCACATTGATTGACTCCATCATCACCTTGGTTCTAGAGTTGAAAACCTTATATGCTCTGCTATTAGTAGAGTATCCCAAAAATATTCCTTCATCACTTTTGGAATCCAATTTTCTTCTCTGTTCTCTATCAGCCAGAATATAACATCTACTTCCAAAAACATAAAATTATTTAACATTAGGTTTTCTTCCCTTCCATAGTTCATACAGAGTGGATGAAATGCCTCTTCTCAGGGTAACCCTGTTGTGAATGTAGCAGGCAGTATTCATGGCTTCAGCCCAGAAATGATAGGGAAGTTTCTTGGCATGGATCATAGCTCTAGCAGACTCTTGGATAGTTCTGTTCTTCCTCTCAACTACTCCATTTTGCTGAGGAGTAGTAGGAGATGAAAACTCATGACTTATACCTTCAGCAGAGCAAAATTCTTTAAACTTGCTATTCGCAAACTCTCTTCCATGGTCACTTCTTATCCTGATAACATTACTCTCCTTTTCTCTTTAGAGTCTTTGACAAAGATCTTTAAAAACATCAAACACCTCTAATTTGTCTTTGATGAAGCTCACCCAGGTGTACCTTGAATAGTCATCCACAACTACATATGCATATTTCTTTCCACCCAGACTTTCCATCTGCATAGGTCCCATCAAGTCCATATGAAGAAGCTCCAAGACCTTGGAGGTGGTGTCATGTTGAAGCTTCGGATGAGACATCTTTGTCTGCTTCCCTTTTTGACAGTCTCCACACACTTTTCCTCCCTCAATATTAAGTTTGGGAATTCCTCTGACTACTTCTGAGGAGATGATTCTCTTCATTCCCTTTAGGTGAAGATGTCCCAACTTCTGATGCTAGATTTTGACATCATCTTCTTTAGCAAAAACACAAGTGGGAGAATTTGAGTCTTGTGGCACCCAAAGATAACAATTGTCCTTAGACCTGTCTCCCTTCATAATGACTTCTCCTTTATCATCTTTGACAATGCATTCAGACTTTGTAAAGTCTACTTTGAATCCTTGATCACAAAGTTGACTAATGCTAATCAAATTAGCTGTCAGTCCTTTCACAAGAAGAACATCCTCCAGTCTGGGAGCAACAGCACAGTTTAGTTTACCAATCCCCTTGATCTCTCCTTTTACCCCATCACCAAATGTAACATATCCTGAAGATTGAAGCTTCACATCTACCAACAGATTCTTTACTCCAGTCATGTGCCTTGAACACCCACTGTCAAAGTACCAATCTTCTTTGGTAGAAACCCTTAAAGAAGTGTGAGCTATCAAGCTGGTAACCTTAACTTTAGGGACCCATTGCTTCTTAGGCTTGGTAACCTGCCTTCCTTTATAACAGTTCTATTTGGGAACAACCTGATGAGCCTTCTATGGATATCCATGTAGCTTATAACAATAAGCCTTAATGTGTCCAAAACACCCACAATGGTGACACCTCCAGTGTCTGTATTTCTTCTTAGATGGAGTTATGTCATGATGTTTTAACATCTGGTTTAACATCACTGGTTTTGGGGTGATAGAACCTGCATCATTGGTGAATCCCAAACCACATTTGTCTGCAGCCATCTTCCCAATACTAAGAATGTTGTCTAACGCATTAGTACCATTGTTCAACATTCTGATAGTTTTGGTCATAGAGTCCAGTTTATAGTTAACCATACTGACTTCAGCTTCAAGTTTAGTCTTTTCATCTTTTAACTGTACTATGGCTTTCTTCAGCTCTTCTCCTTCAAGACACATTTGTTCACTTCTTATGAATAGATCTTTATAAGTGACTGTAGCGAGCGATTTTGGACACGGTTCTTAAGCGCTGGTCGCTCTCTGCGGTTTGAGCTTGAACTACAGGTCGATTCATTTTTTATCCTATTGTGAGCTGAATAAGGAAGGGAAATAGATGTCTCCAATTAACCCTGCTTTGCATACTGAGTTTAAACAGCGGTCTGTTAAGTTACGAATGCTATCAATGTGGGGGGCCTTTGTACTGGTTATTTGTAATTTTGCCAACCAATACTGTTTTCTTTCTTTTTACCTGGGCAGACGGTTTCTGGCGGGGAACAAGGATTAGGATGTTAGGACTGATGCTTTTGAAATACTGCTTTTGATTGATGGAGATATGGGATTTGGGTTTTTTGTTGATTGCGCTCGCTAAGATCTTTTCTTTCGATCTTATGCCTACGTATTCCCATTTACCGAAACAGGGAAATCAGAGCGTTCGTAGTTCCTCCTATTCTATGGGAGGAAATGGGTGTTTTGGTGTCTTGTTCAAAGCCCAAGACATGAAGCGAAAGGTGGTTTGTATCTTGTTCAAAGCCCAAGATGTGAAGCTGAAAAGTCTATTTGTGTCTTGTTCAAAGCCCAAGACGTGAAGCGAAAGGACCTCGACTTTAGAGAGAATTTGTCATCTCTAAAGAGGGGAGAAGGAGAATTACTTTAACTGGGATACGCGGATCCGAGCAATGCCATAATTTCTGAAGAAAGGGTTTTAACCTGAAGGAGAAGACTTTAACTCAGTGTAGAGCAATGCCATCTTTCCTTAGGAATTTCTCATGCTAAAAGAGGGACAGTGGCATGGATGTAGATGATCCAGAGGCTTGCCGCTTACAGCGATTAGACGAAGGGGAGTTGTTGATGTTTGTATGCTGTGAACGAGGCACAACTTTGATGCTAAAAGGTTGATTGGATCAACCAGTGGTTTTCTTATACAAAGCCTAAGAGGAGGCTAATTTCCACTAGGAAAATCATTATACAAAGCCTAAGAGGAGGCTATTTTGTGTCTCGTACAAAGCCCGAGAGAGAGGCTAAAAGTTTTTGACCCGACGATAGAGTCTTTGTGTCTCGTACGAAGCCCGAGATGGAGGCTATTGTTTGTTTGACTCAACAGGAGAATCTTTTATACTCAACAAGAGAGTGTTTTTGTATCTCGTACGAAGCCCGAGATGGAGGCTAAAAGTTTTGGCTGTTTCAGTTGAGTGACAGGTCCAGTATGTTGGTTAAAAGAGAAAATCAGTTCTTATAAAGAGACTGATTAAAAGTAAGGCTATGCTTTGGCGCTTGATCAGAGGATCAGGGTTATTTCCTTTTTCTTTAAGGAAATGGGAAATCCATAGGGGTTTTGAGACTGTCCAAGTCTGCGGGTTTCCTTCCTATTTTTGAAGGGTGCTTGAGAATGTTTTTGAGACTCAAGGAAGTTAGAATGTCCAAGTCTAGAGTTTTATCTTTGGTACTATGCTTTGAGAAACAGTAGTAGACTCTACGAAAGGACTGTTCTATGAGGATGACTAGGTTCTGTTCCTATACCTCTAGGAGGTCGTCGGGATAATTTGTACGAAGCCCAAGAGGAGGCTGGAAACTTTTAAGAAGCCGACGGGTCCTTGTACGAAGCCCAAGAGGAGGCTATCATTCCCGGAGGAAGAGATCATTATACGAAGCCTAAGAGGAGGCTGTGAATACTTCTAAGAAGCCGTAGTGTCCTTGAATAATGCCCAAGAGGAGGTCGATGCTTTTAAGAAGCCCGTGGGTCTATCATCTCCTTTCCATTAGGAGAGATAACTCTTTTAAAGATAAAAACCACTGGTAAACGTGCGAGGTTTACTATCCAGCGACTTCTAGCTTTTAAAGAGGGTTCCTTAGTTAAGGTCCAAGATTATGACCGTAGTGGGTACCCAAACCCTGAGACATTCAAGGCAAGCTATCCACGAGGAATAGATCAAGTCAGGAAAGTTCAAGAATTTGGAAGAAACTCAAAGATGCCATTCACGGAGAATACATTCATCTTGGGGAGTAGAGCTTCTTGACGATTCCTAAGGAGGACAGCCGAAGAGAAGACTGTATCTGGTGCTCCTATTGGGGATCTAGGCGTCTATTTCTATGAATAAATGAAACGGCGTCGCCTAGTTCTAGACGTAGTAGCCGGGGAAACTCGAAATATCTATACTATTATTACGCAGTAGATATGAGTTTATGAAAGGAGACTTACAGTGAGCAGCCCCACAATACAGTTTATAATATGAAAGCAGTAAACGAAAGCGATAACCACTTACTCGGTTGTAGTGCTTCCATGCTGTTTGGTTAGTTGTTCAACAAAGAAAGATTGAAAACAACAGTATATTCAAAATCAAAGGAGAAAGTGCTTTGAAAAAGAAAGGTTTGGGGCTTACAGCTCAAGGAGAGGCCCAGGGTTTTATCAGTGAGCGCACTGTTTGACTTTGTACAGCGGGACTTATACAAGTGACTGGGGCCCAAAAAGGTTTTCTGTACAAAGGGATGGGTCTTACACTCTCTCAAGAGACCCAAAAAGGTTTAAAGAAAAGAGTGGGGCTTATAACACGAGGGTAGGCCCAAATGATTTTTCGTTTAAAAATGGCGATCGCGTCGAGGTTTTCTTTTAACGCAGAGGGACTTATACAATAAGTGATGCCCAAAATGTTTTGGTTAAAAGGGGGATTGGGTCTTACACTCTAATAGAGGCCCAAAGTGTTTTGAATAGGTCTTATAGCTCAAGGAGAGGCCCAGATGGTTTTTATTTTTAAACGGGCGACGATCGCGCCGTTTACTTGTACAGAGGGACTTATACAATGAGTGAGGCCCAAAAAGTTTTTTGTACAAGGGGGGATGGGTCTTACACTCTCTCAAGAGGACCAAAGAGTTTTGAAAATGATTTATGAGGGTTGAATTAATCCAAAACCCTAATTTGTTTTCAAAATGTATTTAATTGAATAAAAATTCAATTAAAATGATAAAAAATTGTTTAACACATGGAAAACAAATTGTGATCTTGGATTAATGCTTCAAAAATTAAGTATTGACCTACAAAATAATTAGAAAGCATTAAAAGTTGTAAAATCAATGTAGAAAAAATATTTAAAATGCCAAAAACAATCAAAATATTAATTCTTTGCAAAAATATCAATTATATGAAATAAATAATATTTTTGGGATTTTTTGATAAAATAAAATATTTTAACATTTTTGTGAATTATTAAAAAAAGAATCAACTCAAAATCATTAAAACTCAGAGAAAAATTAATTTTTGAATCAATTAAATAAAATCACAAAATTCAAATATTTGAATTTCTAAAAATGGCGCCAAGAACAAGCTGAAGAACACGCGCGTGTTCTTGGTTTCTCAGATTTGCATTTTCTATCCAATCTCCATGAATACGTAATCATATCATGCAATCCACATATCATTATGCTCGTCTCAACCTCACGATCATGTCTATGTACTTTAATTTCATTTAAATTAAACATACAACAAGAAATCACGAAGAGACCTCAAGAACCCTAATTTCTGCATGAAGGCTAGGATTTTTGATACACGATTCAAACAATGCAATTAATTGAGGGAAAACATTCCATGCATGATTATGAACATATGGCCAAATTATTGTGCGAGGAAATATGCATAGATTGAGAGATGACCAAGCATGTGCTTACCTCCAAGCCGTGACAGCAAGTTCAAAGTGATTTTTGATTTGGAGGTGTTACAGATGAGTGGTGATGATCTGAACAGCTTCCCTACACCCTATGGATTGTGTTTGGATGGTTGGACTTGATTGAAATTGGCTGGATCATTTTGTGGTACCTCAGCTGCACTTTGGTTAAAACCTTGAGCAACCAGTTGGTGATTTTGTGAAATTGATGTTTCAGAAGTAATCTAAGTGTTTGATCAGCTCATATGTGATGTATGTGAGGTGTGTGAGTGATTGGTTTGATTGGAATTGCTCTCAAACTCAAAACCCGATAATGACTTGCCTTAGAAGGCAAAATTGGAGTGAAAGAAGAGATTTTGAGGAAAGCATCTGTTTGATGGCTTTGGTGTACTCAAACTGATCACAATTGAGCTCTATTTATAATAGAGCAAGTTTGTTTTGCAAGGAATAATGCATGGCAGCTGGTAAGTAGGTTTGGCCAATGTTGTCCAATGAAAATCCAAGTCTCCTCTAGCCATTGACTAGAGGTTAGGGCACAGAGCTTTGGTTCCCTTGGTCTTGGATAAGTCTTGACTGATTTCAGATGAGAATGGCTCAGTCCATGCCACCTTGATGGTTCCATTGAATGCCTCATTCCAAATTTGAAGTCTTGTCCCTATTTTGGCCATTCTAGGTTCAACATGCTATTTCTTGTTCCATGGACTTTGGAGGCTTGGCTCAGTGATTGTCCCCTTTAGATTCAATCCTCTGAAGTGTCCAAGTGGATAGGAGCAATTGAATTTGGCTGATTTTGGCAAATCGACCAAAGTTGCAAATTCTGCCTTGCCTTGACAGATTTCAGCAAGGCAACTTGGCAATGTTGTATCTCATGGTGTAGGTTGAATTTGGCAATGTTCTTGGCCATTTTGGAAAGCTCTTACATGATACAACAACTGTTTGAACAAGTTTGGTTTTGATCTCTTTTGATTCCAAGTGAAAAATCCCCCTACATTTGGCAAAAAGTGAGGCAAAATCTGACTTAGTGAAAATTTCACTAAGTGTTGGAAAAAGTGACTTTTTCACTTTTCAGCCACTTTGATCACTCCATAACTCAAAATCCTTAATGATTTGGAATGACTTGTATTTGAAGTTTTTGTAGGTGATAATGAGGGCTACAAATCCATCTTTGGATGAGAAAAAATGGCCTTGTGGTTTAGGAGTTATGGTCCTTCAAAGTTGGTACCCTTGCCACTTTATTTTTAACTTAGAAAAATTTCTAAGTTTTATGGTTACCCCTTTTACAAGTTATCTCACTTTTCTTGATTTTTCTTGATGAATGATGATTCAAATCATACATTAACATCATTTTAGGGTTAAAAATCCATTTTGGTGAAAAATCTCAAAAAGTCAAAGTTGACTTTTGTGCACAGTTGACTTTTTATCAGGAAATCATGTCCTTGACCTAAATCAAACTTGATGGACATGTTCCATGGGTGTCATAGGGTATATTCAATCATGTATTAGGGTTTGGGAGCATGTCATGGTCAAAAGTCAAAGTTACAGTTGACTTTTCCCTTAAAACCCTAATTGTGGTGCAGATGGAATTGAGACTTGTTGCTCAAACTTCTTGGATTAATCCATTTTTCCAAATGGATCAATATGGTATATTAGAGACCCTCAAATCATCTCTTGAGGTCTTGGCTCATGATTTATCCCAAAAGTCAACTTAGGGGTGAATTAGGTCAAGAAACCCTAATTCCTGATTTTTGATGAATGCATCTCTTGAGGCAAAATTGACTTGATGCATGGGTTCATGAGGTTCCATGAAGTATATTAGGTCATGTTTTGGATCAATGGCTTGTGCCCAGATGAAACTTTTCATCTGGAGGCCCTGGGTGATCAAAACCCTAATTTGGTGATACTGGCGATCTTGAGGCTTGATCCACCTAGAAGGGAGCAACCTTGTGCTTAATCCTTGAAGTGGGAGTCCTTTTTGATCCATTGTGGATGTTTAAGAGATTAGACAAGTTGAAGATCATGTTATTTCTTGATTGATCCTTTGTCTAAGCACTCAGAGAGGGCTTGAAACCCTAATTTTGATTGTATTGGATGCTCACCCATCTTTGGGGAGACTGATGAAGCATGATGGTTCATCCATATTGTGATGATGATTTTCACAATGATGGGAAAACTAAGTGGTCAAAATTTGGGGTATTACAGATGCCCCTATTTAATCTTCTTGGACCCGAAGGTGTGAATGACGAAGGGATTCGGGCATTCGGGGTGCAAGAGGATTAAATATCGGAATACCCGAAATTTTGATGGTGTCTATGAATGGCGGATCGCATTCATCTTCTTTTGCTGAGAAATGAAGCTTAGAAAAGGTAAACTTCCCCTCGATCCTGGTTTCCTACCAAGGAACTGGTCTTAGTCTCTTTTGTCAACATCCCCTCGATCCTGGTTTCCTACCAAGGAACTGGTCTCAGTCTCTGAAATGAAATTCCCCTCGTTCTTGGTTTCCTACCAAGGAACTGGTCTTAGTTTCTGATTTAAACTTCCCCTCGATCATGGTTTTCTACCAAGGAACTGGTCTTAGTTTCTTTTGTCAATAAACTTTATTGACAAGGGACGCTATGAGTAGCGGTTTTCCTTCAAACTTCTCTTCGAATTTTCCTGGGGAGACGCCATTTGAGTGGGAAAATATTTGATGTCAGACTTGCTGGGAAACCCATTCGTCTGAATTGTAGAGGTACACAAACTTCTTTGTTTTGGAGACGTCATTTGTCGATTCTACTGGGGAAAGCGAGTCTCTTGAGAGACTGTTTTCGTTTGGGGTTACATCATACTTTTCTAAGGATCTTCCCGGAGAAATGCCATATGATGGGATCCAATTTTGAGGTGCCAATGACCTTCTCATCAGTGGTTTTTCGGAGCAAAACTGGCGTGCTGCCGAATCTCTGATCACGAGGCTTTCTCTGTGGATTTTCCTTAATCCGGGAAAGCAAGGATATCATCTTCAATGGCGAAGAGTGATGTTTATTGAAAGTTTTCTCTGGCTTTTCAGAGGTTCAAGTTATCAAAGTGATCAAGGACCAACTTCTTTCCAGAATTAAACTGGAAGCGAGGTTGTTCAGACACAGTATTTCCTAATGAGGCAAGAACTGACAACTCGATTGAGAGGACTTCTACCACTAGGGGACAAGACCGACTAGAGTGATAGTGATGCAATATGAAATGTAAATGCAAATAAAAAATGCATGATGTATGTATGTATATGCTGACAAAACAGACGCGACATACAGACTAATGGATGAACACAATTGGATACTCGGCCATCGCGGGGCGAAGAAGTACCGTTGATTCAAAATAGCAATTCCACCTTGCTTAGGAGAGATAGTCCCGTTGGGAGCTATGTTGATCGGGCTTAGGAGATGAGAACTCGGCCGAAGATGTCAGACGAAACATGGTCTCTGACATTGCTGATCCTTCATTCAGGCGTACTGGTCTAGAAGGAGTACTTTGATTCTGCACTTTGAAGTTCGCTTACTTCGGGAGAAGCGATCGATGTTCTTCTGATGTTCAACAGTCAAAAGAAATGCCACCTTTAATTTAAAAGCAGAAAAAGTTTAACAAGTAAATTCGTTTTTGTTTCGTTTCAAGAATCGTTGATTAAGTTTAAACAACGTCGTTCTGTAAAGCTAAAACAAGTAAAGAATTACAAACAAAAGCACAAGGGCTCAAATTTTATTGATAAGATGGAGATCAGCCAAACGCGTGATTCCAAAGAGTATATACAAAGTTAGAAAATGGTAATTTACAGGGAAAAGGGCTACGTTGAAACATAACGACCACTATCCTTCTACCAACTTTGAGTTCGGGACATCCTGAGCTTCCGTCGAAGATGACCTTTGACTGGAGATTTCCTCCGATAGATGATGCAACTGCTGCTGAGGGACTTGCCTCTGTTGAACATAGTTACTTGCCATTATCCCTAACTTTTGCCTGGATTGTACTATGAGATTTCCAATCCATCGGGATGATTTTTTTTCATGTCTCTAACTTTTGCCTGGACCGCCCTTTCGGGTTTTCAATCCACCGAGACGTTTTTTTGTTTTTTTTTTTGTTTTAGGCGAAGTATTTCTTGACTACATCAACATTCGTGGGGTAGGCAAATTCCTCTCCGTCCATGGTTGCAAGTCTCAAGGTGCCGCCTGAGAAAGCTTTTGCGACCACATAGGGGCCATCATAATTCAGGGTCCATTTGCCCCGGGAATCAGTGAGAAATGATTGTATCTTCTTGAGCACAAGGTCTCCTTTTCTGAAGATGCGAGGTCGGACCTTTTTGTCGAACGCCCTCTTCATTCTCTGTTGATACAACTGACCGTGGCATAGTGTCGTGATTCGCTTCTCTTCGATCAGGTTCAGTTCGTCGTGTCGACTTTGACACCATTCAGCCTCGGTGAGCTTAGCTTCCATCAATACCCGGATTGATGGGATCTCTACTTCTATGGGGAGAACTGCCTCCATGCCATATACTAGAGAGAAAGGGGTTGCCCCTATTGAAGTGCGGACAGATGTTCGATAACCGTGAAGAGCAAAGGGTAGCATTTCGTGCCAATCTTTATAGGTTACAACCATCTTCTGAACAATCCTCTTGATGTTCTTGTTAGCCGCTTCTACCGCTCCATTCATCTTGGGTCGGTAGGGAGATGAGTTATGGTGTTCGATCTTGAACTCTGCACACAACTCTTTCATCATCTTATTGTTCAAGTTAGATCCATTATCAGTAATGATCTCACTTGGAACACCATAACGGCAGATGATATTGTTTTTGATAAATCGGACCACCACTTGTCGGGTTACATTGGCGTATGACGCTGCTTCGACCCACTTGGTGAAATAATCAATGGCTACCAGGATGAACCGATGTCCGTTTGAAGTCTTGGGCTCAATCATACCAATCATGTCGATTCCCCATATGGAAAAAGGCCACGGGGAAGAAAGAACTTTGAGATGTGATGGCGGTACATGAATTTTGTCGGAGTATATCTGACACTTGTGAAACCTCCTCATGTACTTGTAGCAGTCAGATTCCATGGTCAACCAATAATACCCGGCCCTGAGAATTTTTCTCGCCATTGTGTGTCCGTTGGCATGAGTGCCAAAGGATCCTTCGTGAATTTCTTTCATGAGCATGTCTGCTTCTGGTCTGTCGACGCATCGGAGCAAGACCATGTCAAAATTTCTCTTATAAAGAGTGTCACCGCTCAGGAAGAAGTTTCCAGCCAATCTTCTGAGGGTTTTCCTGTCTTTTCTGAGTGCCCCAGATGGGTACTCTTGTTTCTAAAGGAAGCATTTGATATCGTGATACCAAGGTCTGTCGTCTATGATTGCTTCAATCGCGAAGATGTAAGCGGGCCGTTCAAGGCGCATTATGTCGATCTTAGGTATGTCATTCCATCGACCTACACTAATCATGGAAGAGAGAGTGGCTAATGCATCAGCCATGTGATTCTCATCACGAGGGATGTGATGAAAGTCGACTCTGTTGAAGAAGGGTAACAACCTCCTTGCATAGTCTTTGTAAGGAATCAATCCTGATTGGTATGTGTTCCAATCTCCTTTTATCTGATTGATAACCAGGGCTGAGTCACCGTATACGTCCAAATTTTTGATCCTTAAATCAATCGCTTCTTCGAGACCCATAATACAAGCTTCGTATTCGGCCTCGTTGTTCGTACATTTGAACGTAAGTCGAGCGGTGAAAGGAATGTGGGAACCCTGAGGGGTAACAATGATTGCCCCAATTCCGTTTCCATAATGATTGACTGCTCCGTCAAAGATAAGTCCCCACTAGGAACCTGGTTCTGGCCCTTCACTGAGTAGCGGTTCATCGCAGTCTTTCATCTTTAGATACATGACATCTTCGTCTGGGAAGTCAAACCCGATTGATTCTTGATCGTTAATCGGTTGATGAGCCAAATGATCGGCTAAAATACTTCCTTTAACGGCTTTCTGAGCATGGTACTCTATGTCATATTCTGATAGTAACATCTGCCAACGGGCAATCCTTCCCGTGAGAGCAGGTTTTTCGAAAACGTACTTGATTGGATCCATTTCGGAGACCAACCAAGTAGTATGATGAATCATGTACTGGCGAAGACGTTTGGCTGCCCAAGCCAAAGCGCAACAAGTTTTCTCAAGCATTGTGTACCGAGTTTCGCAGTCGGTGAATTTCTTGCTTAGATAGTAAATGGCAGACTCTTTCCTTTTGGTTTCGTCTTGTTGGCCAAGTACACATCCCATTGAGTCCTCTAGGACTGTGAGGTAAATGATCAGTGGTCTTCCTTCCACTGGAGGTGATAGAATCGGAGGATTCAACAGATATTCCTTGATACTGTCGAAGGCGGTTTGGCAATCTTCTGACCAAACGCAATCCTGGTTCTTTTTGAGTAATTTGAAAATCGGCGCACACGTGGCGGTCATAAGGAATATGAATCTGGAGATATAGTTCAAACGTCCCAGGAATCCTCTGACTTGTTTTTCAGTTTTCGGAGAAGGCATTTCTTGAATGGCCTTGACCTTGTCAGGATCAACTTCAATTCCTTTCTGGCTGACGATGAACCCTAGTAGTTTCCCTGAACGGACACCGAAGGTGCACTTGTTGGGATTCAAGCGGAGCTTGAATTTTCTTAGACGTTCGAACAATTTTGACAGATGTTCAACGTGCTCATCCTCTGTTCTTGATTTTGCAATCAAATCATCGACATATACCTCGATTTCCTTATGTATCATGTCATGAAACAGAGTAGTCATGGCCCTTTGATAGGTTACCTCGGCATTCTTCAAACCAAACGGCATTACCTTGTAATAAAAGGTACCCCATGGGGTAATGAACGAAGTTTTCTCCATGTCTTTCGGCGCCATTTTGATCTGGTTATAGCCCGAGAATCCATCCATGAAGGAGAAAACTTTGAACTTTGCTGTGCTGTCTACCAGCATGTCAATGTGTGGTAAAGGAAAGTCGTCCTTTGGACTTGCCTTGTTTAGATCTCTGTAATCAACACACATTCTGACCTTTCCGTCCTTTTTGGGAATGGGTACGATGTTGGCTAACCATTGAGGATATTCAGATGTAGCAAGGAAACCCGCGTCAATCTGTTTTTGCACCTCCTCTTTGATTTTGATGGCCATGTCCGGGTGAGTGCGTCTCAACCTTTGCTTTACTGGCAGACATTTCGATCTTAGCGGTAAGTGATGTTCCACGATGCTGGTATCCAACCCTGGCATATCCTGATAGGACCAAGCGAACACATCGGGGAATTCTTTGAGAAGCTTTATCAGATCTTCTCTGGTAGTTGGACTGAGCAATGCTCCGATCCTGATTTCTTTTCTCTCTTTTTCTGAACCCAAGTTTACCGTTTCCAACGGTTCTTTGTGAGGTTCAATGGACCTTTCCTCTTGTCTGAGTAGTCGGGAGATCTCTTCTGGAATTTCGCTGTCAACTTCTTCTTCAGCCTCGAATACCGGGAACTCAAAGTTAGGAGAAGGCATCGGATCGTATGTTTCAACTGGGTTTAAAACAAGCAATCTGCATGACGTGATGATTCGTGTTTAGAAAAGATAGAGAGAAATGCAAGTGTGTGCAGTGTATTTATTTTACTGCTTGTTTTTATTATTGAATGTTTTTTAGGATTACCATTTTCTGAGAAAAAGAAAAAAGAGAAAACAGCAATTAATGCAGAAATTACAGAACGACGTTATTTTATTAATGAACAAGTCGATTCTTGAAACTACAGCCCTATAAAACAAAACTCTGTCGCTTTGGGCAAAGCGAAGAGGGAAATTTATAGAAAACGAGCCCTATCAAAATATCCGTTTCACCTGGGCAGGGTGAAAGGCTTAAAGATGGCAATTACTTTGACTGACGAACGACCCTCGGAACATCGACAGCAACCCATTGGCGGCGAGCTCCTCAGTGAATCACAAAGTGTGGCACCTTCCTTGATTTGTGTTCAGAAATGACGCTGATTTCTGGTGGAGCAGGATCATTGGAATCTGTTTCCCAGGCAGAATTGTCGTAGGAGGATTCCTCTGTTGCATTTTGCATAGCATTGGTGCTCTCAGCTGTATCTCCCCATCCAGTTGGCTGGATATCTTCGAGCCTGATACGAGAGCTTTCGGGAGCGGTGTACTTGACCATATAGTCGTATTTGCCACTCGGTTGTCCCAAGGTGTCCCACACTTTTTTGGAACTGGAGAAGTCATCCCTCTCGATGACGTTGACCTCAGGAAAAGCACAGTTGATGAATTCTAGTCCTGCAAACATTGCGAATTCATCGTCATGTTGAGTAATTTCCGAATGACCTGAGTGTTGATCCCATGACATGGTGGGGACACAGGTATTCTGTTCAATGATGGCCAGCTGATTTTCATTGTTCGGCTGACTCTCTTGCCCCAAGTTTTCTGGGTAAGGCTGCCACATTGGCAGGCCATCCATCGGGCCATAGTAATTGTGGTTAAACCTGTCTTTCATCAGAGTGTCCTCCTCTAATGAATTTGGCGGAGCACGACATCCTTCCGGATCATAATCTCCGTAGATCATTTCAACATCTGACCTAGGTATAAATCTCAGACTTTCTGTAGGAAAGCAAAAAGGCATAGGCACCTCTTCCTGAGACATATAGCCGTCCTGGTTAAGATAGGACTTCCATTCTTCATCTGTGTCAGAGGGATCTTCCTCATTGATAGCATGAACTGTCTGAGACACTGGGTGAAGAAAACCTCCACTGTGGAAGAAGTTTTGAAGGGGATGAAGACTTTCATCGCTAGCAGTTGTCTGGGTACAGGTTGCAGAAAAACCAAGACCCTTCTTTGTTTTATTGTCAATAGGAATGACAAGCCGTCCCCATCCTGTCGTATCGGTACTCTCGACCGCTTTGATAGCATCTTTGTATGAAGAAATTGAAGTTCCTTCTTTGAACTGATTGTCCTTGCTCACCGATAGTGCTTGGAACTGAGTTCCAATAACCTCCTCGGGTTGCACACAAGTAGATGATGATAAGTTGCTCACAAGCAAGGCTTGTTCCCCACAAACCGTGACAAGTTGATCGTTCTTGACGAACTTTAGCTTTTGGTGGAGGGTTTAAGTAACCGCTCCAGCCTGATGTATCCAAGGTCTTCCTAATAAACAACTGTACGTTGCCCGGATGTCCATGACCTGGAAAGTGATTTGGAAAGTGTGAGGACCAATAGTTATGGGAAGATCAACTTCGCCGATAACCGTTTTTCTGGATCCGTCGAATGCTTTGACGACGACCTCGCTGACTCTCATCGGAGGGCCCTTGAATGATAATTGCATCAAGGTGGACTTTGGCATAACATTCAGGGCTGACCCTGTGTCTACCAGTACGTTGGCTAAAGCATCGCCCTGGCAGTTAACTGTGATATTGAGTGCCATGTTATGACGGCGACCCTCTTCAGGTAATTCCTCATCACTAAATCCTAAATTATTGCAGGAAGTGATGTTAGAGACAATGCTATCGAATTGTCTGATTGTTACATCCTGTTCCACAAAGGCTTGCTCCAAGACTTTCTGTAGAGCCTCCCTGTGGGCCTCTGAACTGAGTAACAGTGATAATACCGAGATCTTTGAAGGAGTCTGTAACAGTTGATCAACAATGTTGTATTCACTCCTTTGGATGAGCTTTAGCATCTCATCTTTGTCTTTTGAAAAGTCGGGATTACTAGATTGACCGACTGGTGGATCAGGAATTTCTGCCTGAAGTTCCTTTTCCTTGTTGGATTCTCTAACCCCTCGGTTGAAGATTCTACCACTCCGTGTTACATGACTGATGTCTGCAATATTCACGACGGAGGGTAATGGAATTTCTTTTCCATTTTCAATTGTTGTTGCACCGTATTTGTAAGGGATTGCCTTAGCTGATTCATACGGTAGTGGCCCCGGTAGATAGATGACTATGGGAACCTTCTGATCTTTCTGACCATCATAAGTAACCTTGATCCGTTCCCGGTTAGGAACTCTAGATTCGTCAAGTAGAGGGATGATGGCAAAAACATCCCTGGTCCTGTGATGACCAAAGATCGTGACAACATCCTCAACTTGCTCGGCAAGGTAGTTCGGCGACCAAATGATGGGTCCTGAACCTGGATATGGACGAATTTCTCCATGATCGACCTGACCCTAAAGAGCTGCTCTCACAAGGTAACACCCTTGGTTACTTTCCGAACATACGCTACAACTGTCATAGTTGTGCGGTGGCACCTGGCCACGCCCACTTTGAATACAATGTAACCTCACTAGGTTACCTCCCATTGATCGGACATCCTGACTTTGACGACGAGTAGGATTCCTGTTACTGATACTAATTTGTTGAGTATCTTCATCCATGTAGATTGGCATCCACCAATGATTTAACAAGTGTTGAAGTGCCTCCTGGACAAGGGTACAACCTCGATCGTTTTCGTAACCCGCTTTACAGCTTTGATAGTCATGTGATATTAAGAATCCAAGTCGGACCTGCTCAGCATGTAGCTCTACCAGGTTGGTATTCATCACGCGAATGTCAAAGATCTGAACCATGTTGATTTGATAGGAGTTCCTATCATGGTAGTCTTGGATCCATCCAAGATCCATCTGACGCTGGAGGGCCTCTTGTATGAAAGAGCATCTCTGTTTATTTACCGAGCAAGTCAGACAAGAACTGTAATCATGCCGCGGCAGATTATGATACTGGCTTTGCCTTGAGTGCATCGCCACCAAGTTGACATTCATTGCACGGATGTCGTGGTTTTGAATGACGTTGGAATTCATGTAAACCATGTTAACTCCACGAACTCGGTGCTCTTGGACCCATCCAAGATCCATTTGTTCCTGTAGAGCTGCTTGCACTACAGAACATCCCTGGTTGTCTTTAGAGTAGATATCACACTGGTGATAATTATGAGGTGGCACATGGCCATATCCACTCTGTCTACAATGCATCTTGACCAGGTTGGTTTTCAACAAGAGTACATCGTGAATTTGATAGACATCGTTAGTCTCTTCTTCTATCAAATTGACTGCAGCCTTCTCATGTTGAGGCAGTGGGTTCGTGAGAACGTTGGGATTCGTATCTTTGAAAGATAAGAGCCCGTTCCTAACAAGCTTTTGCACGTCGGATTTGAAATTGAGACAAGTCTCAATGTTATGCCCTAAACCTCCTTGATGATAAGGGCAAGTCTGATCCACCTTAAACCAAAAAGGTGGATTTTCTGGAACTGTAAGAGGGGACTTAGTCTGAATGTGCCCCTTAGCCAGCAGTAACCGAAACAGCTCTGCGTACGTTACAGGTATAGGATCAAATCCTGGTGGCCGTGTTGTACGGTTGTTGTTATATGGAGGACGAGCCTGCTGAAGAGGTTGTTGTGTCCTTTGCTGGTCAGGTTGGTTCTGCGCAACCTGAGGTTGATACGTAGGAATAGGCGTAGGGCCGATATCAGGAGTAACAGCTGCTATTGGCTGATAACGTCGCCTTTGCTTTCCGAGAGAGATATTCCCAATATCTTGCTCTTTTTTCTTAGGGAGAGCACTACCGTATTTTTTAGTACCGCTCGTTGATCCAGTGTCTTTTACCAAACGTCCTTCTCGGACGGCTTCCTCAAGACGTACGCCCATGCCGACCATTTCGGTGAAATCACTGGGCGCACTGGCAACCATTCGGTCGTAGTAAAATGAGCTTAAGGTCTTTAAGAAGATCTTTGTCATCTCTTTTTCCTCAAGAGGTGGACAAATTTGAGCGGCAATTTCATGCCACCTTTGAGCATACTCCTTAAAGGTTTCCTTGTCCTTTTGTGACATTGATCTGAGTTGATCTCTGTCGGGTGCCATGTCCAAATTGTATTTGTATTGTTGGATGAAGGCAGTACCAAGATCTCTGAATGTACTGATCGTAGTACGGTTTAAACCCATGTACCATTTGAGTGCGGCACCGGTTAAACTATCCTGGAAGTAGTGAATCAGTAGGTCCTGATTCTCCGTCTGAGCTGACATCCGCCGAGCGTACATCACCAGATGGCTCTGAGGGCAAGAGTTACCCTTGTATTTTTCAAAGTCGGGCACTTGGAACTTGTGCGGGACTTTCACATTTGGGACCAAGCAGAGGTCTGCGGCGTCCTTTCCAAATAGATCCTGACCGCGAATGGCTTGCAGTTCCTTCTGCATTTCCAGGAACTGTTCCTGGAATTCCTCCATTCTGTCAAACATAGTTTCCTTCTTACCAGAAGGTGTCTGTGGAATCTGTCCTTCCGGGACAGTGTGCACCACAGGGGGTGGTACCGTGACTACGGCAGTAAGTCCTGGCGTTTCCCGAAGTTTGTAACCTTCAGGAGTCTTGAGTATGCCCCTGACATCTTCGCTTTCCCGAAGTTTGTAACCTTCAGGCCCAGCGGCTTCTGTTGCGATTCCCTGATCTTCAGTGATCGGCGGAACATATCCTTCCGGGATATAGTTAACAGGCATGCCCCAAGGACGATCTTTCGACATCTGATACCTAGGATCATACTTTTCTATGATGGGCGTTGAGGTGATCTCCGAGATCACAGTTCTTTGTAGCTGAGCTTCTGCCATGGCTTGCATGTCGTTACGAAGCTTTCTCATATCCTCTCTCAGAGCGTCGATCTCTTCTTTCAACTCTCTGTTTTCTTCCTTAAGATCATCCATCTTTTTCTGACGATTGGCCCGAGTATTGTACGAATGAGACAGTTTGACTCTAGAACCGAGACACAAACGTGAGATTCGTAGGTAAGAAGAATGCGTTACGTGAGAATGATGAATGCAATGATTATATTAATTGTTTTTTTGGTTTAATCAAAATAAACTTCGACAATTAGATTGCAAATATCAAACGGTGGGGAAACCCCTTTTTATTGAATTCCAAAGGATTACAGAAATGGAAATACAGTAGATTACAAAGTGCAGAAACAGAAACCTAAACTAATGGGTCCCGAGTCCTCTTCTTTGACCGGGGCGCTTGGGCCGTTGTCGGGTTGTCATTCCTTTGCCAGGTGAAAGGAGCGAGCAAATTCCTTTGGTCATCTTGATTCTCTACAGTATGCTGCTCCAAAATTTCAATCAGAGCATCTTTATCTTTTAGTAGTTGCTGTATTTGGATACACTCTGAGTCGAGGGTGCGGTACTTGTTCTTCCAAGACCTTCTTTCCTTTTGAACCTTGTTGAGAGTAAACTGAAGCTTTTCAGTTTCCGTCATGAAGTACATGACAGTTTCCCTCGGTGGAAGAATTCCGTAACGAGGATAAGGCATCTTTAGCTTGAGAGCTCTAGTTTGTACCCAATGGAGATAAGGCTCCACCGAGACACAGTCCGGCTTTCCCAAAGACTCTCGTCCTATCTTATGAACATGTTTCCAAGCTTGCACTATTTCCATCTTTAGTGCTCTGTCATTTTCTCCTTCTTTGAAGAAAAGACCTTCCAGATGAACACCCAGTGGGATGTGTCTCATCGGGTATCCAAATTGACGAAGAACCAATATCGGATGATAGTTGATTCCTACTTTAGTTCCTATGAGGGGTACGCTGGGGAAGTTTCCACAATGGTCAATGACTCTGATTACCTCATAAATCCTATTACACCAATCTATATCGGAATTGGTGAGAGACATGATCTTCTGCGACCAACGTAAGGAACTCTTGCAATCCCAAAAAGCAGCGGACTTAGGCAAGTGGGATATAAACCATTTGTAGAGAAAAGGTACACAGCATGTGATCTCCCCTCCGCTGTACAAATTTCCCAAGTGTACAGAAAGATACGCATCTGCGAGCAAAGTCGGCACAGGGTTTCCAATGCGAAAAACCTTAATAGCGTTGATATCGACGAAGTTATTGATGTTGGGAAACAAAAATAACCCGTAGGTGAGCAAGACAAAGATGCTTTCAAAAGCAGTCCCGTTCCCTATACTAGCGAAGTATAGAGCCTTTTTTGTCAAGAACTGGGCTGGCAAACCTTGGATGCCACCCTTAGTGGTCATGTGAGTCCTGACCTCAGACGCGTCCAAATGAATTGCTATTGCAATAGTCTGATTCTTTGGAATTTCTTCCAGTCCAGAAAATGGAGCTCGATCAGTGATATGTAAATCAGTCAGATGAGAATACTCCTCCAACGTTGGTGATAGCTGGTAATCCGGGAACGGGAAACAGTGATAAACCGGATCGTAGAACTGAATGAGCGCGTCCATGATCCCCTTAATCACATGGACTCTTAACAGTGGTAGCAAACCACCGTGCTTGGCTCTGAAAGCCTTTGGGTTAACGATCATCCTTGCTAACTTTCTCAAATCCGCTAGCTTTGGAACCTTGAAGGTATACTGGCGAGTTCTCCTTCTACCGAAATCCATTAATGCAATCTTTTTCTTTGATATTTGCAATCACAGTCTTAGTTTGATTTGAAAAATAGAGAGACTAGAAGAGAAGTTTTTTTTTTGAATGTTTTAATGTTTTATTAAATGGATGCATGAATGCAGCACACAAAAACATAGAAAAAACATGGGGTCAAAGGGTCGTTGTCATGAAGTCAAGGCTCTACCCATCCCCAAAGGTTTATACTAGGGTGATTTTTGTACCTGTACTCATTATCATCAGCTCCTCCCAGGAAAGCAAGACAACAAGCGGATCGCCAGCAAGTTGTAAAGCAATCTTAGAGTAAGTGCCATTCACCGAGAATAGATCACCAGCCTCAAATGAGGGTAGTATCGCGTAACAACTATTTCCGATAGTTTCCGCACTACGAAAGGGTTTGGCTCCTCAGCTTCTCAGACTTAACAACCGGCCCATTGGCTAGAAGAGTGAATGGGTTGCGTTGGTCAGCCTCCACTGAGGTTGATGGTCGACCCCGTTGTCATCACTTATCTTAAGTGTATACTCATTCTCACCACATGCGGCATCACACGCATTCCCATTAGCAGAAAAATAAACACGTATAGCAATTAGGAAAAGCAGTATATATATTTGTCGTAATCATCCTACTCTTATAAAGTTATGATTGCTAAGTTCCTGACAGAAATGAGTTCCCCGGCGGAAGCCCCAATCTGTGGTATTCACACAAGTGAAGAGAAGGAAGACCGTGCCTAGATCTAACTTTGAAAGGCCCCACGGTGGGCGCCACTTTTCTGTAGCGAGCGATTTTGGACGAGGTTCTTAAGCGCTGGTCGCTCTCTGCGGTTTGAGCTTGAACTACAGGTCGATTCATTTTTTATCCTATTGTGAGCTGAATAAGGAAGGGAAATAGATGTCTCCAATTAACCCTGCTTTGCATACTGAGTTTAAACAGCGGTCTGTTAAGTTACGAATGCTATCAATGTGGGGGGCCTTTGTACTGGTTATTTGTATTTTCGCCAATACTGTTTTCTTTCTTTTTACCTGGGCAGACGGTTTCTGGCGGGGAACAAGGATTAGGATGTTAGGACTGATGCTTTTGAAATACTGCTTTTGATTGATGGAGATATGGGATTTGGGTTTTTTGTTGATTGCGCTCGCTAAGATCTTTTCTTTCGATCTTATGCCTACGTATTCCCGTTTACCGAAACAGGGAAATCAGAGCGTTCGTAGTTCCTCCTATTCTATGGGAGGAAATGGGTGTTTTGGTGTCTTGTTCAAAGCCCAAGACATGAAGTGAAAGGTGGTTTGCATCTTGTTCAAAGCCCAAGATGTGAAGCTGAAAAGTCTATTTGTGTCTTGTTCAAAGCCCAAGACGTGAAGCGAAAGGACCTCGACTTTAGAGAGAATTTGTCATCTCTAAAGAGGGGAGAAGGAGAATTACTTTAACTGGGATACGCGGATCCGAGCAATGCCATAATTTCCGAAGAAATGGTTTTAACCTGAAGGAGAAGACTTTAACTCAGTGTAGAGCAATGCCATCTTTCCTTAGGAATTTCTCATGCTAAAAGAGGGACAGTGGCATGGATGTAGATGATCCAGAGGCTTGCCGCTTACAGCGATTAGACGAAGGGGAGTTGTTGATGTTTGTATGCTGTGAACGAGGCACAGCTTTGATGCTAAAAGGTTAATTGGATCAACCAGTGGTTTTCTTATCAAAAGCCTAAGAGGAGGCTAATTTCCGCTAGGAAAATCATTATACAAAGCCTAAGAGGAGGCTATTTTGTGTCTCGTACAAAGCCCGAGAGAGAGGCTAAAAGTTTTTGACCCGACGATAGAGTCTTTGTGTCTCGTACGAAGCCCGAGATGGAGGCTATTGTTTGTTTGACTCAACAGGAGAATCTTTTATACTCAACAAGAGAGTGTTTTTGTATCTCGTACGAAGCCCGAGATGGAGGCTAAAAGTTTTGGCTGTTTCAGTTGAGTGACAGGTCCAGTATGTTGGTTAAAAGAGAAATTCAGTTCTTATAAAGAGACTGATTAAAAGTAAGGCTATGCTTTGGCGCTTGATAAGAGGATCAGGGTTATTTCCTTTTTCTTTAAGGAAATGGGAAATCCATAGGGGTTTTGAGACTGTCCAAGTCTGCGGGTTTCCTTCCTATTTTTGAAGGGTGCTTGAGAGTGTTTTTGAGACTCAAGGAAGTTAGACTGTCCAAGTCTAGAGTTTTATCTTTGGTACTATGCTTTGAGAAACAGTAGTAGACTCTACGAAAGGACTGTTCTATGAGGATGACTAGGTTCTGTTCCTATACCTCTAGGAGGTCGTCGGGACAATTTGTACGAAGCCCAAGAGGAGGCTGGAAACTTTTAAGAAGCCGACGGGTCCTTGTACGAAGCCCAAGAGGAGGCTATCATTCCCGGAGGAAGAGATCATTATACGAAGCCTAAGAGGAGGCTGTGAATACTTCTAAGAAGCCGTAGTGTCCTTGAATAATGCCCAAGAGGAGGCCGATGCTTTTAAGAAGCCGTGGGTCTATCATCTCCTTTCCATTAGGAGAGATAACTCTTTTAAAGATAAAAACCACTGGTAAACGTGCGAGGTTTACTATCCAGCGACTTCTAGCTTTTAAAGAGGGTTCCTTAGTTAAGGTCCAAGATTATGACCGTAGTGGGTACCCAAACCCCGAGACATTCAAGGCAAGCTATCCACGAGGAATAGATCAAGTAAGGAAAGTTCGAGAATTTGGAAGAAACTCAAAGATGCCATTCACGGAGAATACATTCATCTTGGGGAGTAGAGCTTCTTGACAATTCCTAAGGAGGACAGCCGAAGAGAAGACTGTATCTGGTGCTCCTATTGGGGATCTAGGCGTCTATTTCTATGAATAAATGAAACGGCGTCGCCTAGTTCTAGACGTAGTAGCCGGGGAAACTCGAAATATCTATACTATTATTACGCAGTAGATATGAGTTTATGAAAGGAGACTTACAGTGAGCAACCCCACAATACAGTTTATAATATGAAAGCAGTAAACGAAAGCGATAACCACTTACTCGGTTGTAGTGTTTCCATGCTGTTTGGTTAGTTGTTCAACAAAGAAAGATTGAAAACAACAGTATATTCAAAATCAAAGGAGAAAGTGCTTTGAAAAAGAAAGGTTTGGGGCTTACAGCTCAAGGAGAGGCCCAGGGTTTTATCAGTGAGCGCACTGTTTGACTTTGTACAGCGGAACTTATACAAGTGACTGGGGCCCAAAAAGGTTTTATGTACAAAGGGATGGGTCTTACACTCTCTCAAGAGGCCCAAAAAGGTTTAAAGAAAAGAGTGGGGCTTATAACACGAGGGTAGGCCCAAATGATTTTTCGTTTAAAAATGGCGATCGCGCCGAGGTTTTCTTTTAACGCAGAGGGACTTATACAATAAGTGAGGCCCAAAATGTTTTGGTTAAAAGGGGGATTGGGTCTTACACTCTAATAGAGGCCCAAAGTGTTTTGAATGGGTCTTATAGCTCAAGGAGAGGCCCAGATGGTTTTTATTTTTAAACGGCCGACGATCGCGCCGTTTACTTGTACAGAGGGACTTATACAATGAGTGAGGCCCAAAAAGTTTGTTGTACAAGGGGGGATGGGTCTTACACTCTCTCAAGAGGCCCAAAGAGTTTTGAAAATGATTTATGAGGGTTGAATTAATCCAAAACCCTAATTTGTTTTCAAAATGTATTTAATTGAATAAAAATTCAATTAAAATGATCAAAAATTGTTTAACACATGGAAAACAAATTGTGATCTTGGATTAATGCTTCAAAAATTAAGTATTGACCTACAAAATAATTAGAAAGCATTAAAAGTTGCAAAATCAATGTAGAAAAAATATTTAAAATGCCAAAAACAATCAAAATATTAATTCTTTGCAAAAATATCAATTATATGAAATAAATAATATTTTTGGGATTTTTTGATAAAATAAAATATTTTAACATTTTTGTGAATTATTAAAAAAAGAATCAACTCAAAATCATTAAAACTCAGAGAGAAATTAATTTTTGAATCAATTAAATAAAATCACAGAATTCAAATATTTGAATTTCTAAAAATGGCGCCAAGAACAAGCGGAAGAACACGCGCGTGTTCTTGGTTTCTCAGATTTGCATTTTCTATCCAATCTCCATGAATACGTAATCATATCATGCAATCCACATATCATTATGCTCGTCTCAACCTCACGATCATGTCTATGTACTTTAATTTCATTTAAATTAAACATACAACAAGAAATCACGAAGAGACCTCAAGAACCCTAATTTCTGCATGAAGGCTAGGATTTTTGATACCCGATTCAAACAATGCAATTAATTGAGGGAAAACATTCCATGCATGATTATGAACATATGGCCAAATTATTGTGCGAGGAAATATGCATAGATTGAGAGATGACCAAGCATGTGCTTACCTCCAAGCTGTGACAGCAAGTTCAAAGTGATTTTTGATTTGGAGGTGTTACAGATGAGTGGTGATGATCTGAACAGCTTCCCTACACCCTATGGATTGTGTTTGGATGGTTGGACTTGATTGAAATTGGCTGGATCATTTTGTGGTACCTCAGCTGCACTTTGGTTAAAACCTTGAGCAACCAGTTGGTGATTTTGTGAAATTGATGTTTCAGAAGTAATCTAAGTGTTTGATCAGCTCATATGTGATGTATGTGAGGTGTGTGAGTGATTGGTTTGATTGGAATTGCTCTCAAACTCAAAACCCGATAGTGACTTGCCTTAGAAGGCAAAATTGGAGTGAAAGAAGAGATTTTGAGGAAAGCATCTGTTTGATGGCTTTGGTGTACTCAAACTGATCACAATTGAGCTCTATTTATAGTAGAGCAAGTTTGTTTTGCAAGGAATAGTGCATGGCAGCTGATAAGTAGGTTTGGCCAATGTTGTCCAATGAAAATCCAAGTCTCCTCTAGCCATTGACTAGAGGTTAGGGCACAGAGCTTTGGTTCCCATGGTATTGGATAAGTCTTGACTGATTTCAGATGAGAATGGCTCAGTCCATGCCACCTTGATGGTTCCATTGAATGCCTCATTCCAAATTTGAAGTCTTGTCCCTATTTTGGCCATTCTAGGTTCAACATGCTATTTCTTGTTCCATGGACTTTGGAGGCTTGGCTCAGTGATTGTCCCCTTTAGATTCAATCCTCTGAGGTGTCCAAGTGGATAGGAGCAATTGAATTTGGCTGATTTTGGCAAATCAACCAAAGTTGCAAATTCTGCCTTGCCTTGACAGATTTCAGCAAGGCAACTTGGCAATGTTGTATCTCATGGTGTAGGTTGAATTTGGAAATGTTCTTGGCCATTTTGGAAAGCTCTTACATGATACAACAACTGTTTGAACAAGTTTGGTTTTGATCTCTTTTGATTCCAAGTGAAAAATCCCCCTACATTTGGCAAAAAGTGAGGCAAAATCTGACTTAGTGAAAATTTCACTAAGTGTTGGAAAAAGTGACTTTTTCACTTTTCAGCCACTTTGATCACTCCATAACTCAAAATCCTTAATGAATTGGAATGACTTGTAGTTGAAGTTTTTGTAGGTGATAATGAGGGCTACAAATCCATCTTTTGATGAGAAAAAATGGCCTTGTGGTTTAGGAGTTATGGTCCTTCAAAGTTGGTACCCTTGCCACTTTATTTTTAACTTAGAAAAATTTCTAAGTTTTATGGTTACCCCTTTTACAAGTTATCTCACTTTTCTTGATTTTTCTTGATGAATGATGATTCAAATCATACATTAACATCATTTTAGGGTTAAAAATCCATTTTGGTGAAAAATCTCAAAAAGTCAAAGTTGACTTTTGTGCACAGTTGACTTTTTATCAGATGAATTCCAAACTGTGCAATTCTTCAGGAAATCATGTCCTTGACCTAAATCAAACTTGATGGACATGTTCCATGGGTGTCATAGGGTATATTCAATCATGTATTAGGGTTTGGGAGCATGTCCTGGTCAAAAGTCAAAGTTACAGTTGACTTTTCCCTTAAAACCCTAATTGTGGTGCAGATGGAATTGAGACTTGTTGCTCAAACTTCTTGGATTAATCCATTGTTCCAAATGGACCAATATGGTATATTAGAGACCCTCAAATAATCTCTTGAGGTCTTGGCTCATGATTTGTCCCAAAAGTCAACTTAGGGGTGAATTAGGTCAAGAAACCCTAATTCCTGATTTTTTATGAATGCATCCCTTGAGGCAAAATTGACTTGATGCATGGGTTCATGAGGTTCCATGAAGCATATTAGGTCATGTTTTGGATCAATGGCTTGTGCCCAGATGAAACTTTTCATCTGGAGGCCCTGGGTGATCAAAACCCTAATTTGGTGATACTGGCGATCTTGAGGCTTGATCCACCTAGAAGGGAGCAACCTTATGCTTAATCCTTGAAGTGGGAGTCCTTTTTGATCCATTGTGGATGTTTAAGAGATTAGACAAGTTAAAGATCATGTCATTTCTTGATTGATCCTTTGTCTAAGCACTCAGAGAGGGCTTGAAACCCTAATTTTGATTGTATTGGATGCTCACCCATCTTTGGGGAGACTGATGAAGCATAATGGTTCATCCATATTGTGATGATGATTTTCACAATGATGGGAAAACTAAGTGGTCAAAATTTGGGGTATTACAGTGACAGCAAGTTCATCATAAGTAACCTCATCATTCCAAGACTCATCATCTGACTCATAAACCCCAACAATAGCTCTAACAAGTTTAGCTGAATTTTCTTCAGATTCACTCTCACTGTCAGACCAAGAAGCTGATAACCCTTTCTGCTTCTTTAGAAAAGTAGGGCATTCCTTCTTGACATGTCCATACCCTTCACACTCAAAGCATTGTATCCCTTTGTCATTACTGGATTTTTCTTCATCTTTAGACTTCTTCCCTTGTTCTCCTGATCTGTTGATGTCAGAGGTAATGTTCTTGACATTGGGATTATAACTCCTATTTATCCTCTTCATAAATTTGTTGAACTGTTTTCCCAGCAAAGCAATAGCCTGAGACAGCTCCTCCTAAGAATCATCCTCTTTCCTTTTCTTGGCTTCTTCAGAACTGGAAACCAAAGCTATACTCTTGGACTTCTTCTCAGGTTCCTCTTCACTTAACCCTAGCTCAAATGTTTGAAGAGATCCAATAAGCTCATCAACCCTCATTTTGCTGATGTCTTGAGCTTCTTCAATTGCAGTCACCTTCATCTTGTACCTCTTGGGAAGGGATCTAAGGATTTTCCTCACCAGCTTTTCTTCAGTCATTTTTTCTCCAAGAGCACTAGAGGCATTAGACAACTCAAGAATACTCATATGAAAGTCATGAATAGTTTCATCTTCCTTCATCTTTAGACTTTCAAACTTTGATGTCAGAAGCTGAAGTCTTGACATCTTAACCTTTGAAGTTCCTTCATGAGTAGTCTTCAAGATGTCCCAAGCTTCCTTAGAAACTTCACAGGTATTGATCAACCTGAATATGTTCTTATCCACTCCATTGAAAATAGCATTTAAAGCTTTGGAATTACCAAGTGCAAGCTCATCTTCTTCCTTGGTTCATTCTTCTTCAGGTTTCAGTTTTGAGCTGCCTTCTTTTTCTTTACCAGCATCATCTTTCTCAACAACAACAGGTGCTTTCCATTCTTTTATGATAGCCTTCCAAGCCCTGCTGTCCAAGGATTTCAAAAATGTAATCATCCTCGGTTTCCAATAATCATAATTCGAGCCATCCAAAATAGGGGGTCTATTCACAAATCCACCAACTTCCTTGTCCATCTTTACCAGAAAGTATCAGCCCTAGATCTCACCCAGATTCAGAGCAGGATGCCTGCTCTGATACCAATTGAAATTCTGGTACCAGATATGTGATGTTACGTGTGATGTCACAATAACACACTCTGCAATGAACAATGTAAAACAACAATAAATTTACACAATGAATTGTTCACCCAGTTCGGTTTAACTACCTACGTCTGTGGGCTACCAAGTCAGGGATGAATTTCACTATTAGTAGAATTAATTTACAGACTCAACGACCCAGTTGACATCCCCTAAACTTAATCTCTACTTAATGAACCTTATACCTAAGAGACCACTTAGGTATGAGAACATTACTCAATCCCTAAATCACTTCAGTGATATAATTCAAAGATCACACACTTTGAAACACTCAACTTGATTCTGCTTCACAGCTTTGATCAAGAACAACTCAAAACAACAACACCAATTCACACTAGAATGGTTTACAATACAAACACAAAGACTCAAACGACTCTCAGTCTTTAGCTCTCTTTCTTCGTTACTTTCTTCAAAGGTTTGATATGCTTTAATAGCTATTTGATCTGGTCTTGGACCTGCTACAATATCTGACCTGATTTGTTATTTAAAACTGAATCTTCGACAGATTTTCTCTCTCAAAATCTTCTTAAATCTTCAGCCTTTAAACTCTCCTACAAATCTGCATCAAATCTGTTTGTAACAGAAAATATCTCCTCCAAGATATTCGCATCCAATTACTCTGCCAGCTCTTCCAAAATCCAGCTAAAACGCTTAACCCTAAAAACATCTCAGACCTGATGTTTTACTGATCTGCATATCTGATGTCATGACATCGCATGTGACATCAGACTTCAAAACTTCAACAACTTAAACACTTAACATACACCAATGTTAAGACTCAATGTTAAGACATCACCCATGTGACATCAACATTGAACAACTTTGTTTTACCAAAATTTCAGCCAATCCAAGAACTAACAAGATTCTTAGAAATATTTATAGCACTTAAGTTGTCACAGAAGAGTGTCATAACATCTTGTGGGACATTGTATTCAGTCAGCATTTGTTTCATCCACATCATTTGAGAATAGTTACTCCCCGCAGCAATGTACTCAGCTTCAGCTGTGGACAGAGAAACACAATTTTGCTTTTTGCTAAACCAGGAAATTAGATTGTTTCCTAAGAAGAAGCATCCCCCTGAGGTACATTTCTATCATCTGCATTTCCAGCCCAGACAGCATCACAGTAACCTATTAATACAGAGTCAGAGCTATGTGTGTAGAGTAAACCATAGTTGTATGTACCATTCACATACTTCAGAATTCTCTTCACTTGATTAATATGACTTGCTTTGGGTTCAGCCTGATACCTTGCACAGACTCCTACAACGAACGTTATATCAGGTCTACTGGCTGTAAGGTATAGGAGACTTCCAATCATGCTTCTATAGAGACTCTGATCAATGCTTACACCACTCTCATCTCTTGTCAATTTCAAGTGTGTGGGGGCAGGAGTCCTCTTGTGTTTTGCATTTTCCAAGCTAAACTTCTTGACGATATTCTTAGCATATTTCCCTTGACAGAGGAAAATGGAGTCTTCCATTTGTTTGACTTGAAGACCAAGAAAATAGGTTAATTCTCTGACTAAAATCATTTCAAACTCTGACTGCATTTGCTTGACAAAATGTTGGACCATTTCTTCCGACATTCAACCAAAAACAATGTCATCAACGTAGATTTGAGCTATCATAAGGTTACCTTCCTTTTCTCTGACGAAGAGGGTTTTATCAATTCCTCCCTTTCTGTAGCCATTTGTGACAAGGAACTCAGTCAACCTTTCATACCAAGCCCTTGGTGCTTGTTTCAACCCGTATAAGGCTTTCTTCAGCTTGTAAACATGATCTGGAAATGTTGGATCAATAAAGCCTTTGGGTTGTTCCACATAGACCTCTTCACTGAGATATCCATTCAAAAAGGCACTTTTAACATCCATTTGAAAGAGTTTGAACTTCAAAAGACAAGGTATTCCAAGGAGCAGTCGTATAGATTCCAGTCTAGCAACAGGTGCAAAAGTCTCATTAAAGTCCACTCCCTCTATCTGGGTATATCCCTGTGCTACGAGTCTGGCCTTGTTTCTTGTGACAACTCCATGTTCATCAGACTTGTTCTTAAAAATCCATTTAATTCCGATCACATTTAATCCTTCGGGCCTGGGTACCAGATCCCAAACATCATGTCTCTTGAACTGTTCAAGCTCTTCTTGCATTGCATTAATCCAGAATTCATCTGTCAAGGCTTCCTTGACATTCTTTGGTTCCATCTTTGACACAAAGCAGGAACTTGCCACCACATCCCGTGATCTAGTCATCCTACCTCCATTTGGATCCCCTATTATAAGTTCCTTGGGATGATCCTTTTGTATTGTGAGTGAAGGTTCTTTGTCGACTCTCTCGGATACAGTAGATTCATGATTGTCATCGTTGGGTATTGCACTATCTTCAGAGTTGTCTTGAAGTGTTTCAACACCCTCTGTGACATCTTCCTCCTCCATTGGGAAGAATGCGGCAATGTCATTTATAGGTTCAACCTCCATAGGAGAATCATCAACCACAACATTTATGGATTCCAATACAACTTGAGTTCTTGGATTGTAGACACGGTATACTCTGCTGTTTGTGGAGTAACCTAGGAAGATTCCTTCCTCACTCTTAGGATCCATCTTTCTCCTCTGCTCACGGTCTGCCAGAATGTAGCATTTGCTGCCAAAGACATGGAAGTATTTCACCGTTGGTTTTCTACCCTTCCATAATTCATACAAGGTAGCAGAAGTCCCCGACCTGATGGTTACCCTGTTTAGAATGTAGCAAGCTGTGTTCATTATTTCTGCCCAAAAATGATAAGGAAGTTTCTTAGCATGAAGCATGACCCTTGCACACTCTTGAATAGTTCTATTTTTTTCTTTCTACCACACCATTCTGTTGAGGAGTGATGGGTGAAGATAACTCTTGACTAATTCCTTCTGAGGAGCAGAACTCATCAAACTTACTGTTTTCAAATTCCCTCCCATGATCACTTCTGATTCTGATTATACCACAGTCATTCTCTCTTTGAAGTCTCTGGCACAATCCCTTAAAAACTTCTAACACCTCTGATTTCTCCTTGATAAAGTGCACCCAAGTGTATCTAGAAAAATCATCTACAACTACGTAGGCATACCTTTTTACTCCAAGACTTTCAACGTGCATAGGTCCCATTAAATCCATATGAAGAAGCTCTAAGTTCCTTGATGTGGTTTGTTGTTGAAGCCTTTTATGTGACATTCTAGTTTGTTTCCCAATCTGGCATTCTCCACATATCTTTCCCTCATCTATCTTAAGATTTGGAATCCCTCTGACAGCTTCCTTGGATATGACTTCTTTCATTCCTTTTAGGTATAAATGCCCCAGTTTCTGATGCCACAGCTTTACTTCATCCTCCCTAGACACTAAACAGGTGGAATAACTCTGAGTTTCGTAAGGAGCCCACAGATAGCAGTTATCCTTGGATCTGGCACCTTTCATAATAAGTTCTTCTTTATCATTTGTAACCAGGCACTCAGATTCAAAAAAGTTTACCTTAAGACCTTGGTCACAAAGTTGGCTGATGCTTATTAGATTAGCAGTCAATCCCTTAACATATAAAACTTTATCAAGATAAGGCAGACCTTCATACTTCAGTTTGCCAACACCTTTGATTTCTCCTTTTGAGCCATCTCCAAAGGTGACATGACCAGTGGGATGAGGTTTAATATCAGCTAGGAACTTCTTTACACCAATCATGTGTCTGGAGCACCCACTGTCAAAGTACCAGTCTTCTTTGGCTGAGGCTCTAAGCGAGGTATGGGCAATGAAGGCTACAGTTTGGCCCTTAGGTATCCATTTCTTCTTTCCTTTGGGAGTCTTCCTTCTTCTTCTTTTGGATTGCTTTGAAGATTTAGGATATCCATTCAGCTTGTAGCAGTGAGCCTGCATATGATCGACCTTTCTGTAGTAGTAACACTGTTTGTCCTATTTTTGTTTTCCTGGAGAGTTGTTCTGAGGCCTTTGATGATGTTGAGACATCCTTCTTGACATCACTTGGGCTGAGTTTCCTCCAGTCCTATGTCCTTTGATCTCAACTTGATCACTATAGCCCAAACCCTTTCCACATTCGGCATTTCTTCCTGGCATAAGGATTTCATCCAGCATGTCTGAACCATTGTTCATCATCCTTATATACTTGGTCAGGTTATTGAGTTTGGAGTTTAACCACTCCACTTTATCCTCTAATTCTGAGATCGTTTCCAGATGGTTCCGTCATTCATCACACAGTTGTGAGATAAGATTATGCTGATCTTGTCCTCATTGAAACAATTCAGCCAGGCCATTTGAATTGAGCGATACATTATCTGACTCCTTGTCAGAATCATATACTCCAGTCATTGCAGACACTTCTTAGTAGTCTCTCCATCACTTGAGGAGTCATCCTCTGACCATGAAGTAGATAGACCTTTCTTCTCCTTCTTGTGATATGTGGGACACTCACCTCTTGTGTGTCCAAAACCTCCACACTTAAAGCACTGAACTCTCTTCCCTCGGTCGAGTTTCTTGTCATAGCTGGGTCTTCTCCCAAAGTTTATAGATCTGTAGATGTCTGAAGTCTGAGCCTTGACATTTATCTTAAACTTCTCATCCAATTGCTTTGCCAGTTGATGATACTGTTTTTCCAAGAACCCTACAACTTTGGACAAATCCTCTTTGGTGTCTCCCTCTTCTTGGTTGGTCACCAAAGCAAGACTTTTCTTCTTTTCATCCTTTTGACTAATAGCCATATCAAAGGTTTGAAGTGATCCCATAAGTTCATCTACCTTCATGGTGTTTATGTCATGAGCTTCTTCAATAGCTATCATTTTCATATCAAACCTTTTGGGAAGAGACCTTAGAATTTTTCGATCCAACTTGGCTTCAGGAATTTTCTCACCAAGATCATAAGATGTGTTTGCAATATCAACAATATTCATATGAAAGTCATGTATACTTTCATCTTCTCTCATTCTCATGTTCTCAAACTTAGTGGTAAGCAGTTGAAGTTTTTAGGTTTTTACACGAGAGGTACCTTCATGAGCAGTCTTCAGGATTTCCCAAGCATCCTTCGCAGCTGTACAGTTTTTGATGAGTCTGAAGACGCTCTTGTCCACCCCCATTGAACAAGGCATTCAAGGCTTTAGAATTCCCTTGAGCAAGTTTATCATCTTCATCATCCCAATCTTCTTCAGGTTTCAGCTCCTCGGTGAGCTCCCTGTCTTTGTCCTTGATCTTTGGTGGATCCCACCCCTTGATCACAGACTTCCAAGCCTTTCCATCCACAAACTTGATAAACGCTACCATGTGAACTTTCCAATAATCATAATTGGAACCATCAAGTATTGGTGGTCTATTTATAATTCCTCCTTCTTTATCCATTGTACCAGAAAGTATCGTCTCAGAATCTCATCCAGATACAGAGCAGGATGCCTGCTCTGATACCAATTGAAATTCTGGTTAAGCAGATCACGAAGATGTCAGACAGGATGTCGTGACACTTGATCTCTGCTTCTCACACGGATCTAAGGAAGATCAAATGAAAAGATGCAGAAAGTAAATAACACCAGAAATTGTTAACCCAGTTCGGTGAACAATAACACCTACATCTGTGGGCTACCAAGCCAGGAATGAAATCACTAAGTAGAATTGGTTCTAAGCTAAACTCAAACGTTTACAACTTATCACCTAGAAACTACCCTTCCTAGATTTCTACCTAATACTCTCCTAGGTATGAGACCCTTCTCAATTCCCTTTCAATCACAGCAGTGACTGAAAATATTACAACTCAATAAGAACGTCCTTCTCAAGTATTCACACAATACACGAGAGGCTCACAAGTACAAACCCTAGTACTTCTAAAACAGCTGCAACAAAAAAAACAGCAAACTAGGTTAACTCTAACCTATTTATATTGTAAACTACAGCTGGACTTGGGCTTCTAAACCGCAGCAGAAATCTTCCTCAGAATTAGCGACCTAATTCTTTCTTCAATCCCAAGTTACCAAAAATGTCTCCTTCATAAGGAAACCGCAAATCAATTTAGAATCAGAATCACTGATGCCACAATCTCAGATGCCACCTGGAATCCTTGTCATATTCCAATCACACCTGCTAACAAAAACAGTTACTTCAAAAATAAAACAGATAAATATGTCGAATCCTCCTGATAGGACATCTTATCAAACAACTCAACCTGCAGTTAGTCTAACATGTTAGGACATCTTGTCCAACATTTTTCTGCTAAGTTAGTTTTACCAAAATTAATGCCAACCTCAAAAGCAAGGACTCAACATACATCAATTAGATGAAAGAAGAAATTTACCAGGATAAGAGATGGACTACAGCTTGGATTTTTGAATTAACAAGTGTGCCACTTACAACAGTTATCTGGGATTAGGGTTTGTTTGATTGTCTGTTTTTGATGTGTGATGTACAGAGAAATGTCTTCCTATAGAGAGATTTTTTATTTCCTCTGAGGGGATGTTGGTCTTTTGTGTGCCTTGATCAAAGGCCAAGGTTGAAGCTAAAAGTTGACTCTGCTTAGGGAGATCATTATACAAAGCCTAAGAGGAGGCTGAAGAATATTGACTCAACAAGAGAGTGTTTATCTGTCTTGTACAAAGCCCAAGATTGAGGATAAAAGAGATTGATTCTTTTGGGGAATATTTTATCTGTCTTGTACAAAGCTCAAGATTGAGGCTAAAAGTTACGACTCCACTGGGGAGGGGTTTTATCTGTCTTGTACAAAGCCCAAGATTGAGGCTGAAAGTTATGACTCTACTGGGAGAGTTTGGTGTGTGTCTTGTACAAAGCCCAAGATTGAGGCTAAAACTGCTGAGGGATGATCATTATGCAAAGCCTAAGAGGAGGCTGGCTGGGGAATTTCTTATATGAAGCCTAAGAGGAGGCTAACTTCTGCTGAGGATTATTAAGATCCAGAGACAGGTCTAAATTGGGGAATCAACTCTTGCCGAGGATTGCAAAAGAGTTGAAATATCAAAAACCTTGAGGTTCTGATTGAGTTTTATTGATAGTAATTTGACCCTAGTTGGGGAAATTTAAAGTGAGAGTTTAAAGATTGTGTTTTTGAAACCTATGGAGGTTTTAACTCTGTTGGAGATTGATAAAGTGATTAGGATTTTTTTACTATTCCTTCAGGAAACTTGAGGGTTTCTTTGAGATCCAAGAGGAGATGAGACTGTCCAAGTCTACTGGTATGAGAAGGTTGATATTTGTATGATGCCCAAGAGGACGCTGATGTTTTAAGGGATGAGAATCAACACTAAATTGGTTTGATGTTTTGACTCTTTGGAGTACTGCTCTAACAAAAGATGACTAGGTTCTGTCCTATACCTGTAGAAGGTCTTTGTCTCCTTGTACTAATCTCAAGAGGAGGCTGAGAACTTCTAAGAAGCCTGAGGGTCCTTGTACAAAGCCCAAGAGGAGGCTGGGGATGCTTTTAGGAAGCATGTGGGTCCAAAACTAAGAAGAGTTCAAGAAAGGTTTCACCGGGAATAATCCTTTCTTTAGTGAACAGTTCTAGAGTTTCAAGAAATTCAAGAGAGGTTTCACCGGGAATTAATCCTCTCTGGGGAAATGAATTTCTTGACAAATTTCTAATAGTGACAGTCTTGAGAAAAGTTTCACTGGGAATAATGTCTTTCTCTGTTCCATATTGTATAAGCCCAAGAGGAGGCAAAACTGTAGCTGGAATTTCCTACGGGGAACTAGTTTTGACTGTGTTGAAAGATTGACCACTGGTTTGATCTGATCCTAGACCTAATTGCTGAGGAGAACTCTAAGCAAATATACATGCATATATATATATATATATATATATATATATATATATATATATATATATATATATACACACAAATGAGATATATATGAGCAAGTATGTAAAAAAAGCTGGTAGAACTTACAGGTGAGTAAGCTTCCAGTGTTATAAACACAGCTGTATGGTTAGTTATTCAAGAAATTGAAGAAAGTTTTTATAACAACTATAAATTTGAAACTAAATCAAAAGAGAAAGTCATTTTGAAAAGAAGTTTGGAGCTTATACTCAAGAGAGGCCCAGATGAATTCTTTTGAAAAGGCGACGATTGCGTCGTAGTTTTGAAAACAACAGAGGGACTTATACAATGACTGAGGCCCAAATTTATTGTATTTACAAAAGAGGTTGGGTCTTACACTCTATTAGAGGCCCAAAAAGTGTTTGAAAAAGAAAGATGGGACTTACAACACAAAGGAGGCCCAAAAATTGATTTTTGTTTTGAAAGTGGCGATCGCGCCAAGATTTTTGAAATTGTATTAGGACTTATACAATGAATGAGGCCCAAAAAAGGTTTTGTGTGACAAGGGATGGGTCTTACACTCTATTAGAGGCCCAGAGTGTTTATGTGAAGTTTAAAAAAATCAAAATTTAGAGAAAACCCTAATTTTGAATTTAAAAGATATAATTTTCAAAAGAAATTAAATAAACAATGATATAAGATATCAAATATATTCAAAAACAAGTTGTAAACTTTGAAAAATATTTTGAAAATTCATGTTTAATCACATGAAAACTTGTAATTCATTTGGAATGAAAAGATCAAAGTGAGAATTTCATTTTTAAATGTTTAAAAACAAATAAAATGAAATTAATTACAAAAATTCTAACTATATTAAATAAATAATATAAATTGGATTTTTTTTGTAAAATAAAATAATTTAACATTTTTTTGACTTTTTAAAAAAAGAACCAATCAAAAATGATAAAAAATGAGAGAGAAATTAATTTTTGAAATCAATTAAATAAAATATCAAAAATTCAAATATTTAAAAATTTGAAAAAGGGCGTCAAGAACACTTGTTCTTGCCCGCGTCCTCTGTTTTGCCAAGATTTGCATTTTCTCACTTTTCTCTCTGATTACTCAATGATTTTACACGATTCAAACACCAATCTTGCTCGTTTTTGAACAAGGATCACAACCATATAGGTTAATTGCATTTGTATTAAGTATGGAGTGAGAAATCAGAGGATTAACTCAAGAACCCTAGTTTTAGCACGAACACTATGAAATTCCATACACGGTTCATATATAGTAATTGATTGAGGGTTATCACTCTACATACATGCAGGAACAAGATGGTAACTCAAAAATTCATTTTTGATGCATGTAATATGGAGTTTGAAGGCTTCAGGCTTACCTCTTGCAGCTGGTGATCGAACTTAATGATGAAGATGTTACAGATGTGTTGTAAGGACCTGGACAACTTCATTATACCCTATGGAGTGTGTTGAGATGCCTAGCCTTGATTGGAGATGCTTGGATCACCTTGTGGTACCTCAACTGCAACCTTACCAAAAAGCTTGAGCAACTGACTGGTGACTTTGTGATTCAGGTGTTTCAGATGTGTTTCAAGGCCATGGATCACTCATATATGATGTATATGATGTGTTAGAATGATTGGTTTGGTTTGAATCACTTCCTATTTCAAAATTCGATAGTGACTTAAAATGGAAGGTAAATCTGGTTTTTTGAGAGTGATTTTAATGAAAGCATCAGTTTGGGTGCTTTGGTGTACTTAAACTGATCACAAATGAGCTCTATTTATAGTAGAGCAAGTTTGTTTTGCAAGGAATATTGAATGGCAACTGGTACAGGTCTTTGGCCAATAGTTGCATAAAGGAATCCAAGTCTTCCATAGCCATTAACTTGGGTTAGTGCAGCAGGCCTATGGTCCTTTGTTGCATGGATAAGGCTTGACTTATTCAGTGATCAAAGACTCAGTCCATACCACCTCAATGCACCTCTTGAATGCCTTGAAACAAAATGGGAGTTTTTGGATTTGGAACATTGAATTTCACATGCCAAAAGGGGTGGTGTCTTGACTTGCAAGGCTTTGTGATCAGAGATCTTTTGTTTGATCTGACCTTCAATGTTTCTAGAAGGATTACCAAACTTGTGGCTGCACAAATTGGCCAATTGGAGCAAATGACCTATAATCTGTCTTGGGAAGAAACTAATCCTTGATGCCATGTTCCAAGGGTTATAACTCCTTACTCAAATGGAATTTGGAGATGATCTGGTACTTGTTGGAAAGCTCTCATGGCATACTTTAACTTTGATGTCCAAGATTGGTCTTGGTTTAGCTTGGATCAAGGTGAAAAATGGCCTCAAAGTTGGTAAAAAGTGAAACAAATTCTGACTTAAAATTTCACTAAGTAGTGGAAAAAGTGGTCATTTCCAATTTTTGTGATTTTGATCAATCCATAACTCAGAATCCATGATGATTTGTGATCCGGAGTATTCGAACAGGTCCACGTATGTTGGTCGTCAGATGGGCAAGGTGCTCGGAATGTTGATGAGGAGAGGAGGGGGTGTACCTGCAAGGCACTCCGACGCTCAAGTAAGAAAGGGTCAGAGAAAAGGGGCAAGTACAGAGTGTATTCTTAGGATGAATATTTGATACCTGACCCTCTCGAATGAGAGGGTTTATATAATGTTCCCCAGCGCGTGGCCAACAGTCCTATTTTCAGGGCGAAATAACTATTTTCCTGAAGAATAGGTAACTGCCCAAACTAGCCGTTATGATGGGCAGGATGCCCAAACTAGCCGTTATACCGGGTAGGAAGGTAGTTGCGAGCATCTGTTCGTCAGCTGTCGGGGAGTTGTAGTCCATGTGTGACGGGCAATAATTCCGGGCAGGACTGAGCAGTCCGTGACCGGTTGTAGGGGCAAAAGGGTACTTTTGTCCCCTTAATGGACTGGATCCAAGCGTTTGGGCCGTTACTATAGCAATCATGGATTGGGTCGCGCATGGTCGTTGGCCCAGTCTAGAACAGTAGCCCCCCAAGTCGTTACTTCCGAGCGTGGAGGTGATGACTTAAGGATAGCGTACAGTCCCGAGGAAGTGGAGTGTTTTGCTCGTTGGCTGTGGATGCCCGTGGTTTCTATTGCCCGCTATGGCTGTTGGTCGTGGTCGTTAAGCGTTTCCCATTACAGATGGATACCAACAGTCTAGTGGAATATGAAACGATACAGGGGTTGCCACGTGTGTGTTTGAACTTGTGTCGCTGCCGCTTAGGCAATGATGGCTAACGGGTAGTCATCATGACCTATGTGCACGTGGGGCTGCACGTGACCTCCTGTATAAATAGGAGGGAAAATTTTCATTCTGAACTTTTTCCTTTAATCTTCACCAATTTTCCTGCTCGCGAAATCTGCCCGTTGCATCCTTCGCCGTTTGAAGCTCTGAGCAACTTTTTTCAGTCTTCTATTTATAAGTAAGTTGTCTCTTTTCCTTGTTTTGCTTCTTATTGATGTTTATTTAGACATTGCATGCGGTTAGGTTAGATTTTAGGAGACTTAGGGTTGTATATGTGGTAGCCGCTGGTGGTGGATGATGGCAACGTAGTGCTTGGCGAGGAATCCTTCAAGAACGCAGTGTCTCAGCTTCAGGTGGTGAATCCTGGTGTTGATTTGGTGACCGAAGGCACCAATTTCCTGGCGTACGTTAAAGACGGGCAAATTGTAATGCCAGAGTCTCTCCTTGCCGGCCAAGCTAGAACCCAGACTTCTCCGCCCAATGATGAACGAGTCGAAGACACCGAGGAATGATGTTTGCAGATGATGATGTTTTGCCGGCCTGCGTGCCGTGTAGTTTGTTGTAATTTTATTTGATTTAGGGGGGCGTGGCCCCCCCTGTTTATGTAATTCGTACAATCTTTGGCCCTTGTGCCCCTTTTTTACTTTATGTCTGGTTTATGTTGGCCGGTTTTGTTACTTATATGATTTTTGTTTATATTGTTGTGCTTTACATTAGCAGTGCATGTATGACTGCCCGTCGGAGGGTGTGTCTGTTAACAGAGCTTTCTTTTGAAAGATTGCTCGTTGTGTGTGAATTCGCCAGTGTGGAGAACTGGTCGAATAGTCGGGGAAGGTCCTGGCGAGGTTGCGGATCTCAGGTCACGATTGAGGCCTGAGGTCGCGGCGTGAATGTCCCATCGCGAGCTGGGGTTCTGCCAATCATGGTACCTGGGCGAAGGTGATGCTCGATTGAGGACCGCCGACGAGCAGAGCTCCGGCTCATTTACTTGAGCGGGATTCCACTTTGTGCGTATGCATCGTTTGTACCTGAACGAGCATGATGACCGTTAGGTGGTCCTTTGACGCGAGGAAGCCTATTGTGACTTTAGCTGTAGTACTGCTTAAGTTTTTCAGCGTTCCATGGTCGAGGGATTTCATCCCCGTTGAGGGTCTCGAGGAAGTAGGCACCGTTCTCCGTTCTGGCACGGACTCTGTACGACCCTTCCCAGTTGGCTGCTAGTTTGCCTTCGCGAGAGTCCTTGTGGTTTCTTCGCAGGACAAGGCAGCCCATATTGAACTCTCGTCGTAAGACTTTAGCGTTGTGCCTGATTGCTATTTTTTGCTTAAGAGATGCTTCGCGGAGGGCTGCTCCTGTTTGGATTTCCTCGACAAGGTCGAGCTCCTCTCTTATTGCTTCGTCATTCATTTCCTCGTCTAGAGGTGATTCGGTCCTCCTGGACGGTACGTGAATTTCAATGGGTATAACAGCCTCTGTGCCATATGCTAAGCGGAAAGGTGTTTCCCCGGTGGTAGACTGAGGAGTGGTGCGGTACGCCCATAAGACGCTGTGGAGCTCCTCAACCCAGGCTTTCTTTGTTTCATCCAGTCTTCGCTTGAGGCCACGAAGAATGACACGATTGGCCACTTATGCCTGCCCGTTGGTCTGGGGATGTTCCACAGAAGCGAAATGTTGCTTTGTTCCGAGATGGGCGACAAAGTCTTGAAACTTCTTGTCCGTGAACTGCGTTCTATTGTCCGTGACAATTGCTTGGGGAATCCCAAAACGGGCAAGGATATTCCGCTTGTAGAAGCGCAGAATGTTAAGTGCTGTTATCTTTGCTAAGGCTTCTGCTTCTATCCACTTTGTGAAATAGTCTACGCCCACTATCAGGTATTTGTTTTGGCTGGACCCCGTCACGAAGGGTCCTAGAATGTCTAGGACCCACCAGGCGAATAACCACAGGAAGGTCATGCTTTTCAGTTCGTTAGGTGGAGCTAGGTGCATATCCCCATGCCGTTGGCATTTGTCGCATCTCTTCACATGCTCCTTGGCATCCTACTGCATGGTTGGCCAATAATACCCTGCTCGGAGGGCCTTGCGGGCAAGGGACCTTCCTCCTAGGTGCTGGGCGTTAATGCCTTCGTGGATTTCTCGTAATACGTGAGGGATAACTTCCTCCTCTATGCATTTGAGCAGTGGGATGGAGAAGCCTCGTCGATAGAGTTTGTTTTCAAGGATGACATACGAGCAAGCTCTTCGTCTGATGGTGCTGGCTTCCTTGGGGTTATCCGAAAGCTCGTCCCTGGTGAGGTAGTTGTACACGGGTGTCATCCAGCAATCGCTGTCCCCAATCGCGTGTATGTGTAGGGTAGAGGATCCCTTATCGATGCTGGACCGGGGAAGTATCTCTTGGATGACTGACCTGTTTCCGCCTTTTCTCTTAGTGCTTGCTAGTTTGGACAAGATGTCTACTCGCACGTTATGTTCACGTGGAACATGTCTCACTTCTACCGTTCTGAACCTCGCCATTTTTCCCTTGACCAGGGTTAGGTATTCAGAGAGACTATCGTTTTTGGTCTGATATTCTCCTGATATCTAGAGGGCTACGAGCTGAGAGTCCATGCAGATGATGATTTCTTCAGCCCCTAGGTCTTCAGCTATGCGCAAACCGGCGAGGAAGGCTTCATACTCGGCCTGGTTGTTCGACGTGGGAAAGGACAATGTGAGAGAAGCCTCGACTATGATCCCTTCTTCGTTCTCCAAAATTACCCCTGCCCCGCTGCCGGTCGAGCTGGATGCTCCATCTACATAGATGGTCCATCTGTTTGCTATGTGGACCGGGGAGTCTGAGAACGTCATTTCCGCTACGAAATCGGCCAGAGCTTGGGCCTTAAGAGCTTTCCTGCTTTCATACTGGATGTCAAACTCGGACAGTTCCAATGACCATTTGAGCATTCTGCCTGCCATGTCTGGTCGTCCCAGTAATTGCTTTATGGGCTGATCCATTCTTACCACGATCGTGTGAGCCAAGAAATAGTGTCTCAGTCGTCTGGCAGTGTTGACGAGGGCCAATGCTACCTTCTCTATCTGTTGATATCGCAACTCTGGGTCCTGCAATGCTTTGCTCGTGAAGTATATTGGCTTTTGTCCGCCAGGATTCTCGCGAATGAGAATGGCGCTAACGGCCTCGGCAGTGACGGCGAGGTATAGGAACAAGACTTCCCCAGTGTCTGGTCGTGATAATACGGGCGGTTTCGACAGAGCTTGCTTCAAGTGAAGGAGGGATGTTTCACATTCCTCGGTCCATTCAAACGCTGCTTCTTTCCGCAAGAGCTTGAAGAAAGAAAGGGCGTGTTGGGCAGATTTTGCCACGAAGCGGGACAACGAAGTAAGCACCCCGTTGAGGGATTGGATGTTCTTCTTAGACGTGGGCGTTGGGAACTCAGAGAATGCCCGACACTTGTCGGGGTTAGCTTCGATTCCTCGTTCTGTTAGGTAGAAGCCAAGGAATTTACCTGCCCGTACACCAAACGTGCACTTCTCTGGGTTAAAACGCATTCGATACTTTCTTGCTTGCTCAAAGATTTTGCAAAGATGGGCGACATGATCTAGTTCCTCGTGGGACTTGACGATCATATCATCCATGTATACTTCGAGCATGTCGCCTATTTGTCCTTGGAAGACTCTATTCATCATTCGTTGGTACGTAGCGCCGGCGTTCTTCAGCCCGAAGGGCATTATGTTGTAGTAATAGTTGCCTGATTCGGTCATGAAGGCCGTGTAAGTTTTATTGCTTGCGGCAATTGGGATTTGATTGTAGCCCGAGTAGGCGCCGAGGAAAGATAAAAGCTTAAAGCCCGCTGAGTTATCTACGAGCTTATCGATATTGGGGAGGGGGTAGGCGTCCTTCGGACAGGCCCTATTAACATCGGTATAGTCAACACACATCCTCCATTTGCCATTATTTTTTCTTACAAGTACAACGTTTGAGAGCCATGTAGTGTATTTGGCCTCAGAAATAAACCTAGCTTCTAGAAGGTCTTTGACAGCTTTCTCTGCGACTTCCATCTTCTCCGGGGACTGTTTCCTTCTGCGCTGGGCAACGACTTTGACGGCCGGATCAATTGTAAGCTGGTGACAAGTGACGCATGGGTCCAATCCTAGCATTTCAGCAGCGCTCCATGCGAACAAGTCTGCATTCTCCCGGAGGCATGCTTTTAGTTGTCTCCTGGCCAGGTCGGGGAGGTCGGCTCCGATCTTTACTCCCCGTTGGGGGTCTTCTCCGAACGGAACGATCTCGAAGTTGCCATCTGGGACGGGGCGTAGGAGATGGCCGCTGTTGTTGGACTGGCTGCCCGAAGTCGTTGGGTCCTTGGCATGATCTTCCTCGCTGAAACGGCTGTCCAAGTCGATAGATTCGACCTGGGGGAGTGGTTTTGGCTGCTCGGAGCTGTTGGGCAGGGGGAACGACCAGAAGTCCTTGGTCCTGCTGAGATGGTGCTTAGTCCTTTTGATGCTACTTCAAAGCACCGACGGGCAGCTTCGACGTTGCCGTGGAGGGTGACGACCATCCCTTTAGAAGTGTAGTACTTCATCTTGAGATGTACGGTGGAAGGTACAGCAATCAACTCTGCCAGGGTTGGCCTTCCAAAAATGTACTGGTATAGTGACGGACATTCAATTACCAGAAACTGTGCTATAATTGCTCGGGTTATCTCTCCCGAACCAAAGGTTACGATGAGCTCTACGTAACCCCGGGGCTTTGTCACCGCTCCGTTGAATCCTTGCAGGTCGGATCCAACGTATGGAGTAAGGCGAGAGTCATTCAGCTGCAGCGTTTCGAACAGGTGGTTGTACATTATATCAACCGAGCTGCCCTGGTCCATAAGTATTCTGCGAACGTCGAAGTTCTCCATCTTTTCTCGGATGAGCAGTGGAATGCTTGAGTTCGGTGCTCCGCCGAGGAGCTCTTCCTTATAGAAGGAAATAGGAACAGATCCTTTGTGAGTGGTGTCTAGCGTAGTGACTTCATTGGAGCTTTTGCTGATCAATTGATCGAATCTCCTCTTGACTGAGCCGACCGTGATTTTGTTGAATCCACCACCAGAAATGACCATGGCTGACAGGAAGGCCTCCCACGGGCTGTGAGCAGCGAGGTACATGGAGACGGACAGACTATCAGGGATGCGGAAGTCCTCTGGCCGAGTTATGGACATAGCGACCTGTACGTTGGTGTCATCAGAGGGCGGAGTCTCTTCTGCAACCTTTTTGTTCTCCTGGGTTTCCTATCGGGGAGCATCTTTCTTTTTCGCGAACTGCTTCAGGTGGTCGTCGCGAATAAGTATCTCTATTGCATCTCTGAGGTGGATGCATTCTTCCGTTGTATGGCCATGACTCTTGTGGAAGCGGCAATACTTGGATTTGTCTACACCCGGTCTGGCCAGCAACTGTTTGGGGAAACGGACTCCCGCTTGCTTGAATTCCGAGTTGGCACACTCGAACAAGATTTTATCCCTCGAGGCAGTGAGGGGGGTATAGTCATGAAACCGCCCAGAAGGTCCCTTCTGTTCGCGTGCATCGCGAGGCCGATCGTCGCATCTTTTATCTCCTCAACGGGATGTCGAGGTTTCTTCAGCTCTGGACGAGCGGGCACCTTCATGGTGTTGAGAGGCCCGGACAGAGTGTGCAGCAACCTTCTCTTTGTACTGTATATGCGACTGGGCTTGGAGGAGAAGGGCGTTAAGGTTCCTCGGTGGATCGAGGCCGATGGCTTTTGCGAAGTCTAAGCCAGGACGTAATCCCTGCTCGAGCAGGAATTTCTTCATGTCGTCGGTCGTTGGCACTTGGACGGCCTCCTTGTTGAACCATTCAATGTAAGCCCGAAGAGGCTCATCTCTTCCCTGTACGACAGCTCCGAGGGACGCCTCGGTCTTTGGATGGCGTCGCGATGCAGTAAAGTGACGGGAGAAAATCCTCCCCAGCTGCCTCCAGGATGTAATGGATTCTTCTGGCAGTTACTTGTACCATGTCATTGCTCCCTTCCGGAGTGTGGTCGAGAACAAGCGGCATTTGATGGCTCCTCGTACCCCTCTGTAGTCCAAAAGAGCATCTATGTTTTCTATGTGCTTGTCTGGGTCAGTGGTTCCATCGTAAGTCCCTAGAGACGGAGGCTTCTCTAGTCCTTTAGGGAGACGGGTGGCCAAGATCCTGTGGGATAACGGGCCGCGAGGCTCGTCGTCGCTGTCTGAACTTGGAGTTGATGGTGACCATTGTCTGTGCTCACGGCGGCGGTCTCTGCAAGGTGATGGTGAACGTAGCCGATCACGAGGTCTGACCGGTGGAGAATGCCTATCCTGCCTCGTTCTCTTGTGTCTTGGTGATGATCGATCTCACGGGGAGATCTGATCGCGCTTGCGAATGTGTTGTGATTCAGGCTCATGCCTCGATCTATGGTCTTCCCCACGCCTTGGTGGCGGGCTTCTTGATTTTTGGTGCTTACTCTTCAAAGGAGAGGATCTTGGAAGAGATGCTTCCTCAAGAGCTCCTATTCTCTCTCCTTGCTGCAAGATAAGGAGGTTTGTGCGGTAGACAGCTTCCAAAAGAGCAGCAACGGCCAGGTCGGCGCTGGGAGGGCCTGGAATTGGTCGTTATCCTGACGGTAGCTGTTTGCCTCCTTGCTCGGTGGGAGGAGGAGTTGGAGATGCAGTAGCCCCATCTCAAAGGAAACGGGGCTCAGAAAGTAACAAAGATCTGCCGTCAGCGTCCATCTTGTTGATGGGAACGAGAGCCGTAACGTCAGCACCTTTTGCGGAGTTCTGAGCGGCCATATGTGGGCGGATCAAAGAAAGTATGTTTTGATCTTTTAGTTTCCGAGGAGGAAAGAAAGAAGGGGAGAACAAGGAGTTCCCACAGACGGCGCCACTGATCCGGAGTATTCGAACAGGTCCACGTATGCTGGTCATCAGATGGGCAAGGTGCTCGGAATGTTGATGAGGAGAGGAGGGGGTGTACCTGCAAGGCACTCCGACGCTCAAGTAAGAAAGGGTCAGAGAAAAGGGGCAAGTACATAGTGTATTCTTAGGATGAATATTTGATACCTGACCCTCTCGAATGAGAGGGTTTATATAATGTTCCCCAGTGCGTGGCCAACAGTCCTATTTTCAGGGCGAAATAACTGTTTTCCTGAAGAATAGGTAACTGCCCAAACTGTCCGTTATGACGGGCAGGATGCCCAAACTAGCCGTTATACCGGGCAGGAAGGTAGTTGCGGGCATCTGTTCGTCAGCTGTCGGGGAGTTGTAGTCCGTGTGTGACGGGCAATAATTCCGGGCAGAACTGAGCAGTCTGTGACCGGTTGTAGGGGCAAAAGGGTACTTTTGTCCCCTTAATGGACTGGATCTAAGCGTTTGGGCCGTTACTGTAGCAATCATGGATTGGGTCGCGCATGGCCGTTGGCCCATTCCAGAACAATTTGGAATGAGATGTAGTTGACATATTTGAAGTATGTAAGATGCACTTTCATTTGAGCTTTGAATGGGAGAAAAAGGCCTTGTGGTTTAGGAGTTATGACCTTGCAAAGTTGTTACAAAATCATTTTTGTTCCATAACTTGGAAAAAATTTTGGTTTCTCATGGTTGCCCCTTTTGCAAGAAGCCTCACTTTTCTTGATTTTTCTTGATGGATGATGATCAATATCATACATTAACATTGTTTTTGACTTAGGGGAACCATATTTTTGAAAAATTCAAAAAAGTCAAACTTGATTTTGGGCACAGTTGACTTTTTGTCAGATGAATTCCAAATTGTGTGATCTTTTATGAAATCAATCCCTTGACCTAATTTAAACCTAATGGATGAATTCCATAGGTGTTTTAGGGTATCTTGAACCATGTCCCAAGGTTTGAGAACAAGTCTTGGTTAAAAGTCAAAGATATAGTTGACTTTTTCCTTAAAACCCTAATTGTGGTCCTGATGAAATTGAAACTTGTAAGTCAAGCTTCTTGGGTCAATCCATTGTTGCAAATGGATCAACATGGTGTATTTGAGGCCCTAAAATCAGGTCTTGAGGTTTTGATTCATTTCTTGCCTCAAGAGTCAACTTAGGGATCCTAATTCCTGATTTTTTATGAATGTTTCCCCTGAGGTTGTTTTGACTTGATGATTGGGTCCATGAGGTCCCTTTGATCATCTTGGGTCATGTTTTGAAGTATTGGCTCTTGCTTAGATGAAAATTTTCATCTGGAGGCCTTGGTCGACCAAAACCCTAATTTGGTGACACTGGCGATCTTGATGCTTGATCCACTTGGAATGTTGCAACCTTGTGCTTAATCCTTGATATGGGAGACCTCTTGATCCTTCATGGGTGTTTGAGAGGTCATACAAGTTGAAAATCATGTCAATCCTTGATTGATCCTTTGTCTAAGTGCTCTGGGAGGGCTTAAAACCATGATTCATGGTTGAGGTGAGTGCTCAACAATCTTTGAGAAGATTGATGAGGTATGATGATACATCCATATTGTGGTGATGATTTGCACAATGATTGGAAATCTTGGTGGTCAAAATTTGGGGTATGACAGACATAAAACAAAAGAGTTTTCAATTGAGAGTCTGATCACTCGCCTTCGAATTGAAGAGGATTCTAGAAGACAAGATCATAAGGATGAAGTCTTAGTTGTTTCTAACAATAAAAAGAGATTCAGCGTAGTTCTGAAGCCTATGGGCAAACCATTAAAGAATCAGAACTGCAATAATGTGAACCGAATTAAGAATGAGAATCCCTCAAGGGCCCCATCTGCTCCGATTACTAGGGAGAAACAACCAACTCAAAGAAATGACGCTCTGGTTTTCACTTGCTTTAATTGTGGAAAACCGGGTCATCTGGCTAAGAGATGTATGAGCAGGCCTAAACTTATTGGCTCTAATGCACAGGTTAACCTGACTGATGAGTAATTCATTGCTATGATCACTGAAATTAACATGGTTGGTGAAAGTGATGGTTGGTGGATAGACACTGGCGCCTCTCGTCATGTCTGCTATGATCGTGCTATGTTCAAGACATACACGAATGCTGAAGATAAGAAAGTGTTGTTGAGAGATGATCACACCACTGATGTTGCTGGAATTGGAGACGTTGAGCTGAACTTCACCTCGGGAAAGACTTTAATCTTGAAGGACTTCATGTACGTTTCTGAAATTAGGAAGAATCTTGTTTCTGGTTTTCTTTAGAATACGGCAGGGTTTAGTCAGTCTATTGGGGCAGATTTGTACACCATCACTAAGAATGGTACTTTTGTTGGGAAAGGGTACGCCACTTAAGGCATGTTTAAGTTGAATGTTTATTTGAATAAAATTTCTCCTTCTGTTTACTCTTTGTGTGATTTTAATATTTGGCATGCTAGACTTTGTCACGTTAATAAGCGAGTTATCTCTAATTCAAGCAACTTAGGCCTAATCCCTAAATTAAATGTCAATGATACAAATAAATGTGAATATTCTAGTCAAGCTAAAATTACTACGACTTTTCATAAATCAATTATTAAAGAATATGATCCCTTAGATCTTATACACTCTGATATATGTGAATTAGATGAAACTTTAACTAGAAATAGTAAACGTTATTTCATCACTTTTATTGATGATTGATCTGATTATACTTATGTATACTTAACGAAGAATATAAGTGAAGCACTTGACATATTTAAGAAGTATGTAACTGAAATTGAGATTCAACTTAGTAAGAAGATTAAGAGACTTCGTAACGATAGGGGGACTGAATACGACTCTGGGTTATTTAATGATTTTTATATTGAACATGGAATTGTATATGAAACGACTGCTCCATATTCACCTGAAATGAATGGTAAAATGGAAAGAAAGAACAAAACTCTTACCGAACTTGTTGTTGCAATTATGATGAATTCTGGTGCTGCACCTCACTGGTGGGGTGGGGGGGGGGGGGTTTATTGATTGTTTGCTATGTCCTGAATAGAGTTCCCAAGTCAAAAAGTAAGATCTCACTTTATGAGATATTAAAGAAAAGACAACCAAACTTGTCTTATTTGAGAACTTGGTGTTGTCTGGCTTATGTAAGAATTCTGGATCCGGAACAAGTTAAACTCGCTAGTAAAGCTTGTGAACGTGTATTCATTGGGTATGCAGCAAACAATAAGGCATATAAGTTTTATGACCTGAATGCAAAAGTGATCATAGAATAAAATGATGTTGAATTCTATGAAGACAAATTTCCCTTAAAATCGAGAAATAGTGGGGGCACTCAATCGAGTCACATCCCTGTGATAAGAAGCACAAAAAGTGACGACAATGTAGAAGCAAAACTTCAACGAAGTAAAAGAGTAAGAGTTGCGAATGATTATGGGCCCGATTATGCGGCTTATAATGTATAAGAAGATAAAATATATCTTCAAGAAGCCTTGTCCTCTCTGGATGCAATTTATGGCAAGAAGTTATAAATGATGAGATAGAATATCTAGATTCTAACAAGACCTGGAACTTAGTAGACTTTCCTCCTGGTTGCAAGCCAATCATTTTTAAATGGGTTTTGAAAAAGAAACTAAAACCTGATGTAACTATTGATAAATACAAGTCTCGTCTTGTAGCAAAGGGTTTTAGACAAAAAGAAAATATAGATTTCTTTGACACTTTTTCTCCAGTCACTAGAATTACATCCATTAGGGTACTTATTTCAATAGCAGCTATTTATAAATTAATAGTTCACCAAATGGATGTTAAAACAAATTTTTTAAATGGTGACTTAGAAGAAGAAATATATATGGAACAATCGGAAGGGTTTGTGATCCATGGACAAGAAAACAAGGTCTGTAAGTTAGACAAGTCTCTATATGGACTAAAACAAGCTCCTAAGCAATGACATGAAAATTTTGATAACTTAATGATATCAAATGGGTACAAAGTGAATGAAAGTGACAAATGCATTTATTACAAATCTGAAAATCACATTTGCATTATCATATGTCTCTATGTAGACGATCTACTCATATTTGGATCAAACATTCAGACCATTAATGATGTGAAATCAATGTTGTGCAACAACTTTGATATGAAAGAACTTAGAGAAGCAAGTGTGATCCTTGGTATTAAGATCACGAGATCCGAACAAGAAATCTCTTTTGATCAATCACACTATGTGGAGAAGATCTTAAAGAAATATAAATACTTTGACTGTAAACCTGCGTGCACGCCATATGATCCAAGTGAGAAACTATTTAAGAATACTGGTGAAAGTGTCAGACAAACAGAATATGTGAGCATCGTTGGCAGTCTTAGGTATGTCATTGATTGTACTTGACCTGACATTGCATATGTTGTAGGATTGTGGTGCAGGTTTACGAGTAGACCGAGTAACGAGCACTGGCAAACTATTGAGCGAGTCATGAGGTACCTTAAAAGGATCATGAATCTTAGCCTACATTACCAAAAATTTTCTGTTGTACTAGAAGGACACGGTGATTCAGATTGGAACACCATATTGGATGATTCCAAAGCTACTAGTGGCTATATATTTAGTATAGATGGAGGAGTTGTATCTTGGAAATCAAAGAAACTGACTATCCTGGCTCAGTCCACAATAGAGTCTGAGATGATAGCACTAGCCACAGCTAGTGAAGAAGCAAGTTGGTTAAGATGCTTGCTAGCAGAGATCCCTCTGTGGGAGAAACCTGTGGCAGCTGTGTTGATCCACTGCGACAGTACCGCGATTATAGTAAAAATTAAGAAACGTTATTATAATGGTAAAATACTGTCGCAACTGCGAAAAAACAACCGGTGAGAAACTAGAACAGAAGAGTCACCACCAAATGTTATTTATCCCAACGCAGGGAAAGGAAACGATCAAAGAAAACCTGAAGAGGGAGAAGACATGGTCATCGCAACCATAGCCTGGGTTCGGGAGTCGATTACACGAAGGGAAGGTATTAGCACCCCCACGCGTCCATCGTACTCGATGAGATCCGCGCTTGTTGTCCAATCAAAGGGTGAGTTATCCTAATGTCTACGGCTAAACGGATACGGGAAAGGGTAAAACAAAGACGGACTCGCAAGGATCATCCGATCATATGCCTACGTATCTTCGTGGACGAACGAAGAATCAGAGTCAACATAGTTCGACGGACTACGCACTAAGGGGGGAGGTTGCTCGCCAAGACATCATCGTCTTGTGCCTACATATCCTCAATCTAACCAGAGAGAGGAAATCAGAGCAGTCATAGTTCGACCTACAGGTCGGTGAAGAAATCTCAATCGCACTGGGGCGAGAGAAAAGGTTCGGGTAACAAGTCTCGATCACACTGAGGCGAGAGAAAAAGGGAAGTTAGTTGTTAGTGTGCTCGCCAAGATATCGCATCTCGTACCTACGTATCTCATCTGGAATGAGAATCAGAGCAATCGTAGTTCACACTACTATAGAAAAACTAGAACGGTCTCGATCGCGCTGGGGCGAGAGAAAAGAGTTTGATTATGAAAAAGGTGATAGTTTGAAAATAAGAAGGTTTTGAAAAAGGGAGAAAGTTTTGAAAATTGAAGAATGGGGAGGAGAAGAAGTGACTATCCTAAAGCATAAAGTAAAATCTAAGGATGAGAATGGCCTAACCACACAAGCAAGCTCGATAGTCTTCGAACCACAATTCCAAAGCAAAGGGAAAAGGTCTTAAATCTAAGTCCAAAGATCTGAGAATAACATTGATGCCCAAGGTCTAGGTGCAAAACTCCATGTCCGATGCAAAGGGTAGTAACCATATTCCAAGATTAGAAGCACAAGTTTTTTAGAGGTTTTGGCCTTTATTAATGTTTTTGGTCCAAGTGGACAAAGAGAAAAAGGCATAAGCATAAACATGTGTCCAACTGACAAAGGAAAAATTGCGGAAGCATAAACATGATATGATATGAGATGATAATAATGGAGCATAAAAGTAAATGAGAGATAGGGAGCGAGAAGGAAACATAAACAAGATTAGTACAATAATATTGTTAGTAAGTTAGTGAATAGTAGTATACACCGATTATTCCGTCTCGCGTCTTGAACTATAATGATCAAACAATGTACTTAGGTCAAGGTTAATGAAGACTTGTTAGAAGATTGATAGAGTCAAAGCCTCTACAACAGCAAGCTTCAAAGATTTCGAACCTAATACAAAAGATTAACCATCCTTGGGCTTACACAACCAAAAGGTTTGGGCCACGAAAGATCAAGTTCCGATTCGGAGGAAGGGACAAATGTAGCGTTATGTTAAGCAATTGCCAAGTAACTTATATAAAAGTCACCCTACTCGAGGCCGGGCAATGCACTTTACGTGTTAATACATGTTAGAGAAGTGATATGTAAATCACTCTCATAAAACATGCCACACAAAAAGAAAAGAAGGATTAGTCTAATCATAATCGAGATTTTGCATCGATTTATCAAAGGAAATCTATCATGATTCCAAAGTATGGAGAATGATCCAAATGATCATTCATCCACAGATTTGAAATAATGAAGATTAAACATCTTCAAAAATCAATAATCTTCGATTCTTAGATTTTCATCGACCAAAAAGAAAAAATTAGATGGAGAGAAAGACGGATCTAACATTTATGATCCATCAACAACCAACAATTTATCAAAATGAGAATTCAAAATAAAATTAAAATTGAAATGAAATCATATAAATGAATTAGAAAAAAGAACAAATCATAAAAGAATATTAAAAAAGAAAAATGGGAGTTTAAAGGGAAGAATTAAAAACATGATGGTGAAGATACAGGCCCACACGGCCCAAAATGAAAATACATAAAAAAATTTAACAAAACTTAAAATGTAGAAAGAATCAGGAACAAAATCCAGAAACATCGTCTTCTTCTTCAAAGCCGCACGGTATTATTCACGGCGGAGGGAGGTGATTGGAACTCATCAACGGCGGAGCGACGGGATCTGATTCTTGCACGGTTGTGATCGAAACTCAAAGTAGATCTCAAATATGCCATTAATTTCGAACGAAACTCAGCCACAGATTCAAATTTAGATCGCAAAATCTCGTCGGAAACCGCCAAGTTACCTTCTAATCAAGGTTTGAAACACTTAAATCTTCCTCTTCCTCTCCTGAAATTATACGTTGTTGTTGTTTGTGTGATTTGTTGCGAGACGTTGTTGAGATGCGTTGCGAAATGTTGCTGTTGTGAATTTGTGTGATGTTGAATGAAGTTTGCAGGTTGTGTGAACAAATGATGAGAAGAAATTAGAGGTGATGAAGAATGGAAGAGCAAAGGTGATTGAAGGTTTCGTTATAAATTTTTAGATGCGGTTATTCAAGAAGGTGGAACTGAAAGTGAAAATTTCATTGAAGCTTGATTTGGAATTGATTTTTACAGAGCTTATCTGGCTATCAAAGCTTGAAGAATGAAGTGAGCTACGAGTCGTATTTATAGAGTGAATGGAATGAAATTTATGCCATTTCTGAAATTTTCATTGTGTTTTGAATGCTGCGTTTCAATTGTAGCTAGCAAGTCGTTTTGATTGCTAGATTTTTCCGTTTTTACTCGTGCAGGTTTATGCATTTTACGCCGTGAATTTCGTGTTGCAGCTAGTAGTGATGGCTTGATCATGTGGCTTTGGACGTGGCTTGATGCTCACACGGCTCGTTGGCTTGGATTTGTATGACGCAAGTGGCTTCAAGTCTAGGAAAGTGGCAGCTAAAGTCGTAGCATGAAGTAGCTCATGTGGTTTGGTAAATGGTAGTAGCAGCTTGGATGGCTTGTAGATTATGGTAGCATGTAGGAATGGCTTGGTAGCTTGGAGTAACATGGGCCGTGGATTTGTAATAATCAACTCTCTCTCTTTTTTTTTCAATGTATAATGGACTCTATTTTATAGTTTATGGACTATTATGATTTTTGTAAAATGGACAAATGGTTAGAAATATAAAACAATTAGTTATGAATATGAAGAAAAAAATGGATATAAGTGGAAATGGTTAAAAGAAAAAAAAACTCAAATGAATATGAATAATTTGGATGATGGATGGATATTTTGGATAAAGTGAATAAAAATAGATTTGAAATGGATTATAAATGGATTGTGAATATGGATATGGAAATTTAGAGAAATAGTTTCACATGAGAATTTGGACAAAAAAATGGATAAGAAATGGTTTAGAATGGTGGATAATCAAGCTAGATATGAAAAAGAATCATGGATAGCAAATCTTTATTCTCAGCCCAAAACAAATCTTGACTTTTTCGCAAACCTCTGATGAAAATGAATGAAACCGATGAAACCAATCCTTAACCACTGAATAACTTGCAACTTAAGCAATGGCCAAATAAATCATCTGAAGTTTTTCATAGCACAATTACCATTTTCCACTGATTTTTTTTTATAGATAACACCACACAACAACTTGATGGTCACTGCCCACTGAAACAGATAACTTGCACTTGAAGCAATCTCTTGATGATTTGGCCAAGATTAGGTCAAACATTCATCTGAACTGGATCATAGCTGAACAACCACACTTGATTTGAGATTATGCCCTTGCTTTGACAACCCCCAAAACCTAAACACATAGAGAGAGAGAAGAACAGGCAAACTGCAACATATTTTTGGTATTTTGGTTAGATGTTAATAAGTAAAAGCAAGAATAAAGCAAGTGAGAAATACACAGATGCTCAGGAGAAACACATATTATGATATTGCTTGATCCTCTGAGAAACACACTCTCCTCTTGAGCTAACCAAGATACCTTGATCCCATGCATAGAACCAATGATATGCATAAATCATAATGCAAAATGAAATGAAACATAAGCTAGTTAGGGTTAAAAAAAGAGGGCAAATTTTGGGGTGCTACAGCTGCCCCTATTCAATCAACTTGGACCTGAAAGGATGATAGCAACTGCTTTTAGACGTTTAAGGTAGAAGGTGATTGAATACCAAAAGAACCCGGAAATTTGCAAACTATGGGGAGAGAAATGACATAGTGATTGCCAGCCGAAGGTGGACTCATATCCAAAGGTTAGTAGAATCAACAGACCAACAAAGATGACTCCGCTGGGGATACATTGTATGATATCAAGACGGTGACTGGGACGTTAACTCGATTAACCGGGTGTTTGAAAACTACAGTGCAACATCAACTCTGAGGTTGAGAAAAATTTGGAGTAAACATCAACACTGAGGTTGAGGAAAAGATAGACATCAACTCTAAGGTTGAGAAAAAAACCATAACTTCAAATCTGGGGTTAGAAGAAGAATATACGTCAACTCTGAGGTTGGTAAAAAGGTAGACATCGATTTTGAGACCGGAGATAAAAACATTGACTTCAACTCTGAGGCTGGAAGAAAGGAATGGGTCAACACTGAGGTTGGAGACATGCCATAATATACGTCAACTCTGAGGTTGGGGACGAAAGGCTTCAACTTCGAGGTTGGAGAGAAGATATACGTCAATTATGAGGTTGGGGATGAAAGGCTTCAACTTTGAGGTTGGAGAGAAGATATACGACAACTCTTAGGTTGGTAAAAAGGGGGCGACAACTCTGAGGTTGGGCAAACGGACGTCAACTCTGAGGTTGGGGAGGAAAGGCATCAACTCTGAGGTTGGAGAGGAAAGGCATCAACTCTGAGGTTGGAAAAAAAGGATGACAACTCTGAGGTTGGGAAAAAGGACGTCAACTCTGAGGTTGGAAAGGGAATATACGACAACTCCGAGGTTGGGGAAAATATGTACGACAACTTTGAGGTTGGAGAAGAAAGGTGTCAACTCTAAGGTTGGGGAAAGAGGTGTCAACTCTGAGGTTGGGGAAGAAAGACGACAACTCTGAGGTTGGTAAAAAGGGGCGTCAACTCTGAGGTTGGACAAAACAGGCGTCAACTCTAAGGTTGGACAAAACAGGCGTCAACTCTGAGGTTTAGAATAAACGGATTGTTTATCAACTCTGAGGTTAAGAAAATACGACAACTCTGAGGTTGGTAAAAAAGGAGGCGTCAACTCTGAGGTTGGACAAAACAGACATCAACTCTGAGGTTGGGGGAAATAGGCATTAACTCTGAGGTTGGGGATCTCTTCGGAGGATTGGAATCGCTGTTTTGATTGAGGGTTGATCTGGGCTTTCGTACAAGATACCAAATATGGCTTATGCTTCGATGCATGTTTGAATTTTTCTATGGCGTAATGCTCCATACGAAATGGAAATGTTACGCGTTTTGAGGATGCAATGCAATGATGATTACTACATGCAAGAATGAGAGGACACTCCACCGGGGAATGCGTAGAACGGAACAAGCAGACTTCGCTGAGGAAGGGATCACCAATATCTGATCTCCTGTACCACCAATAGCCACTGGTGATGCAAACTCTGTCTGGGAACCGCGAGCTGAATTGCGAACTCTGTCGGGGAGATGCCAATGAAGATTGGATTTTAAACTTGCTGAGAATGCCAATAAATATTAGACTTTGACTTGCGGGGAAATACCAAATTTGACTTTTGAGGAAGAGAATACTCTGACTTCTCACCGTCTTCAAACTGCTTGAAAATATTCCATCGTCTTACCCTACTAAGAATGAGGAATCCACCTACACTGCTGGGGATAAGAAGTCCTCCTACTGAACCCTTCTCTACTTAAAGATGACCCTTTGCTTAGGGAAGAATAGCAATTCCAACACCTTGCTGGACGAAGATACCTTCTGGCTCCTTGCTGGGGGAGAGACTTGGTGCTTCAAGTTTCTGCTGATCAACTGCATACTTCTCGACTTGCCCCAGACCACAGGGTCTAATAGAAGAAATCATCTCAAGAGGATTTTATAGAAGACCGGGCGTTCAACAATGCCCCAGGGTCTTCAAACTCTAGGAGAGATTTATCAGGTCTCGACGTAACTGCCTCAGACTGTATGATCTATGAAGGAATTTGCCTCGAGAGGACTTGTAATGACTTGAAATACCCTGCCTTAGTATTCTGAACCTTGAAGAGGTGCTTCTGATTAACCGTCTTCTGGAAAGGATAACTTCTCATGCCCCGGAGGTGGCCTGCCTCGATATGAGCTTTGAAGTGACTTTGCCCCTGATCTTCGAATGAATGCCCTAGTATAACTAAACTTCGGAGAGATTTCTCGACGTGACTACCCCAGATTGGCTATATCTTAACACGACTTACTGGGGAGAGCCCAGTCTGCACTGATTTTCTTGGTAGCATGCCCCTTGATATGACTGTCCTTCAGAATTTTCAAGCATCCCAACTCGGCAGGATCAAGCTTCTCGACTAACATTCATTGTGTAAGCTTCCTTGATGCTTAGGCACATGTATGCAAGCAGAACAAGTTTATTATGAGAATGATAATTCTAATGCAACAAGCATGTTAACCTTGAAGTTTTTATTGCAAATATGTCGCAAAACCTTATGAACCAATCACTAGCTAGGACATTGATTTTTGAATGGAAAACAATACACACATGCAATGCCAACAAAAATCTTATTAGCACAACTCATGGGAGTCAGGAACGTTATCGTATTGAAGTACGCCTTTTGAATAAACCTTGCTTCAATTAGGACTTTTAAGGGTTGTAACGTGGCCTGGTTCGCGGTTTTAGAAAAAAGGATTTATGGCTCAAAATTTTGTTTGTACCCACCCATTCTCCTTGCTGTTCTCCAGTCCCATGTTTAGTTAATTTGGAACAAGCACTCATCTCCCAAAAGGACTCTATGACGAGTGACAGTTAATGGACCCACGAGGTTTTCGGTGTGGCAGTCACCCTTTTTGTGTCTTTGGTGTTTGTAATCACACGACTTGTTCTTTATCGAGGATTTTTCTTTTTTTGATCATTTCTTTTCGTTTTTCACATTTTTTTTATTTCCCTGATTTTTCCTGGACTAATTCTTTTTGGATCTTTCGATTTTGAAGTCCAGCGGGATGCCCTAACTTTTGCCTAAGTCACTTGTTTTCAAGTTTGGACTTAGCAGGCTTTCTTTCTTTTTGATTTTTCTTTTTTTTTTTTGGAACAAATCGTGTAACATTGGCTTGTCTGAGCTGTTTGAAAAGGGTTGTGACTGCCTCATTCCTTGGTCGGTGAGGGATAACCTTTGTTGTTTCACGTCTCTTGATCTCCTGATGCGTGAGGGAAGAAAAGGTAATGGATCCTCAGATGCACATTCCTTTTGAAATTTGGGCGCTCGGTCAAATTACTGACAACTACCCTGCCCCAGGTTAAATGTGAGGGTTCTTTCGAATGAAAAGAAACTCCTACTTCGAGGCTCAAAGGGGTTGGCAAGGGTCTATATCCCTTATATCTCTGGTGTTTAGGGATTTGAAACAACGCCTGTACATCATCAACAGAGTTTTAACCAAAAGCATACAACCAAAGATTTTGCGTTTTTACTTCATCATCCTCCCTCCAAGAGTTTAAGCAAAAAAGTTGGTATTGCAATGCATAGAAATATCATATGAATGAAAATGAATTACTTCAAGAAAAACATATTCATTGCATTAAGATCATCATTAAAAACAAACAAGTTTTTACATGCAAAACACAACATTAACAAACAATGAAAAACTACAAATGAAAATGCAGTAAAGAAGCTGAAGATTGCCATTGTTGAGGAGGCCTGACTCTGTCTGAAATTATTGCTTCTGATGACATGCTTGCAGTCTGAGTGTTCACTTGAGAAAGGAGGCTTCAATGGATGTGCAGATCATCTACAGTGAATGTAATGACCCCTGAGTCGACTAGATCTTGGACCTTGTGTTTGAACACGTTGCAATCTTCAATTGAATGACCCGGTGTGTCCGAGTGATACTCACATCTAGCATCCTGATCATAACCAGGAGGAATAGGGTCGGGAATAGGCTTGGCATCCCTTAGTTGAACCAGAGAACTCTCAAGTAGCCGGGCAAGAACATGACTGTGAGGCATAGGAAGTGGATCGAACCTTCTCTCAGGCCTTCATGATCTTTGTTGCCTCTGTTGCTGAGAAGCATAAGGTTGCTGATACTGAACAGGTTGTTGATCAACAGGAGGAATATACACAGCACTAGTTTCTCCTTCCTTTCTCTTGGAGAACCCAGCATAAGGTTGGCTTCAAGTTGAGGGGATGCAAGGCTCTTTGTATTTCAGGCCAATTAGGGTTGTAAGTGAATTACAGGTATGAAAATCCCACTTTACTACAAATTGTCATCCCATCATAGTACAACTGATCCATAAATCTCCGACTTCCAACATAAGATGATGGTAAAACAACTCTTTTTCCTGTGCTTGAACAGGAATCAGACTTTGGGTTCCATATTAATTTAGATTGTTATACTTTGACACCCTATGTTTTGATTGATTGTTTCTGAGCTATTTCAACCTCTCTCCTTCAACCATTGTGCAACCATCTACCAAAAATGGTTGAAACAACCTCCTAGATGATTATGGTGTCTTACCCTCCTCACACCTTTTTCAAATTCGAAATATAAGCCATTCTCGAATAGTAAGCCTGTTTCTCAGATTATCATCAAAGATGTCAAGATCTCGGTGAGCAACATTAGGTCTATAACCATCTTCTCTGCATGGAAATATCAATGGATATTGGAAAGCCATATATCTTGCATGAAACTCATAAATACGTTTTAGTTTTCCTCCTTTCTTTTGCATAATTATGTCTCTTTCTTCAGTTGTGTCAATGTCACCAACAATTAATGCAGCCACCTCAGAAACTATAGGTTGGTTGTACACTCTTCCATCTGTAGTTCTATTTGCAATCAATCGGAGATTCAAATTATGGAAATTGCATCTATTTAGTCTTTGTCTTGCCATAAGGAAACTCTTTGCATGTGTATTATGTCTGTATAACATATCACATAGATTTTTGACTATCTGGGGATCAATGTTGTTTTTGTTCCTAGAGAGACCATTAAAATGAGAAAGTTAATATTCTGTGCAATAATAAATGGTTGTATGTATAATAGATGACATTTCATTTAGTAAGTCAATGAAGATATGTATTCTCTAGTAAGTAAACATGTTGTAGGCCTTCCATATAATTGTTAGCATGCATATGTACATTCAGAAGAAATCAACTTGATTGGGTTGTATGTATATGTTAAGGTGGAACTAAGTCCCTAAGATAGTAAGAGTATGTAAGTATATATATGTACCGCAGGCCTTCCATTCTATTAGTGATTTCATTTTTCGTTTCATAGATGTATAGATGTGCAAATTTAGTGGATGTCCTTCGGGTGGCAATAAACTCCCAATATGATGGCAAGATTGTCCTTAAATGCGTATTATTGGTGGACCCCATCCGTTATTGAATTTGTTATCCAACTTTGCACCATGTGAAGTGAATGCAAACATCACGTTGTAAGTGTGTAGGTTTGCTTGGAAATTTTTACTATCTTTCGCATCTTTATCAAATAGCAAATGTGATAATATTTGTGGAGGTTGTTTTAAGTAATGAAGTTCCAGTATGTCATTCCCATAATATAAGGTGTACTTGGGATTTGTTGAATGTTTATGTTTATCCATTCTCTCTTGGTACCACATCGAGGCCTTACAATGTCAAAACTCAATCATCGCATTACCCAAATCGGAATATTCTGGTCAAAATTAGCAATTGAATAAGAAATAATAATTTTAAAGAGCAGCTCATAAATGGCAGGAATGTATTATATATGGTATACATTGGTTGTTAAAATCACGTTGGTTGGCAGTTGAAAAAGGTGGAAAAATGTCGTCACTTTCCAAGCTGGAGTCATCATCTGAATCTTGACCTTTCGTATAAGAAAAACCATATTAGGAGTTTACAATGAATACTCTGAGCAATGTTATAGGTTCATATGATAGGAATTTTCAACAGAGGGAATGTCATGTTTGAATATGGTGCTTGATTAAATTCGTATTGACAATATATTGGGTTCCAAACATGCTGGCTTGAAGTTGTTACATGCAACAAATGTCAATAATGCCCAAACCAAAAATTTGAAACCGAAAACCATTGCGACAATTTAGAAAGTGGTACATACTTAAGAATAGATTGTAGTCAGACTCATCATCATCATCACTTTCGAAATCCATGTTAACAGTAGGTTTAAAAATTAGGGAAGCGGCATGGCTTGTGGATGTCTGTGTACTTGATCCGATGTCTATCGTCGGGGAAATACCATAGCCAGAGCTGCTTCCCACAATAATTGAAAAAGTAAATATGATTCCTAATTATTACAACATTTGTGCTTAAAAATAGGAAAGAAATATATATACTTACGCAGGAGGAATTATATGATGGTTTTGCATTGAAGGTTGAGGTGCAATCACATTTATTTGATCGTTGTACATAAGGTGTGCGCTCTTTCGGGTAAAGCAAGCCCCTTTTATGGACGGCCTCTGCCCCGTTTGACTTGTTCAGGCCTTGTTAATGTGCTATTGGTAGCAGGATTGCTGTAAAAAGAAACGGCTTCCCTTGACCCGATGTCTACCGTCGGGGAAATACCATAGCCAGAGCAACTTCCCACAGTAATAAAAAAAGTAAGTATGATTCCTAATGATTACAACATTTGTGCTTAAAAATGTTCCAAGAAATATATATGCTTCCACAGAAGGAATTGTATGCTAGTTTTGCATTAAAGGTTGAGGTGTTCGATCACATTCATTTGATTGTGGCGCATAAGGTTGTGCGCTCTTTCGGGTAAACCAAGCCCCTTTTTTGGACGGAATCTGCCCCGTTTGAGTTGTTCAGGCCTTGTTACCGTGCTATGGGTAGCAGGATTACTGCAAAAATCAACGTAATAATATGAAATTTTATTATACCAAACAAAAGTTAGTAACGGAATTGTATTACTTACATAACAAATGATCTGGAACTATGTGGAATATTGCCATGAATTTTTGTGCTGTCTCTCTGTAGTAGTATAGCTGAATTATGATTTTCATCGTCTACATTATTTTGGATGTTGGAGAACCTAGATAATAGGTTTGTGCCCATGTTGAAGAGTTTTGGTGGAGTTTGAATAGCATGTTTGGAATGAGTAGGCTGAGTTTGTTGAAAGTTAGAACTGAAAGTATGATTTAAACTTCCTAGGTTAATTTCAGATATGGGAATCCTATTGGTGGAAGGGGTAGTAGTGCAAGTCGGGCTGTCATGTTTAAAGCGCTTGAATTTCTTCTGTTTAAGTATATGAAATCTACAGAATCTAGCTCTCTTAGTTGAATATTACCTCGACAACGTAACATCATTAATGATAGCATTATGATTGCTTTCCCTACATATAGTAGAAAAAAATTAGTGCATTATTGCTTTAATTCATTTCAATGTAAACATCTCATACTATCAACATAAAATAAATCCATATTTCTCGTAAGTGGATCAGCATTAGAAAATAGTAGTGTATAATAAAATGTTGGCATTTTATAAGTCTGCATACAATCATGCAGGTTTGTAAATTATTGTGAAAAAAATTGAATGAGTTGTTAAGTGATGAAGGTGATATCAGGCCTATTAGTGTTGAGGTAAATCAGTCTGCCAATAAGTCTTCGATAAGATGGAATGTTTTCAAAAGCATAATTGTTGTCGTGGCATAATTTGATTGAAGGATCAGAGGGTGTGTTAGCTGGTTTAGATCCCAGAAATCCTGAATCAGTTAAGAGATCAAGACAATAATTTCTTTGGAAAATGGAGATGCCTTGTTTGGATTGTGCAACCTCCAAGCCTAAGAAATATTTGAGTGTGCCAAGATCTTTTATCTTGAAGGCTTGATGCATAATGTTTTTCATGAATTGGAATTCTTTCATAGAGTCACCTTCTAAAATAACAACATCAACATACACAAGTAAAATTGTAAATGAAGATTGTGTTTTCTTGACAAATAAGGAGTGATCATAGTCTGCTTATGTGTATCCATGGTGAGTGAGAAGTGAAGATAGCTTTTCAAACCATTTCCTGTTAGCTTGTTTTAAGCCATATAGAGGTTTCATCAGCTTGCAAACCTGATTTGGCTTGGATGTTTGAACACTAGGAGGAATTATCATATATACATCTTCATGCAAATCTCCATGTAAAAATGCATTATTTGCATCAAGCTGATGTATATGCCAGTTATGGATCGATGCTAATGCTAGAACAAGTCTAACTGTGGTGATTTTGGCTACTAGTGAGAAAGTGTCAGAGTAATCTAAGCCTTCAATCTGGTTATAACCTTTGTAAGAAGGCGTGCCTTGAATCTCTCAATGTTACCATCATACTTGTGTTTGATCTTGTAAACTCAACAACAACCAATTGGTTTAACATTGGATGGAAGGTCTACAAGCTTCCAAGTACCATTTTTCTCAAGAGCATCAAGCTCAAGTTTCATAGCTTAGTTCCAACATTCAAATTTGCATGCCTCATTATATGTTTTAGGTTCATGATTGGTGGAAATAGAGAAACTAAAACAATATTGGTAGGTAGATAGATTAGAATATGATAGGAAATTGGAGATAGAATACAGAGTACCTGGAGATGATTGTGTTTGTGAATCATTGAAGGATGTACATACATAATCCTTAAGATGTGATGGTTGATGCCTTATTTTTAAAGAAACACGTGTAGGATGAAGTTGGTCTGTGACATGAGTTTGAGGAATATATGGGATATCATGATAGATGTCAGGGTCAAAAATAGATTGAATATGAACTGATTGGTCAGAGGTAGAGGGATTGGATGTATGTTTATCATGGGGTGGGATGTGGGGGATGGACGTGGGAACATCATGAAATTGGGATGTATTGAGGTCTGACTTGTGGTCCAAATTACTAAAATATTCCCAAATTTGTGTGGCAGAAGGGTAATGACTATGGTATGGCAGAATATTTTCATGGTGCGTGACATTTATAGAAATGAATATGTTATGAGAACGCAAATCAAGAAAAAGGGAACCTTTGTATCCAACTACATAGCCTAGAAAGACATATTTTCTAGCTCGAGTGTCAAGTTTGGTTCTATGATAAGTAGAAGCATAACATAAAGAACCAAAAACTTTGATCTGATTTATGTTAGGTAATGTTTCATATAGAAAATGATAGGGTGATTGATTGTTAAGCAAGAGTGTGTTGACTCTATTGATAATAAATGCTGCATAACTAACTGCAAATGACCAATAGGATTTAGGTAAATTTGAGTGGTACATTAATGCTTTTCCTACATTAAGAAGGTGCTCATGTTTTCTCTCATCCCCAACATTTTGTTGGGGAGATTCTACACATGATCTTTGATGTATAATTCCCTTTGAGGCGTAGAATTGAGGAATTAAAAACTCAGGTCCATTGTCTGACCTGAAAATTTTGGGGCAAGTTTGAAACTGGTTTTCTACAAGAGTAATGAATTGTTGAACATGGTTAGATACTTCTGATTTTGTTCATCAACCACTGTGAGGAAGTATCTATGGTTATGTATGGAATTAATGAAAATAGGACCCCATATATCAAAATGCAACCATTCCAATTTGTGTGTAGCATTATAATGACTCAAACTATATGGAAGTTTCTTATGTCTAGGAAAATGGAAAACATCACAAACTACTTTATTATCATTGAAAATGGAAGGGTACACTTGAGACATCTTAGAAAGCCCATCGTCAGATAAGTGACCCAATCTAAAGTGCCATATGGATTGCTTAGGAAGCACAATAGAATTATTAATGGAAATATTAGGTACAGATGTTTTGGATAAAGAAATACTGGAAATGTTGGGTTGAGTTTGAGTTGCTTCTTCAGCAAGGCAACCATCATCAGTCATAAGTCCGTTCAATCCTTCAAATTGGCTAGCCAAACCAATCATCTTCTTTGTAATACCCCGTATTTGATAAAATGCTCTAAATAATATTAGTTGAGATCAATTGGGTTCTAGTGTGCTCTGAGAATTATCTGTAGAGATAATTAAGTAACTGATGAGCTTAGAGTTGATTTAATTAATACTATCTGACTCTGAGGTTTTATTAATTGTGCAACAGAGACATTTTGGATACTTTTAAAATTGGAATTTTGCCAATTAGGCTTACTAACTTTTAAGATATTTCTAAATATCATTTTTTCCCTCTTATTTTCTTACCTTTCCAACTTTGTGGGAAAAGTGATATAAAGGAAGAAGGAAAAAAAAGGAAAGAAAAGATAGTAAGAGAAAGAGAAAGAAGAATAGAGAGAAAGAAGAGAAAGTATAGAGAAAGAAGAAGAAACCCTAGAAGAAGAGGAAACTTCATCTTCATCATCAAATCATATTATATTCATCATAAACAACTTCTCCATCATTGTCTAGAGGTGGGTTCTAGTTAGACACTTAGGTTAGAAGTTTCTAGATAGAAATGTGTGAGTTGGATTTGGTAAGATTTCTTCATTTCCATGAAAATACCATGATTCTTGTTGTGTTCATGATATTGTTGCTTGAAATGTTATTCTCATGCCTTACTTGTTGATACTATGTTGGGTTGAGTTAAGAAGGAGTGTGATTAGAAAACCCCTTTGGAACTGTCCATATCATGTTGGAATTATGAAATTCGCAGGGCTCGCATAATGAGCTAAAGGAAAAACTTACAGTCTGTCATGCTCGCACTGCGAGCTAAAAGCGAGCTGAAGGCAAACATTCGCCCAGGGCTCGCACAACGACCACTGAACCCTTTTGCCACTGCCTCAAATTTTCCTACCTCGCCCAGAGTTCGCACAACGAACTCAAGGCGAAGGGGCCTTATCTGGGCCTCGCACTGCTAACCCTGTAGTGTATTTCATGTTTTTGTTTGATTCTTGTTTGGTTGTTTTATATGTATGTTTATGGTTACTATGGATTTTTTACATGATTATATTGATTATTATGCATGCTTAGCATGAGTGTTTGGTTAATTATGGATGGTGATAAAATATGGGAATTAAAAATGGAAAAGTGAGGAAAAACCTTATCATAATAAAAGGGAATGACCTAGTGATGTAACTAGAAAAATGATAGATGACTTAGACGACAATGCTTGTGCATTTGATGACTAGGTTGAAGGTGTGAGAAAACACAAGAAAGGGAGGTTTGAATTGGGTTTTCAAAAATGAAGGCTTTTTGTGAAACTCAAACAAAGATCACAAAGAAACTAACAAGAGAGAAAGACACACGATATATCCTGGTTCACTTGAAAACTATCAAGCTAATCTAGTCCACCCGCCAAGGTGAGTTCGCCTTATACACAAGGACTTAATCCACTATAATCAATTGATTACACTGTAGGTGACTAAAAAGCTCAAGAATAACTGTCTCTTATTAAGGATTCTGACCTAACTGGTCCCTTAACAAATACAAACAACTGTTTGAACAAAATTAATGTTTATACTGATTTGCTTCTACACAAACAAATATAAACACTATGAATAACTCAAATAACTTAAAGAAAATCTATGCAGTATGAACAATGTTTCTTGTATTGTGGTGCTTCACTGTTCTTGGTTCATTCACGCGCACATATGTATTTTTCTTCAAGTGATCAAGTCCTTATATAGCCAGTAAGAGATCCGTTGGAGGGCATATTAGGAATATCCTTGAGATTGCTGGTGACTTGAAATAATGTCATTACGCATGGATGAAAATCGTACAAAAGTTGTCCTTAGTACCACCAAATCAGGGTAGTGGAATGGTAGTGGAAAAGAACGTGTTTGATACGTACTATGTACTATTTTCCCTCGTAAATGTTTGATCTTATCTTCTGTACATCAGAGGCTTCTGAATAGAGATGATTGAAGCATGAGTAGAAGAGTTCATCATGGGGTCTTCAGAGTTTTCAGAACATGTTCACCAGAACCTTTCCTTAAGAGTCTTTACCACTCAGTCTTAAGAACCCTTGGTCTTCAGAAACTTAAGTCTTCAGAGTCTTCAGAATGTTGTTCAGCAGAACCTTGTCTTCAGAGTTTTCAGCACTTAGTCTTCAGAAGATAATGACTTCAGAAGCTAGAAAGCCTTCAGAAGTAAATCATCAGAGTCACGCTCAGAGGCAGAATCCAAGAGAGCATTGCAGCAGTAACATATTGTCTTCTTAGAATCTTTTTGAATGTGAGTAGATCAGAAGCAGACTTGCTTCTTTGGTGCAAAAGCGACTTTTGGTCAAATCAGAGTGACGTTTCACATGATCTCTATCAGGGTCATAGCTTTCTCTATCAGAGTCAGAGCCTGTTTGTTAATCCTTCAGAAAAATAAATGTTAGAGTACCAAAATTGTTCTCACACAAATACTACTTTGTTATTATCAAAACTTAGAGATATCCGGCAGAACCAAATCTTGTTCTAACAATCTCCCCATTTTTTATAATGACAAAACAATGTATTTTGATGAAACAATTTTGTACGAAGATAATCAATAGGAAATGACAGAGATAAGATTAGAATTAACTTCCCTTTCAATCTCCCCGTGAATCTAAGACTTAAAAAAAATCTTATCAGATTTGGGATACCAGAGCTTGATTATAAAGATCTTGTCAGATCCAGAATAATAGAGCTTGATTAGTGGTAATGGAGTCTGATTATATAATAGAGCTTGATTGGTTAAATCAGAGCCTGATTGCCAAAATATTAATATTGTTCATGAAAAACATTCTAAGAAAAATTGTGTGCAATTAAGATGTTAGAATGTCAGAGCTATGATTCAGAGAGAAGATATTTTTGTCAAAATAATTTTCCATTAATACTCCCCCTTTTTGTCATAATAAAAAAGGTAATCAATGGTTAGCGCAAACATTTGGAGTATTGGATTTGATTCAAGAGAAATTATGTATTTAATTCAGTACTTCTACCCTTTGATAGCAATCATAAAGAAATTCAATAAGATAAAATAGATGCAACAAAAGGTACTTTTTATTGATTAAAAACGCCAGAGGCGCAGGTACATAGGCAAGACGCAGAACAAGACAACAAAAAAAACAACAGACAGAAGCAAAACGATTAATCAAAGTCATGAAAAGAGAGAACAAATTTTGAAAGACCAACAAAAACACCCGCCCACCAACCATCAAAAGCCCTCCACCTTATCAGTTCTTTAACATCTTTTCTTTAACCATAGCATTTTCTGGTCCAAGTATTCTGGCTAATCCAATGATTTTAGCCTTGAAGAATAGCTCAACCAGAATTCTCCCATAGGGAATGAAGGGCTTATGCTGATTTATGGAGATTTCAACACAGTACTTCAGATGATTGAAGATAGTTTGAGGCAGGTTGACCCGAACATTGTACATCATGAACTAGATAAATAGTCTATCATCATGAGAAAAACCATTTTTGGCCACTCCTCGGGGTCGAAAGTTGGTTAGCATGAGTTGAAACCACATTTTACCGGTGGGAAGTAGTCCTTCAGGATTGTAAGGTTCATATTTGTTTAGAGAAACATCATGAATGTCAATGAGATCCTCAACAAAAGAGTAGGACAGATGGAAATCTTCAACAATTACTCCAGATTAGACATAGTTGATGGCTTAAGCGATGGAGGTAAGTGTTATGATGAAAGAAACACCAAAAACAGAAGACCAGATAGAGTTGTTATCTTCTCCAATCCTTGAATCTTTCCAGAATTCCTTCACAAGGACAGGAAAGATGGGTCCATGGAAGATTATGTAGTATCCAGACCACCCTTGAATCTGCATACTGGTAGATATGTATAAACCTGAGTCTCTGAGTCTGGGGAGGTTAGGCCGTTTTCTCATTGATGACTTCCATAACTTCTTCATTGCCAAGAAAAGTTTTGATAGGCATAGTGATAGAGACAGGATAGGAAGGATAAACAAGTTTTGAAAGACTGATGAAGATATATAAGGAGGAGTATGATATATAAAGAGAAGAAAATGTATCAGCAATAAATAGTAATAAAGATTAGATGAACTGAAATGAAAATTCGTCATTTCCAAGACAAGTGATGAAAGACAAGAGCAGGGTAAGAGACAAAAAAAAATCAAAGAATGAAAAAGAGTGGAGCAGTCTCCAAAAGATCACAGATTAGGTATACATTATTCAAATCTTGACATCAGTCAATAAATACGAATAAATGTATACTTAAAATTGGAAGGAAGGAATCTGACAAGGAATAAAGGTTGAGAATAGAAGCGCTTAGTTTCAAGAAAACTTTGTCTTACACACATCTTAATGAATGCACAATAATAGGGGAAGGCATAAAGATTTAATCTATTCTCATGTAAGTTACCAAACCCAATGCATCAAATCATGATTACAACAATAATAGGGAATAAAAAGGAGTAATTACTCGAAACCTAGTCTCATGAGATCACAACGCTCGAGGTGTCTCTTTAACAGTAAGATATGATTTGATTTTGGATAGCTGTCACAAAATAATCATAATCGTTTGTTTATGATAACACGTTTGATATTCCCAAAGTCAAGAATACCAAGAGGTATCTGACTAGACAAGTTTCTGATCAAGACATCTTCTAACTTGTAGACATTAAATAATTCAAAAACAATTGCTTAACGTCAGAATCTTCTTTCAGAAATTCTGATGACTTGACACATTAAAATTTCATTTACTCATTATGGACAAGGTTTTATAAATAGATTTTCCAGAATGAATACGAATCTATCCTCAGCATGCGGTTTTGTGAAGATATCAGCCCACTAGTGTTCTGTATTCACACATTTTAAGTGACAAATACCCTTCTGAACATAGTCACGTAAAAAGTGATGTTTTATTTCAATATGTTTCGCCCTAGAATGCAAAATAGGATTCTTACTTAGGCAAATAGCAGAAGTATTATCACAGAAGATAGGAATGTTACTCTCGTGTATCTGAAAATCTTCTAGTTGATTCTTCATCCAAAGTATCTGAGTGTTGCAAAGTGACGTTGAGATATATTCTGCTTCTGCAATTGAAATCGCAATGGTTGATTGTCATTTACTTGCCCCGGAGACAAGGTTGTTACCCAGAAACTGACAGTTTCCAGAAGTACTTTACCTTTCTAATCTGTCTCCAGCATAATCTGCATCACAATAACTAGAAAGCTTGTACTCTGATGTTTTCTTATACATCAAGCCAAGGTTAGTTGTTTCTTTTAGATACCTTAGGATTCTCTTAACAGTTGTTAAGTGAGTTTCCCTTGGATCTGATTGAAAACGAGCACAAAGACATACACTGAACAGAATATCTAGACGAAAAGCAGTCAGATACAGAAGAGAGCCTATCATACCATGATAGAGCTTCTGGCAAACCTTTTTAGTTACTTCTTCTCTCTCTAGAATGCATGTCAGATGCATATGAGTCTTTGCAGGTTTAATTTCTGACATATTAAACTTCTTCAGAAGTTCTCTTGCATACTTGCTCTGATGAATGTACGTTCCATCTGGACGTTGATCAATTTGAATTCTTAGAAAGAATCTGAGTTCTCCCATCAGACTCATTTCAAATTCATCCTGCATTAACTTAGAAAATTCCTTGCACAAGGAAGTATTAGCAAAACCAAATATAATATCATCAACGTAAATTTACATAACCAGAATGTCTTTCTTAAAGGTTTTGCAAAAGAGTGTTGTGTCCACTTTTCCTCTAGTAAAGTCATTTTCCAAAAGAAAATTACTTAGCCTTTCATACCAAGCTCTAGGAGCCTGTTTCAGACCATATAACAATTTTTTAAGTTTGAAAATGAAATCTGGGTTTTTAGAACTTTCAAAACCCGGGAGGTTGGGGCACATACACTTCTTCAGAAATATATCCGTTAAAGAATGCACTCTTTACATCCATTTGATATAAAGTCATGTCATGATTTACTGCAAAGGAAATTAAGAGACGAATATATTCTAACCTGGCAACTGGTGCAAAGGTTTCTGTATAGTCTATCCCTTCTTGCTGACTATAACCTTGTGATACCAGTCGTGCTTTGTTTCTTACGACTTCACCTTTCTCATCTAACTTGTTTCTGAATACCCACTTTGTTCCAATGACGTGCACACCTTTTGGTTTCTGAACAAGATCCCAAACATCATTTCTGGTGAATGGATTCAGCTCTTCTTGCATGGCCAGAATCCACTCATTCTCCATAAGAGCTTCATCCACTAATGTTGGCTCTATCTGAGACACCAAACCTAGAAGAGTTTCTTTAGATGGTTTGAATGATGAACGAGTTCTGACTGGATCAACTTTGTTTCCCAGAATCAAATCTTCTGAATGAGAAGTCTTTAGTCTATTCTTCTTCTGATGAGATGGACTATTCGTTGTTTCTGGTAAGGTTGTATCTGATTCTGTAGTTTCTGCATCTTTGTCTCCTTCCTTAGGATCTTCCTTCTTGGATTCTGATAAAGTAATCTTCAAATCTGCAAACGTTTCAACTAGCTTTGACTTTTCAGGGTCAAGCTTATCATCGAATCTGACATAAATTGATTCCTCAACAATCTTTGTTTCTGTGTTATAGATTTTGTAGCCTTTAGAGCATTCAGAGTATCCTAAACGTAAATGAAATTCTGGCCTGTATATCAGATGTCCTATCGAGATGTCGAGACACTGATATACAACAACAACAATGAACAAGCTCAATACAAAAGTGTGCATAAAATGTAAAGAACACCAGAAATTGTTAACCCAGTTCGGATCTAACTATCCTACATCTGGGGGCTACCAAGCCAGGGATGAAATCAATATTCGATAGTATCAATTCACTGATAACCACACCCGGTTCAATCAGCTCACTTAATCACTACCCTTCCTATGACTTCTACCTAAGACTCCCCTAGGTATGAGACCCTCCTCAAATCCCTCTTCAATCACAACCCGTGACTGGTTCCTTACAAGATAAATAACAATGGTCGAAACACAAATTCTCAATACTTCACAGCTTATGAGAATTAACACACAGCTACTCAATGCTTAAAAGCTTATGAGCAACCTTACACAACTTACACTACAGTCCTTATACTGTTATCATAAGATACCAGTTAGGCTCACAAAACACAAGCACACAACCCTAAAAATACATGTAAGTTCGACACCTAAAACTAGGTTTACATCAGTCTATTTATAGCTTGTAATCTGGACTGAATTGGGCTTCAAAAACGCAGCAATTAGGCTGCTCACAAATCTGCAAAATTAACTCCAATAAAATAGGTCTTCAATCCAAAGTTTCCTATTATGCCTCCATAATTAGAAACAGCAGCAAATCCGAAAACCAACAAGTAACCCTAATCCAAAAATGCTTTGGATGCCACATAGGATAACCAAATATTCACAGAATATTCAGTTACAAATCATAGTAACAGGATCTGCATTAAAAACTGACTTCACAACGCGATGTCCTATGAGCTGCCATGGAACATCTTCATACGACATGTTGAACAAAGAGTAATGAAACATATTTTTAGACATCTTCATTCAACATCTGCTGCTACATGAGTTTTAGTAAAATAATGCCAACCATAAAACCAAGGAAATAACAATCTCCCCCTTTGGCTTATTTTTGGCTAAAACTCCACACACACTTAAACACCATCAGTATCAGCAGCGGAAAAAAACACCATTAATAGCAGCACTCCCCCTCAACTGCATAAAAAACACAAACAAATCCAGCATAGCAGCACTCCCCTTCAGCTGCAAGAAAACACACAGTACCAGCAAACATCTCATCATAGCAACTCCCCCTCAACAGCAGTAACACATAATCTACCTGCAGCACACACACTCCCCCTCAACAGCACAAGCACTTACTAATGCTGCTCCCCCTCACACTTGCTACTCCCCCTTTTTAGCCACAAATATGACAAAGAGAGGTCATAGACAAATGTAACCAAATCAAATAGCAATATATTGTTCAAAACCAAAAAGAATTAAGTTGTCCTAAAATAAAACAAACAAAAACCAGAAAGTAAACTTGCAGATAGCCTCTAGCTAATCAGCACTATCCTCTTCAACCACCTCATCACTTTCACACTGCACTACCAGAACCTCCTTTAGTCTTTTCAGTCTGGCAGCCAGAAGGCACATTGATTGCTATAGGTCTTCATGAATGCACACCCCAAGTCTGCTCCTCAGGTTTTCAAACTGAACTGCATCCAGAGCCTTGGTAAATATGTCAGCAAGCTGATTTTCTGTGCTCACATGCTCAAGTGTGATAACTTTGTCCTCCACAAGTTCTCTGATGAAGTGATGTATGATGTCAATGTGCTTTGTCCTGCTATGTTGGATGGGATTTTTGGAAATATTAATAGCACTCAGGTTGTCACAAAATAGTGTCATGACATCTTGTGTGACATTATACTCTGACAACATGTGCTTCATCCATACCAGTTGCGCACAACTACTACCAGCTGCTATGTACTCAGCTTCAGCAGTAGAGAGAGATACTGAATTCTGCTTCCTCACTCTTAGGATCCATCTTTCGCCTTTGCTCACGATCCGCTAAGATATAACACTTACTACCAAACACATGGAAATACTTCACATTTGGCTTTCTACCTTTCCATAGCTCATAAAGAGTGACAGAGGTACCTGATCTGATAGTCACCCTATTGTGTATATAGCAAGCAGTATTCATGGCTTCAGCCCAAAAATGATATGGAAGCTTTTTGGCATGAATCATGACTCTTGCAAATTCTTGTATGGTCCTGTTCTTGCGTTCCACCACACCATTCTGCTGAGGAGTGATTGGTGATGAGAATTCATGAGTGATTCCCTCAGATAGGCAGAACTTTTCAAACCTGCTATTTTCGAATTCTTTCCCATGGTCACTTCTGATTCTAACAACACCACAATCCTTTTCCCGTTGAATTCTTTGACATAATTCTTTAAAGGATGCAAACACTTCAGACTTTTCTCTGATAAAACTTATCCAAGTGAATCTAGAGTAGTCATCTACGACAACATAGGCATACTTCTTCCCACCAAGACTTTCAACCTGCATAGGTCCCATTAAGTCCATGTGAAGGAGTTCCAGAACTCTAGAAGTTGTGGTAAGATGTTGAAGCTTCTTGTGTGACACCCTTGTTTGCTTCCCAACTTGACATTCACCACATATTTTGTCCTCATCAATCTTCAGCTTGGGAATACCTCTAACAGCTTCACTTGACATAACCTTCTTCATCCCTTTCAGGTGTAAGTAACCCAATTTCTGATGCCACAGTTTGGTTTCTTCTTCCTTTGACATCAAACAAGTAGACAGATTTTCAGATTCTTGAGGATTCCACAGATAGCAGTTATCCTTAGACCTGGTACCCTTCATAACAACTTCATCTTTCTCATTGGTTACCAGACATTCAGATTTGGTGAAATTTACCTTGAGCCCTACATCACACAATTGGCTTATACTGATTAAGTTTGCAGCCAGTCCTTTGACAAAGAGAACACGATCCAGACTTGGTTGTCCTGTGTATTCCAGCTTTCCAACACCTTTTATCTCACCCTTTGATCCATCCCCAAAGGTGACATAATTGGTGGAGTGAGGCTTAATGTCAGACAGGAACTTCTTCACACCAGTCATGTGTCTTGAACAACCACTGTCAAAGTACCAATCTTCTCTTGCAGATGCTCTAAGAGAAGTATGTGCTATGAGGCCGGTCATCATTTGTCTAGGAATCCATCTTTTCTTCACTTTACCCCAACTCTGTTCTTTATTTTGTTGCTGAGCAGTTTTGGGATAGCCATGCAGCTTGTAGCAAAAGGATTTTAAGTGACCAATCTTGCCACAGTAGTGACATCTCCATGGTTTATACTTTGATCTACAAACTCTATTCTTCTGATGTTGAAACATGTGATTTGACATCTCCACTTCTTGCTTTATTTTCTGAGGAACAAACTTCAATACAGTCTTCTTGGAAGTCTCTGCTTGATTGTTAAAACCAAGGCCTTGCACATTTCCAGCTTCTTTCCCATTCTGAAGGATCTCATCCAGCTGCGTGGTACCATTGTTCAGCATTCTTATAGATTTGGTCATATTGTCAAGTTTTGACTTTTGCCATTCAACCTCCTCCTTCAGATCAACAATGGTTGATAGATGTTCTTCCTTCTCAGCTTCCAGTTGAGCTATCAAGATCTTCTGCTCCAATATAATATGGCACCTTTCTTCATTCTTGATACACAGTTCTGAAAACCCTGAGAATACTTCTTCCTTAGTAAGTTCTCCAACATAAGATTCTTTGTCAGAGTCAGATTCACAAGAAGTTTCTTCATCAGCCTTACATACTTCAGTCAAAACTGTCACCAATTTTGCTAATTCTTCTTCAATATCACTCTCAGACTCTCCTTCTGACCAAGACACAGATAGGCCCTTCTTCTGCCTTTTGAGATACGTGGGACACTCAGTCTTTATGTGCCCATATCCCTCACATTCATAGCATTGAACTCTCTTCCCTTGATAAGAGTCTTCTTCAGTTCTGCCTCCATCCTGATTCTTTCTGATGTCGAGTGACTTGTTCTGAGCATTAGCTCTCGACTTCCAGTCAATCCTCTTCAACACTTTGTTAAATTGTTTACCAAGTAATACCAGATCTTTAGACACGTCTTCATCTTTGACCAGTTTTCCTTCGTCATCTGAGTCATCAACACTTGACACAAATGCTATACTCTTCTTCTTTTCAGCTTTTTCACCGAATCCTAACTCAAAAGTTTGGAGTGATCCCATAAGCTCATCCACCTTTATCTTGTCAATGTCCTGAGCTTCCTCTATAGCAGTAACCTTCATATCAAATCTCTTAGGAAGAGACCTGAGAATCTTCCTGACCAGCTTGCTGTCAGACATCTTTTCTCCTAAGGCACTAGAGGCATTAGCTATCTCAATAATGTTCATATGAAAATCATGAATGCTCTCATCCTTTTTCATCTTCAAACTCTCAAACTTGCTAGTGAAAAGCTGAAGCTTTGACATTTTCACCTTTGAGGTCCCTTCATGAGCAACTTTCAGGACCTGCCAAGCCTCTTTGGCAATAGTACAATGCTCAATCAGCCTGAAGATATTTCTGTTGACACCATTGAACAATGCATTCATGGCTTTAGAATTTCCAACAGATCCTTTGTAGTCAGCATCATCCCAGTCCACTTCTTCCTTCAGAACATCAGTAAGATTTCCTTCTCCATCTCTTACCTTTGGAGGCTCCCAACCTTTGATAACCACTTTCCATGCTTGATCATCCATGGACTTGATGAAGGCTATCATCCTAGGTTTCCAATTCTCATAGTTAGAGCCATCCAGCAAAGGTGGTTTATTCAGAGCTCCTCCATCCTTGTCCATTGTACCAGAAAGTACCTTCCCTGAATCTCACCCAGAAACAACAAAGGGTGCAAGCTCTTGATGCCAATTGAAATTCTGGCCTGTATATCAGATGTTCTATCGAGATGTCGAGACACTGATATACAACAACAACAATGAACAAGCTCAATACAAAAGTGTGCATAAAATGTAAAGAACACCAGAAATTGTTAACCCAGTTCAGATCTAACTATCCTACATCTGGGGGCTACCAAGCCAGGGATGAAATCAATATTCGATAGTATCAATTCACTGATAACCACACCCAGTTCAATCAGCTCACTTAATCACTACCCTTCCTATGACTTCTACCTAAGACTCCCCTAGGTATGAGGCCCTCCTCAAATCCCTCTTCAATCACAACCTGTGACTGGTTCCTTACAAGATAAATAACAATGGTCGAAACACAAATTCTCAATACTTCACAGCTTATGAGAATTAACACACAGCTACTCAATGCTTAAAAGCTTATGAGCAACCTTACACAACTTACACTACAGTCCTTATACTGTTATCATAAGATACCAGTTAGGCTCACAAAACACAAGCACACAACTCTAAAAATACATGTAAGTTCGACACCTAAAACTAGGTTTACATCAGTCTATTTATAGCTTGTAATCTGGACTGAATTGGGCTTCAAAAACGCAGCAATTAGGCTGCTCACAAATCTACAAAATTAACTCCAATAAAATAGGTCTTCAATCCAAAGTTTCCTATTACGTCTCCATAATTAGAAACAGCAGCAAATCCGAAAACCAACAAGTAACCCTAATCCAAAAATGCTTTGGATGCCACATAGGATAACCAAATATTCACAGAATATTCAGCTACAAATCATAGTAACAGGATCTGCATTAAAAACTGACTTCACAACGCGATGTCCTATGAGCTGCCATGGAACATCTTCATACGACATGTTGAACAAAGAGTAATGAAACATATTTTTAGACATCTTCATTCAACATCTGCTGCTACATGAGTTTTAGCAAAATAATGCCAACCATAAAACCAAGGAAATAACAGTAAACACTGTTGAGCTTTGGAGTCAAACTTGCCAAGTTTCTCTTTAGTGTTCAACATAAAACAAATATAGCCAAAGGGATGAAAATATGAGATGTTGAGGTCTGATAGAAATCCCGTTCTGAATATAACATATTGTATTTACTACCTCTGCCCAGAAGTGCTTAGCCATGTCAGTTTCTTGGATCATGGTACGAGCCATTTCTTGCAAAGTCTTATTCTTCCTTTCCACTACTTCATTCTGTTGTGGAGTTCTGGGACAGGAGAAATCATGGGAAATGTCATGGGAATCAAAAAGATTCTCAAAGTATCTATTCTCGAATTCTCCACCATGATCACTTCTGACTCTGACTATTTTGCAATCCTTCTCTGTTTGCACTTGTGAGCAAAAGGTAGAGAAAATAAAGTGTGACTCATCCTTGTGTTTCAAGAATTTCACCTATGTCCAACGACTATAATCATCAACGATAACTAATCCATACTTCTTTCCATTGATTGAAGTAGTTTTCACTGGACCAAACAAATCAATGTGTAGAAGTTTTAACGGTCTAGAGGTGGACACAAATTTTTTTTGCTTTGAAGGAAGTTTTAGAGAACTTTCCTTTCTGACATGCTTCACAAATAGCATCTGAAGAATACTTCAGATTTGGTAAGCCTCTGACAAATTCAAGCTTATTTAGCTGAGAAATCCTCCTCATGCTAACATGGCCCAAACGTCTATGCCATACCCATTGCTCCTCATTGTAGCGAGCGATTTTTATCGGTGACGCGACCACCTTATCGATGGGTTTTCTCCTCACCGCAATGAGGAGGAGTGGGTGCTACTTTCTGATTTCTTATTTATCCCATGAAGCTGGAAGGGAAAGGGAAGATATCTAAAACTAACCTTGCACGCGAATGTTTAACTGAACAAACGCTTAAAAGAGATTGGGGGTCCGGGGTCAGGTTATACAATGGGGAGTTGTCAATTACCCATCCTATATGTGGTTATCCACAGGATATTAGCTTTAGGTTTTGCTTTGTACTTGATAGTGTTTATCCGTTAATGGGTTGGGAAAGTCTCTTGGGAAATATGAGTGAGTGAGTTTTGGTTGATGTTCGGGTTTTTCCGATATTTTTGGTAAGGTACTGGACCTAAAGTTTTTGATTGATGTGTGAAGGTACTGGACCTAGAGTTTTTGATTAGTATGCTCGCTAAGATTTCGCAATCTTATGCCTATGTATTCCCGTTTAAATGAAACAGGGAAATCAAAGAAATCGTAGTTCCTCCTATTCTAAGGGAGGAAAAAGATGTTTTGTTGTCTTGTTCAAAGCCCAAGATTGAAGCTACAAGGTTTTGAGAGACAATTTGTCATCTCTAAAGAGGGATTGTTGATTTTTGTGTGCCTTGATCAAAGCCCAAGGTTGAAGCTAAGAGGTTGATTGACTCCACTGGGGAAATCCTTATCCAAAGCCTAAGAGGAGGCAGGATAAGACCGACTCAACAAGGGAGTGTATATATATTGGTGTCTTGTACAAATCCCAAGATTGAGGCAAAAAAGAGACTGACTCTTTGGGGATATCTTTATAAAAAGCCTAAGAGGAGGCTAAACATTTGACTTTCCCGGGGAAAATGTTCTATCTGTCTTGTACAAAGCCTAAGATTGAGGCTGAAAATGGGAAATTTAACTGACTATGCTGAGGATATTTTTATGTGTCTTGTACAAAGCCCAAGATTGAGGCAGAAATGAGTTTGACTCTGCGGGAGAGTATTATCTGTCTTGTACGAAGCCCAAGATTGAGGCTGAAAAGAGTTTGACTCTGCTTGGGAAATCATTCCTCAAAGCCTAAAAGAAGGCTAGGAGGAAATGAATTTACTGGGGAAGATATATGTCCCAAGCTTAAGAGATGAAGATTTATGTCTTGTACAAAGCCCAAGATTGAGGCTAAAAGGGTTTGACTCAACAAGAGAGTGCTTTTATCTGTCATGTACAAAGCCCAGGATTTTGGCTGAACAAGCTGGAGAAATCATTCTACACAACTTGAGAGGAGACTAGCTCCTGCTAGGGGAAATCTTTATACCAAGCTTAAGATGAGGCTGGAAAATATTGACTCAACAAGAGAGTATTTTAATCTGTCTTGTACAAAGCCCAAGATTGAGGCTAAAAGGTTGACTCAACAAGAGAGTCTGAAAAGGTGATTGGCTCAACAAGAGAGTCTTGAAAGTTTATTGACTCAACAAGAGAGTCTGAAAAGTGATTGACTCAACAAGAGAGTCTGAAAGTTGATTGACTCAACAAGAGAGTCTAAAAAGGTTAGCTCCGCTGGGGAGAATCTTTGTACAAAGCCCAAGAGGAGGCTAACTATGCTGAGGAAAGATCATTATACAAAGCCTAAGAGGAGGCTAACTTTCTGCTGGGGATTATTGAGATCCCTAGGCAGGTCTAAGTGGGGAATCAACTCTTGCTGAGGGTTATAGAAGAGTTGAGATATAAGATGCCTTGAGGTTCTGATTTGGGATAGTGTTATCTGATGACAACCTGACCCTGGTTGGGGAATTTTAGTAGAGAGACTAGGTTTTATCTCTGCTGGAGATTTATCCAAAGTGACCGAGGTTTCTTCTATGTTTGTAAGGAACTTGAGAATGTCTTTGAGACTCAAGGTTAGACTGTCCAAGTCTACTGGGGTGGAAGAGTTTTATCTTTTGTATGATGCCCAAGAGGAGGCAAGGGTATTAAGGGATGAGAATCAACCCTAAATTGGGCTGATATTTGACACTAGAAAGACTTCTCTAGTAAAGGATGACTAAGTTCTATCTTATACCTTTAAGAGGTCTTCAGGGTCCTTGTATTAAGCCCAAGAGAAGGCATGAGAACTTCTAAGAAGCTGGAGGGTCCTTGTACAAAGCCCAAGAGGAGGCGGGGATGCTTTTAGGAAGTCTGTGGGTCCCAAACAAAGAAAAGTTCAAGAAATGCTATTCACCGATAATAGATCATTTAGTGAAAGTTCGAAGGTTTGAAGAAACTCAAGAGATGCCATTCACCGAGAATAGGTCAACTCTGGGGAGTAGAATTTATTTGACAATTTCTAGGGGTGACAGTCTGAGAAAAGGTTCACGAAGAATACTGCCTTTCTCTTTGTTTCATATTGTTTAAGCCCAAAAGAAGGAAAGACTGTGTCAGGAAATCCTATGGGGATCTAGTTTTGATTGTATCAAAGAGTGACCAACAGGGCTTTACCTAGTTCTAGACCTAGTTGCAGGGGAAAACTCTAAATAACTATACTAGTACATATATAGTTGATATATGACAAGTATTTAAAAGGGTATGAAAGAAGACTTACCGTGCGCAGCTTCCCACAATACAGTTATATATATGAAAATGAGTAAATGAAAGCTGATAAAACTTACTGGCGAACAAGCTTCCATGCTGTATTGTTAGTTGTTCAAAAAAATTAAAGAAAGTTTTGATAACAACATATATATTTGAATCTAAATCAAAAGGAAAGTTGTTTTGAAAAGATTGTTGGGCTTGTACTCAAGGAGAGGCCCAAGCTTTAACAGTGATTGCACCGTTGTTTTGAGTATCGTATCGGGACTTATACAACGGCTGAGGCCCAAAGAGGTTTTCTATACAAAGGGATGTGTCTTACAACTCAAGGAGAGGCCCAAAAGTTTGAAAAAGAAAAGAAATGGGACTTACAACACAAGGGTAGGCCCAAATGGTTTTCGTTTAAAAGGCGACGACCGCGCCGAGATTTTGAAATCGCAGTGGGACTTATACAATTACTGAGTCCCAAAAAGGTTTTTATTTACAAAGGGGTGGGACTTACACTCTATCAAGAGCCCAAAGAATGTTTTGAAAAAGATTGATGAGGGTGAAATCAATCAAAACCCTAATTTTGTTAAAAATGGAATTAATTTTGACTAAAAATTAATAAAATCATTGAAAACATGTGAGAAATGAGTTGTGATTTTGGGTCAATGTTTCAAAAATCATGTTTTTATCCACAAAATGATTGAAAACCATTTAAAATTGGAAAATCAAGAAAAAGACAATTTTTAAAATGTTAAAAAACAAATAAAAATTAATTCTTTGCAAAAATATCAAATATATGAAATAAATAGTATTTTTGGGAAATTTTTGTAAAATAAAATATTTTAACATTTTTGTGAATTTTGAAAAAAAGAATCAACTCAAAATCATTAAAATTCAGAGAGAAATTAATTTTGAATCAATTAAATAAAATAATAAAAATTCAAAAATTCAAAAGTTTGAAAAAGGGCGCCAAGAACACCTTGTTCTTGCCCGCATGCCCGGTTTTTGTCTGCTTTGCATTTTCTCATCAATCTCACTGAATACTTGTTGAAATCACACAATCCACATATCAATCTGCTCGTTTTCAACTCACGATCATGTCTATGGTTTTTACTTTCATTTATTTTAAGCATGGAATGAGAAATCAAAGAGAAACCTCAAGAACCCTAATTTCTGCATGAAGGCTAAGAAATTCCATACACGATTCATACAAAGCAATCAATTGAGGGGAAACACTCCATACATGATTATGAACATATGGCAAAATTATTGTTCGAGGAAATATGCATGAATCATGAGATGACCAAGTTTAGGCTTACCTCTTGCAGCTGGTGATCGTGTTTGGTGATGGAGGTGTTACAGCTAGGTTCCAATGATTTGGACAGCTTCCCCGGAGTGTCTGAATGCTTGGAATGGATTGAATTGAGCTGGAACTTGATTTGGCACCTCAACTGCAAATCTGTCAAAGGCTTGTGCAGATGGTTGGTGATTTTGAGAATCTAATGTTCCAGATGTGATTTTGTGTTATGGAATACTTCTATATGTTATATGTGAGGTGTGTGAGCCATTGGTTTGGTTGGAATTGCTCTCAAACTCAAAACCCGATAGTGACTTGCTTTAGAAGGCAAAATTGGAGTGAAAGTGAGATTTTAAGGAAAGCATCAGTTTTGTTGCTTTGGTGTACTCAAACTGATCAAATTGAGGCCTATTTATAGTGGAGCAAGTTTATTTTGGCACCTATTGTATATGGCAATTGGTACAGGGTTGTGGCCAATTGTGATCAAATGGAATCTCAAGTCTCCTCTAGCCATTGACTTGAGGTTAGAGCACAGGCCTAAGGTTCTTTGGTTCAAGGATAAGTCTTGACTGAACTTGGATAACATTGTCTTGATGAATGCCACCTCTATGCATCAGTTAAATGCTTTGACACAAAATTGAATATTTGAAGCATCTTTGAATTTAGGGATGACATGCCTAAACATAGCTCCATGGACTTGGGAGGCTGATGAATCAGTGTTTGTCCCTTGGTTGTTCCCCCTTGAGGTGTGCAAATGGATAACCATGCTTGTTGTTACACAATTTGATCAAATCGAGCCCTAATGCACAAATCTGCCTTGCAAAAAAGTTTGCAGCAAGGCATGTTGCAGCTGTCATAACCCTTAGCTCAGGTGGAGTTTAATGAAGTTATTGGACATTTTGGAAAGCTGATATATCCTATTTCAACATGATGTCCAACTTTGGTTTTGAACCAACTTGAATTACAATGAAATATGCCTCTACATTTTGGAAAAAATAAGGCAGATTCTGACTTAGTGAAAATTTCTCTAAGTGTTGGAAAAATGTCATTTTCATGTTTTCAGCCATTTTGATCATTCCATAACTTAAAATCCGTGGAGAATTGGAATGAGATGTAGTTGACACTTTTAAAGTATGTCATGAGAGCTACAAATCCAGCTTTGGACCATTCAAAATGGTTGCTTGGATCTCAAGTTATGGTCCTTGAAAGTTGGTACCCTAGCCACTTTGTTCCATAACTTAGAAAAATTCTAAGTTTTTTATGGTTACCCCTTTTACAAGTTAACCCACTTTCTTTGATTTTTCTTGATGAATGATGATTCAAATCACATATTAACATTTTTTAGGGTCAAATAACCATAATTGTGAGATATTCCAAAAAGTCAAACTTTATTTTGTGCACAATTGACTTTTTATCGGATGAAATCCAAACTGTTCGATCCTTTGTGAAATCAAGTCCTTAACCTAAATCAAACCTAATGGAGATGTTCCATAGGTGTTATAGGGTGTATTGAATCATGTTCCAAGGTTTGGGAGCATGTCTTAGTCAAAAGTCAAAGGTACAGTTGACTTTTCCCTCGAAACCCTAATTGTGGTCCTGATGAAAGTGAAACTTGGGAATCAAGCTTCTTGGATCAATCCATTGTTGCAAATGGATCAATGTAGTGTATTGGAGACCCTCAAATCATGTCTTGAGGTCTTGGCTCATGTTTTGTCCCAAAAGTTAACCTAGGGGTGAATTAGGTCAAGAAACCCTAATTCCAGATTTTCAGCGTATGCATCCCCTGAGGTTAAATTGACTTGATGATTGGGTCCATGAGGTCCCTTGGAGTATCTTGGGTTATGCTTTGAATCATTGGCTCATGCCCAGAGGAAAAATTCCATCTGGAGGCCTCAGTCGACCAAAACCCTAATTTGGCGACACTAGCGATCTTGAGGCTTGATCCACTTGGAATGTTGCAACTTTGTGCTTGATTCTTGATGTGGGAGTCCTCTTGATCCTTTATGGATGTTTTGAGAGGTTAGAAAAGTTGAAGATCATGTCATTTCTTGATTGATCCTTTGTCTAAGTGCTTTGAGAGGGCTTAAAACCCTAATCTTTGATTGTAGAGATTGCCTATCAATTCCTGAGGAGATTGATGAGACGTGAAAGTACATCCATATTGTGATGATGATTTTCACAATGATGGGAAATCTTAGTGGTCAAAATTTGGGGTATGGAAGATGCCCCTATTTAATCTTCTTGGACCCGAAGGTGTGAATGGCGAAGGTATTCGGGCATTCGGGGTGCAAGAGGATTAAATATCGGAATACCCAAAATTTTGATGGTGATTATGAATGACAGTTTACTCATCCATCTTCTTTTGCTAAGCAATGATGCTTAGAAAAGTAAAAACTTCCCCTCGATCCTGGTATTCATCCAAGGAACTGGTCTCAGCTTCTGATATAAACTTCCCCTCGATCCTGGTTTCCTACCAAGGAACTGGTCTTAATTTCTGATATAAACTTCCCCTCGATCCTGGTTTCTTACCAAGGAACTGGTCTTAGTTTCTGATATAAACTTCCCCTCGATCCTGGTTTCCTACCAAGGAACTGGTCTTAGTTTCTGATATAAATTTTCCCTCGATCCTGGTTTCTTACCAAGGGACTGGTCTTACTTTCTGATATAAACTTCCCCTCGATCCTGGTTTCTTACCAAGGAACTGGTCTTAGTTTCTGATATAAACTTTCCCTCGATCCTGGTGTCCTACCAAGGAACTGGTCTCAGTTTCTTTTGTCAATAAACTGTCTTGACAAGGGACGCTATTGATAGCGGTTTTCCTCAAATTTCTCGCCGAATTTTCTTGGGGAGATGCCATTTGATGGGAAAAAATTTTGATGTCAGACTTGTTGGGAAAACCCATTCGTCTGAGTTGTAGAGGAGCACAAACTTCTCTGTTGGAGATGCCATTTGCAGACTCTACTAGGGGAAAACGAGCCTCTCGAGAGACTGCTTCCTGCTTGGGGATATTACATCATACTTTTCCTCGAGATCTTCTCGGAGAAATTCCATGTGATGTAATCCAGTTTTGAGGTGTTGATGACCTTTCCGTCAGCGAATCTTTCGGAGAAAAATTGCTATATTGCCGAATATTTGGTTAAGTGGATTTCTCTGGGGATTTTCCTTAATCTGGGAAAGCGAAGATATCATCTTCAGTGGCGAACAGTGATGTTTGTCGAAGGTCTTCTTGCCTTTCAGAGGTTTAAGTTATCAAAGTGGTCAAGGGACCAACTCCATCCCAGAAATAAATTGGAAGAGAGATTGTTCAGACGCAACATTTCCTGACGAGGAAAGAACTGATAACTCGATTAAGAGGACTTTACCACCTAGAGTTAAGACTGACTAGAGTGATAGTGATGCAATATGACTATGAATGTAAATCAATAATGCATGATGTATGTATGTTTATGCTGACATAACTTATGCGACATACAGACTAATAGATGAACATTACTGGATACTCGGCCCCTGCAATGGACGAAGAAATACCATTTGTTCAAGATAGCAATTATGGCTTGCTTAGAAGAGATAATCCTTGTGGGGAAAACCGTTGGTCGGGCTTAGGAGATAAGAACTCTGCCGGTGATGTCAAACGGAACATTCGCATCTGAAACAACTGATCCTTCATTCAGGCGTGCTGGCCAAGAAGGAGTACTTTGATTCTGTACTTTGAGGTTCGATTACTTCTGTAGAAGGGATCGATGTTCTTTCGATGTTCAACAGTCAAAAGAAATTGCCATCTTTATTTTAAAAGCAGAAAAAAACTTTGACAAGTAAATTTATTTTTTGTTTTATTTCAAGAATCGTTAATCATGTTAAAAATGTCGTTCTGTAAAGCTAAAACAAATCAGAATTGCAAACAAAAGCACTAAGGCTCAAATTTTATCGATAGGATGGAAATCAACCAAACGCGTGATTCCATGGAGTATTTACAAAGTTTAGAAAATGGTAAGTTACGGGAAAAGGACTACATTGAAACATAATGACCATTATCCTTCTACCAACTTTGAATTCTGGACATCCTGAGTTTCCGTCGAAGATGACCTTGACTGGAGTTTTCCTGATGGATGGCATGACTACTGCTGAGGGACTTGCCCCTTTGTTGGACGTAGTTACTTGCCATGAATCCCTAACTTTTGCCTGGATTGTACTTTGAGATTTCCAATCCACCGGGATGATTTTTTATTATGTCTCTAATTTTTTCCAGGACCGCCCTTTCGGGTTTTCAATCCACCGGACGTTTTTATTTTAATTTTTTTAGGCGAAGTATTTCTTGACTACATCAACATTCGTGGGATAGGTAAATTCCTCTCCATCCATGGTTGCGAGTCTCAAGGCGCCTCCTGAGAAAGCTTTCTTGACCACATAGGGGCCGTCATAATTCAGAGTCCATTTGCCCCGGGAATCAGTGAGAAATGATGGTATCTTCTTGAGCACAAGGTCCCCTTTTCAGAAGACACGGGGTCGGACCCTTTTATCGAACGCTTTCCTCATTCTTTGCTGATATAACTGACCATGGTATAAAGTCGTTATTCGCTTTTCTTCGATCAGATTCAGTTCATCGTGTCTGCTCTGACACCATTCAGCTTCTGTTAGCTTAGCTTCCATCAATACCCAGATTGATGGGATCTTTACTTCTATGGGAAACACTGCCTCCATGCCATATACTAGAGAAAAATGGGTTGCCCCTGTTGAAGTGCGGACAAATGTACGATAACCGTGAAGAGCAAAGGGTAGCATTGTGTTCCAGTCTTTGTAGGTTACAACCATCTTTTGAACGATCTTCTTGATGTTCTTGTTAGCCGCTTCTACCGCATCGTTCATCTTAGGTCGGTAGGGAGATGAGTTATGGTGTTCGATCTTGAATTCAACACACAACTCTTTCATCATCTTGTTGTTCAAGTTAGATCCATTATCAGTAATGATCTGGCTTGGAACACCATAATGGCAGATGAGATTATTTTTTATAAATCGGACCACCACTTGTCGGGTTACATTGGCGTACGATGCTGCTTCGACCCACTTGGTGAAGTAGTCAATGGCTACCAGGATGAACCGATGTCCGTTCGAAGCCTTGGGTTCAATCAGGCCAATCATGTCGATTCCCCACATGGAAAAAGGCAATGGGGAAGAAATAACTTTGAGATGTGTTGGCGGTACATGGATTATGTCTGAGTATATCAGACACTTATGACAACTCCTCATGTACTTGTAGCAATCAGATTCCATTGTCAACCAATAGTACCCTGCTCTTAGAATTTTTCTCGCTATTGCGTGTCCGTTGGCAAGAGTGCCAAAGGATCCTTCGTGAATTTCCTTTATCAGTATGTTTGCTTCTGGTCTGTCTACACATCGGAGCAAGACCATGTCAAAGTTTCTCTTATAAAGTGTATCACCGCTCAAGAAAAAGCTGCCTGCTAGCCTCCTGAGGGTTTTCTGTCTTTTCTGGATACCCCAGGTAGGTACTCTTATTTTTGAAGGAAGTATTTTATATCGTGATATCAAGGCTTGTCGTCTATGACTGCTTCAATTGTGAAGATGTAAATGGTCCGTTCAAGGCGCATTAAGTCAATCTTAGGTATGTCGTTCCATTGACCTACACTAATCATGGAAGAGAGAGTAGCTAATGCATCAGCCATGTGATTCTCTTCACGGGGGATGTGATAAAACTCGATTCTGTCGAAGAATGGTAACAACCTTCTCGCGTAGTCTTTGTAAGGAATCAATCCTGATTGGTATGTGTTCCAATCTCCTTTGATCTGATTGATAACCAGGGCTGAGTCACCGTATACATTCAAGTTCTTGATCCTCAAGTCGATCGCTTCTTCGAGACCCATGATACAAGCTTCGTATTCGGCCTCGTTGTTTGTACACTTGAATGTCAGTCGGGCGGTGAAAGGAATGTGAGTACCCTGAGGTGTTATGATGATTTCCCCAATTCCATTTCCCTAATGATTGACAGCCCCGTCAAAGATAAGTCCCCATTGGGAACCTGGTTCTGGCCCTTCACTGGGTAGCGGTTCATCGCAATCTTTCAATTTTAAGTACATGACATCTTCGTATGGGAAGTCAAACCTGACTGATTCTTGATCGTCAATCAGTTGATGAGTCAAATGATCGGCTAAAACACTTCCTTTGACGGCTTTCTGAGCATGGTACTCGATGTCGTATTCTGATAACAACATCTGCCAACGGGAAATCCTTCCCATGAGAGCAAGATTTTCAAAGACGTACTTGATTGGATCCATTTTGGAGATTAACCAAGTAGTGTGATGAATCATATACTGGCGAAGACGTTTAGCTGCCCAAGCCAGAGCACAACAAGTTTTCTCAAGCATAGTGTACCGAGTTTCACAGTCGGTAAATTTCTTGCTCAAATAGTAAATGGCAGATTCTTTTCTTTTTGTTTCGCCTTGTTGGCCAAGTACACAACCCATTGAGTCTTCCAAGACTGTTAGGTAGATGATCAGTGGTCTTCCTTCCACTAGAGGTGATAGAATCGGTGGATTCAACAGGAATTCCTTGATACTGTCGAAGGCGGTTTGGCAGTCTTCTGTCCAAACACAGTCCTGATTTTTTTTGAGTAATTTGAAGATTGGCGCACATGTTACGGTCATGAGGAATATAAATCTGAAGATATAATTCAAACGTCCCAGGAATCCTCTGACTTGTTTTTCAGTCTTTGGAGAAGGCATTTCTTGAATGGCCTTGACCTTGTCAGGATCAACCTCAATTCCTTTCTGGCTGACGATGAACCCTAAAAGTTTCCCCGAACAGACACCGAATGTGCATTTGTTGGGATTCAAGCGGAGTTTGTACTTTCTCAAATGCTCGAATAGCTTTGACAGGTGGGTCACATGCTCCTCTTCTGTTCTAGATTTAGCAACCATGTCATTGACATATACCTCTATCTCTTTGTGTATCATGTCATGAAACAGAGTAGTCATGGCCCTTTGATAGGTTGCCCCGGCGTTCTTTAAACCGAACGGTATTACCTTGTAACAAAAGGTACCCCCATGGGGTGATGAACAAAGTTTTATCCATATCTTCCGGCACCATTTTTATCTGATTATAGCCCGAGAATCCATCCATGAAGGAGAAAACTTTGAACTTTGTTGTACTGTCTACCAGCATGTCACTGTGTGGTAAGGGAAATTCGTCCCTTGGACTTGCTTTGTTCAGATCCCTGTAGTCTACACACTTTCTGACTTTTTCGTCCTTTTTCGGAACTGGTACTATGTTGGCTAACCATTGAGGATATTCTGAGGTGGCGTGGAAACCCGCGTCAATCTGTTTCTGTACTTCCTCTTTGATTTTGATGGCCATGTCTGGATGAGCCCGTCTAAGTTTTTGTTTTACCGACCGACATTCTAATCTCAATGGTAGGTGATGTTCCACGATGCTTGTATCCAACCCTGGCATATCCTGATAGGACCAAGCGAATACATCGGTAAACTCTTTGAGAAGCTTTATCAAACTTTCTTTTTCAGTCGGACTGAGCAGTGCCCCAACCTTGACTTCTTTTCTCTCTTCTTCTGAACCCATGTTGACCGTTTCCAACGGCTCTTTGTGAGGTTCAATGGACTTTTCCTCTTGTCTGAGTAATTGGAAGATCTCTTCTAGAATTTCTTCGTCATTTTCTTCTTCAGCCTCGAATACTGGGAATTCAAAGTTGGGAGAAGGCATTGGATCGTATGTTTCAACGGGGTTTAAAACAAGCAATCTGCATGATGTGATAATTTTTTTTTAGAAGAGATAGAGAGAATGCAAGAGTGTGTGCAGTGTAACTTCTGAAAAATGCTCGTTTTTATTATTTGAGTTGTTTTTAGGATTACCATTTTTTGAAAAAGCGAAAAGATAAAATAGCAATAAATGCGGAAATTACATAACGACGTTATTTTATTTATGATTTTGTCGATTCTTGAAACTACAGCCCTATAAAACAAAACTCTATCGCTTTGGGTAAAGCGAAGAGGTACATTTACAGAAAGTGAGCCCTATCAAAAACTCCGTTTCACCTGGGCGAGGTGAAAGGTTAAGATAAAGATGGTAATTACTTAGACTTATGAACGAATTTCGGAACATTAATTGCAACCCATTCGCGGCGAACTCCTCAGTGAATCACAAAGTCTGGCACCTTTCTTCTTGGCTTGTCTTCAGAAATAACGCTGATTTCTGGCGGAGCAGGATCATTGGAATCTGTCTCCCAGGCAGATTTGTCGTAGGAGGATTCTTCAGCTGTATCTTGCCTAGTATTTGCATTCTCAGGTAAATCTCCCCATCCAGTTGGTTGGATGTCTTCGAGCCTGATACGAGAGCTTTCCGAAGTGGTGTACTTGACCATGAAGTCGAATTTGCCACTCGGTTGTCCTAAGGTGTCCCACACTTCTCGGGAACTGGAGGAGTCATCTCTTTCGATGACGTTGACCTCGGGCAAAACATAGTTATGGAACTCTTATCCTGCAATCTTCGCAAATTCATCGTTGTACTGGATATTTTCTGAATGCCCTGAGTGATAATCCCATGATTCGGTGGGGACGCAGGTATTCTTTTCAATGATGCTCAGCTGATATACATCGTTCGACTGACTCTCTTGCCCCGAGTCTCCTGGGTACGACTGCCAGATAGGAAGGCCATCCATTGGGCCATAATAGTCATGGTCAAAGTTGTCTTTCATCAGAGTGTCCTCCTCTAACGAGTTTGGTAGAGAACGACATGCCTCTGGATCATAGTCTCCGTATATCATCTTGACATCTGACCTCGGTATATATCTCGAACTCTGTGCGGGATAGCAAAATGGCGTAGGCACCTCTTCTTGAGACATATAGTCGTCCTCATTAAGATAGAAATTCCACTTTTCATCTTTATCGGAGGAATCACCCTCGTTGATGGTATGTACTTCTTGAGACACTGGGTGAAGGAAACCTCCACTGTGGAAGAAGTTCTGAATGGGATGAAGACTTTCATCGTTAGTAGTAGTCTGGGTACAGTTTGAAGAAAAACCAAGACCTTTCTTCACCTTGTTATCAGTAGGAATGACAAGTTGTCCCCATCCTTTTGCGTTGTTACTCTTGATCACTTCGAGAGCATCTTTGTACGAGGAAATCGATGTTCCTCTTTCTAATTAGTTGTCATTGCTCACTGAAAGTTCTTAGAACTGGGTTCCTACAACCTCCTCTGGTTCTACACAAGTGGACAATGATAAGTTGCTCACAATCAAGGCTTGCTCTCCGCAGACTGTGACTAGTTGGCGTTCTTGACGAATTTCAGCTTTTGGTGAAGTGTTGAAGTGACTTCTCCAGCCTCGTGTATCCAAGGTCTTCCTAACAAACAGCTGTATGCTGCCCAGATGTCCATGACCTGGAAAGTGTGAGGACCGATAGTTATGGGAAGGTTGACTTTGCCGATAACTATTTTTCGGGACCTGTCAAACGCTTTGACGATGACCTCACTGCCTCTCATCAGAGATCCTTGAAATGATAATCGCATCAGAGTAGATTTCGGCATAACATTCAGAGTCGATCCAGTGTCTACCAGTACGCTGGCTAATGCATTATCTTGGCAGTTGACTGTAATGTTGAGTGCCATATTATGATTGTGGCCCTCTTCCGGCAGTTCTTCATCACTGAATCCTAAGTTGTTGCAGGAAGTGATGTTGGAGATGATGCTATCAAATTGTCTTATTGTTACATCCTGTTCCACAAAGGCTTACTCTAGGACTTTCTGTAGAGCTTCCCTGTGAGCTTTGGAACGGAGTAAAAGAGATAGCATTGAGATTTTTGAAGGAGTTTGCAACAGTTGATCAACAATGTTGTATTCACTCTTCTGGATGAGCTTCAGCATCTCATCGTTGTTCTTTGAAAGGTCGGGAGTACTGAGCTGACCGACTGGTTGATTAGGAACTTCTGTTTAGGGTTCCTTTTCTTTGTTGGGTTCTTCAACTCCTCTGTTGAAGATCCAAATGCTCCGTGTTACTCGACTGATGTCTGCAATATTCATGACGGAGGGTAATGTAATTTCCTTTCCATTCTCAATTGTTGTCACACCGTACTTGTAAGGGATAGCTTTATCGGATTTATACGGTACTGGAACCGGCAGATAGATAACTATAGGAGCCTTCTAATTTTTCTGACCATCATAGCCGACCTCAATCGGTTCGAGGTTGAGAATTCTTTCACCATCAAGAGGAACCCTTGATTCATGGAGTAGAGGGATTATGGTGCACACATCTTTGGCCACTTCTCATTTCGAGATTAAGATAACATCTTTGCCTCGATTAGGATGATAGTCGGGTACCATGTTAATTGAACCAGAGCCTGAACACGGGTGAATCTCTTTGTGGTCCAACTGACTTTGAAGGGCTGCTCGCACGAGGTAGCATCCTTGGTTATCCTCTGAGCAAACTCTACAGCGCTTATAGTTGTGTGGTGGCACCCGGCCACGTCTGCTCTGTATGCAGTGTAACCTTACTAGATCTGTCTCCATTGATCTAACATCCTGACTTTGATGCCTAGAAGGGTTCCCGTTAATCATGCTGACTTGTTGCATTTCTTCGCCTAGATAGATCAGAAGCCACCAGTGATTCAACAAGTGTTAAAGTGTCCTTTGAACGAGTGCACATCCTTGGTCACCCTCGCGACATACTTTACAGTTCTGATAATCATGCGAAGTCAGAAAACCGAGCTGGACTTGTGTAGCGTGTAATTCCACCAAGATGGTATTCATCAAGTGAATATCAAAGATTTAAATCATATTAACTTGATACTGACTTCTATCGTGGTAATCCTGAATCCATCCAAGATCCATCTGACGTTGGAGGGCCTCTTGTACAAAAGAGCATCCCTGATCGTTTATTGAGCAGATAAGACAGGAATCGTAATTGTGTCGTGGCAGATCATGATGTTGGCTTTGCCTTGAGTGCATTGCCACCAAGTTAACATTCATCGCCAGAATGTTGTGGTTCTGAATGATATTGGAATTTTTATAAGTCATGTTGACTTCACGAATTCGGTGATTGTATAAGTCATGTTGACTTCACGAATTCGGTGATCTTGGATCCATCCGAGATCCATCTGTTCCTATAGAGTTGTATGCACCACAGCATATCCTTGATTGCTTTTCGAGCAGATATCACACTGGTGATAGTCGTGAAACGGTACATGACCGTATCCGCTCTGTCTGCAATGCATCTTGACCAGGTTGGTCCCCAATAAGAGTACATCATGAATTTGATAGTTGTGCTTAAACTCTTCTTCTATTAAGTTTACCGTAGCTTTCTCGTGTTGAGGCAGCGGGTTCGTCTGAACATTAGGATTTGTATCCTTGAAGGATAAGACCCCGCTTCTGACAAGCATCTGTACTTCGGATTTGAAGCTGAGACAGTTTTCTATGTTATGCCCTGGTCCTCCTTGATGGTAAGGGCAAGTCTGATCCGCTTTGAACCAAAAAGGAAGATTCTCCGGTATCGCAAGAGGAGCCCTGGTTTGGACGTGCCCCTTGACCAGTAGTAATGGAAACAGTTCTGCGTACAACATTGGTATAGGGTCGAACCCTGGTGGTCACGTTGTACGGTTGTTGTTGTACTGAGGATGAGCCTGCTGAAGAGGCTGTTGGGTCCTTTGCTGATATTGTTGTTGATTTGGTTGGCTCTGAGCAACCTGAGGTTGATACGTAGGAACAGGCGTAGGGTTGATAGAAGGAGTTACAGCTGCTACTGGTTGGTCGCCTTTGCTTTCCGAGAGAGATATTACCAATATCTTGCTCTTTTTTCTTAAGGAGAGCACTACTGTATCTTTTGGTACTGCTTGATGGTCCTGCATCTTTAACTAGACGTCCTTCTCGAACTGCTTCTTCAAGACGAACTCCCATGCCTACCATCTCAGTGAAGTCGATGGGCGCACTGGTGACCATTCTGTCGTAGTAAAATGAGCTCAAGGTTTTCAAGAAGATCTTTGTCATCTATTTTTCCTCAAGAGGTGGACAAATCTGAGCGGCAATTTCACGCCATCTCTGAGCATATTCCTTGAAGGATTCCTTATCCTTCTATAACATAGCTCTAAGTTGATCTCTATATGGTGCCATGTCTAGGTTATACTTATATTGTTGAACGAAGGCAACGTCAAGATCTCTGAAAGTGACGATCTTAGTGCTATTTAAACCCATGTACCATTTGAGTGCGGCACCGGTTAAACTATCTTGGAAGTAGTGGATCAGTAGCTGTTGGTTCTCTGTCAGTGTTGACATCCTTCGAGCGTACATCACCAAATGGCTTTGAGGGCAAGAGTTACCCTTGTACTTTTTAAATTCGGGCACCTTGAACTTGTGCGGAATTTTCACATTGGGGACCAAAAAAAAGTCTGCGGCATCCTTTTCGAATAGATCCTGACCGCGAATGGCATGCAGTTCCTTCTGCATCTCCAGGAACTATTCTTGGAACTCTTTCATTCTGTCGTCCATACTTTCATTTCCACCAGCAGGTATCTGTGGAATCTGCCCTTCCGGGACAGCGTGTACCACGGGTGATGGTATAGTCATTACGGCAGTGACTCTTGGTACTTCCCTCTCTCGAAGTTTGTAACCTTCAGGAGTTGCTGTCATGCCCCTTGCATCTTCGCTTTCCCGAAGTTTGTAACTTTCAGGCCCAGCGGTTCCTGCTGCAGTTTCCGGATCTTCAGTGATCAGCGGAATATATCCTTCTGGGATATAGTTGAGAGGCATGCTCCAGGGACGATCTTTAAGCATGTTATACCGAGGATCATACTTTTCCACTATGGGCGTCGATGTGATCTCTGAGATCACAGTTCTTTGTATTTGAGTTGTTGCCAAAGCTTGCATGTCATATTAAAGTTTCCTCAGATCTTCTTTCAGAGCGTCGAGTTCTTCTCTCAACTCTCTGTTTTCTTCCTCGAGATTATCCATTTTCTTTTGTCGATTGGCCCGAGTATTGTACGAATAAGACAGTTTGACTCTAAAATCGAGACACAAACGTGAGATATGCGTTATGGGAGAATGATGAATGATATGCAATGATTATATTAATTATATTTTTTTTTGTTTAATCAAAAGAAACTTCGACAATTGGATTGCAAATATCATACAATGGGGAAACCCCATTTTATTGAATTCAAAGATTACGGAAATAGAAATACAGTAATTTAAAAAGTGTTGTAAAAGGAAATGTCTAAACTTATGCATCCTGAGTCCTCTCTGAGGAGAGCTCAGGTGCTAGTTCTGGTAGTTTTCTTTTCTTTGACCGGGGCTCTTGAGCCGTTGTCGGGTTGTCATTCCTTTGCCAAGTGAAAGGAGCGAGCAAATTCCTTTGGTCTTCTTGATTTTCTACAGCATGTTGCTCTAAAATCTCGATCAGAGCATCTTTTTCTTTTAATAGTTGTTGTATTTTGTTACACTCCACATTGAGAATGCGGTACTTGTTCTTCCAAGACTTCTTCTCCTGTTGAACTTTGTTGAGAGTAACTTGAAGTTTTTCCGTATCAGACATAAAATAAAGGACAGACTCCTTTAACGGAAGAACTTCTTGACGAGGGTAAGGCATCCTCAGCTTGAGAGCTCTAATTTGTACCCAGTGGAGATAAGGTTCCATAGAGACACAGTCCGGTTTTCCTAGAGACTCTCTTCCTTTCCCGTGAACATGTTTCCAGGCATGCACTATTTCTGTCTTTAGTGCCCTGTCATTTTCTCCTTCCTTGAAGAAAAGACCTTCCAGATGAACATTATGCGGGATATGTCTCATCGGGTATCCAAATTGACGATGAACTAAAAGTGGATTATAATTGATTCCTCCTTTAGTTCCTATGAGGGGTACATTAGGGAAGTTTCCATAACGGTCAATGATTCTGATCCCGTCATAGATTCGATTGTACCAATCTATGTCAGAGTTGGTAAGAGCCATGATTCTCTGTGACCAACGTAGAGCACTCTTATGATCCCAAAAAGCGGCAGACTTAGGTAAATAGGAAGTGAACCATTTGTATAGCAGGGGTACACAGCATGTGATCATTCCTCCGATGTACAAATTCCTTAAGTGTACAGAATGATAAGCATCTGCGAGCAGGGTCGGTACAGGGTTTCCAACCAGAAAAATCTTAACGGCATTGATATCAATGAAGTTATCAATGTTGGGAAACAGAAATAACTCGTAGGTGAGCAGGACAAAGATGCTTTCGAAAGCAGTCATGTTCCCTATACTAGCAAAGTACAGAGCTTTATTTACCAAAAACTTGGCTGGTAAACCTTGGATTCCACCCTTAGTGGTCATGTGAGTCCTGACTTCTGACTCGTCCAAATAGATTGCTCTTGCAATGGTTTGATCCTTTGGAATTTCTTCCAGTCCAGAAAAGGGAGCTTGGTCAGTAATGGGTAAACCAGTCAGGTGAGAGTACTCCTCCGGTTTTTGTGCTAGTTGATAATCCGGGAATGTGAAACAGTGATAGACCGGATCGTAGAACTGAATGAGCGTAGCCAGGATTCCTTCAATTACATGGACCCTTAACAGAGACAGCAGTCCTCCGTACTTAGCTCTGAAAGCATCAGGGTTGGTGATCATCCTTGCCAACCCTCTCAAATCCTCTAGTTTCGGAACCTTGAAGGTGTACTTGTGAGTCTTCCTTCTACCGAAATCCATAACGCAATTTTTCTCTCTGACATTTGCAATTATTGTCTTAGTTTAATTTGAAAAAGAGAGACTAGAAGAGAAAATTTTCTTTGTTTAAATTTTTTTAATGAAATGAATGCATGAATGCAGCACACAAAAACATAGAAAAAACATGGGGTCAAAGGTTCGGTTTCATGAAGTCATGGCTCTACCCATCCCCAAAGGTTGTACTGGTGATTTTTTGTACCTGTCCTCAAAATCATTGACCCCTCTTGGGATAACAATAGCAGGCTGGTTCAACCGAGCGAGATGCAGTATCTTTGAGTAATCTCAAATGAGGGTAGTATCGCGTGACAACTATTTCTGATAGCTTCCGCACTACAAAATAGTAACAAGGTCTTAGCCTACTAAATCCTCAGTTTCACGGATACCACAATCGAACAATCTGCTTACAACAACCGAAGTCGTATAGGCATTGAATCCACAAAGGGTATCTCCACTTATTCGATGGTCGACCGGGGTCTCTTATTTAGGAGTCACTCCCTGTAAGATTACCCGTCTAGTGTCATCACTTATCTTAGGTGTCACTCAAACTTTCCAGATGCGGCATCACCGGCAGTCCCATTAGTAGAAAAATAAACACGGATATCAATTAGGAAAAATTGATATATATATATATATATATATATATATATATATATATATATATATATATATATATTCATTTCTAAAACTAACATCCTAGACCTCTTAAGAGCTATAGCCTATAATCCTAACAGATCAAAGACGTCCCCAGCAGGGTCACCATTTTACTGTAGAGAGCGATTTTTGTCGGTGATGCGACCACCTTATCCTGGATTTTCTCCTCACCGCAATGAGGGGGAGTGGGTGCTACTTTCTGATTTCTTATTTATCCCGTGAAGCTAGAAGGGAAAGGGAAGCTATCTAAAACTAACCTTGCACGCGAATGTTTAACTGAACAAATGCTTAAAAGAGATTGAGGGGTCCGGGGTCAGGTTATACAATGGGGAGTTGTCAATTACCCATCCTATATGTGGTTATCCACAAGATATTAGCTTTAGGTTTTTCTTTGTACTTGATAGTGTTTATCCATTAATGGATTGGGAAATTTTCTAGGGAAATATGAGTGAGTGAGTGAGTTTTGGTTGATGTTCGGGTTTTTCCGATATTTTTGGTAAGGTACTGGACCTAGAGTTTTTGATTGATGTGTGAAGGTACTGGACCTAGAGTTTTTGATTAGTATGCTCGCTAAGATTTCACAATCTTATGCCTACGTATTCCCGTTTAAATGAAATAGGGAAATCAGAGAAATCGTAGTTCCTCATATTCTAAGGGAGGAAAAAGATGTTTTGGTGTCTTGTTCAAAGCCCAAGATTGAAGCTACAAGGTTTTGAGAGAGAATTTGTCATCTCTAAAGAGGGATTGTTGATTTTTGTGTGCCTTGGTCAAAGCCCAAGGTTGAAGCTAAGAGATTGATTGACTCCACTGGGGAAATCCTTATCCAAAGCCTAAGAGGAGGCTGGATAAGACCGACTCAACAAGGGAGTGTATATATATTGGTGTCTTGTACAAAGCCCAAGATTGAGGCAAAAAAGAGTCTGACTCTTTGGGGATATCTTTATACAAAGCCTAAGAGGAGGCTAAACATTTAACTTTTCCGGGGAAAATGTTCTATCTGTCTTGTACAAAGCCCAAGATTGAGGCTGAAAATGGGAAATTTAACTGACTCTGGTGAGGATATTTTTATGTGTCTTGTACAAAGCTCAAGATTGAAGCAAAAATGAGTTTGACTCTACGAGAGAGTATTATCTGTCTTGTACGAAGCCTAAGATTGAGGCTGAAAAGAGTTTGACTCTGCTTGGGAAATCATTCCTCAAAGCCTAAAAGAAGGCTGGGAGGAGATGACTTTACTGGGGAAGATATTTGTCCCAAGCTTAAGAGATGAAGATTTATGTCTTGTACAAAGCCCAAGATTGAGGCTAAAAGGGTTTGCTCAACAAGAGAGTGCCTTTATCTGTCCTGTACAAAGCCATGGATTGTGGCTGAACAAGCTGGAGAAATCATTCTACACAACTTGAGAGGAGACTAGCTCTTGCTAGGGGAAATCTTTATACCAAGCTTAAGATGAGGCTGGAAAAGATTGACTCAACAAGAGAGTATTTTTATCTGTCTTGTACAAAGCCCAAGATTGAGGTTAAAAGGTTGACTCAACAAGAGAGTCTGAAAAGGTGATTGGCTCAACAAGAGAGTCTTGAAAGTTTATTGACTCAACAAGAGAGTCTAAAAAGTGATTGACTCAACAAGAGAGTCTGAAAGTTGATTGACTCAATAAGAGAGCCTAAAAAGGTTAGCTCCGTTGGGGAGAATCTTTGTACAAAGCCTAAGGGGAGGCTAACTGTGCTGAGGAAAGATCATTATACAAAGCCTAAGATGAGGCTATCTTTCTGCTGGGGATTATTGGGATCCCTAGGCAGGTCTAAGTGGGGAATCAACTCTTGCTGAGGGTTATAAAAGAGTTGAGATATCATATGCCTTGAGGTTCTGATTTGGGATAGTGTTATCTGATGATAACCTGACCCTGGAAGGGGAATTTTAGTAGAGAGACTGGGTTTTAGCTCTGCTGGAGATTTATCCAGAGTGACCGGGGTTTCTTCTATGTTTGTAAGAAACTTAAGAATGTCTTTGAGACTCAAGGTTAGACTGTCCAAGTCTACTGGGGTGGAAGAGTTTTATCTTTTGTATGATGCCCAAGAGGAGGCAAGGGTATTAAGGGATGAGAATCAACCCTAAATTGGTCTGAGATTTGACACTGGAAAGACTTCTCTAGTAAAGGATGACTAAGTTCTGTCTTATACCTTTAAGAGGTCTTCAGGGTCCTTGTATTAAGCCCAAGAGAAGGCATGAGAACTTCTAAGAAGCCGGAGGGTCCTTGTACAAAGCCCATTAGGAGGCGGGGATGCTTTTAGGAAGCCTGTGGGTCCCAAACAAAGAAAAGTTCAAGAAATGCTATTCACCGATAATAGATCATTTAGTGAAAGTTCGAAGGTTTGAAGAAACTCAAGAGATGCCATTCATCGAGAATAGATCAACTCTGGGGAGTAGAATTTCTTTGACAATTTCTAGGGGTGACAGTCTGAGAAAAGGTTCACGAAGAATACTACCTTTCTCTTTGTTCCATATTGTTTAAGCCTAAGAGAAGGCAAGACTGTGTCAGGAAATCCTATGGGGATCTAGTTTTGATTGTATTAAAGAGTGACCAACAGGGCTTTACCTAGTTCTAGACCTCGTTGCCGGGGAAAACTCTAAATAACTATACTAGTATATATACAGTTGATATATGACAAGTATTTAAAAGGGTATGAAAGAAGACTTACCGTGCGTAGCTTCCCACAATACAGTTATATATATGAAAGCGAGTAAATGAAAGCTAATAAAACTTACAGGCGAGCAAGCTTCCATGATGTATTGTTAGTTGTTCAAAGAAATTAAAGAAAGTTTTGATAACAACATATATATTTGAATCTAAATCAAAAGGAAAGTTGTTTTGAAAATATTGTTGGGCTTGTACTCAAGGAGAGGCCCAAGCTTTAACAGTGATTGCACCGTTGTTTTGAATATCGTACCAGGACTTATACAACGACTGAGACCCAAAGAGGTTTTCTGTACAAAGGGATGGGTCTTACAACTCAAGGAGAGACCCAAAAGTTTGAAAAAGAAAAGAAATGGGACTTACAACACAAGGGTAGGCCCAAATGGTTTTCGTTTAAAAGGCGACGACCGCGCCGAGATTTTGAAATCGCAGTGGGACTTATACAATTACTAAGTCCCAAAAAGGTTTTTATTTACAAAGGGCTGGGACTTACACTCTATCAAGAGGCCCAAAGAATGTTTTGAAAAAGATTGATGAGGGTGAAATCAATCAAAACCCTAATTTTGTTAAAAATGGAATTAATTTTGACTAAAAATTAATAAAATCATCGAAAACATGTGAGAAATGAGTTGTGACTTTGGGTCAATGTTTCAAAAATCATGTTTTTATCCACAAAATGATTGAAAACCATTTAAGTTTGGAAAATCAAGAGAAAGAAAATTTTTAAAATGTTAAAAAACAAATAAAAATTAATTCTTTGCAAAAATATCAAATATATGAAATAAATAGTATTTTTGGGAAATTTTTGTAAAATAAAATATTTTAACATTTTTGTGAATTTTGAAAAAAAGAATCAACTCAAAATCATTAAAATTCAGAGAGAAATTAATTTTGAATCAATTAAATAAAATAATAAAAATTCAAAAATTCAAAAGTTTGAAAAAGGGCGCCAAGAACACCTTGTTCTTGCCCGCATGCCCTGTTTTTGTCTGATTTGCATTTTATCATCAATCTCATTGAATACTTGTTGAAATCACACAATCCACATATCAATCTGCTCGTTTTCAACTCACGATCATGTCTATGGTTTTTAATTTCATTTATTTTAAGCATGGAATGAGAAATCAAAGAGAAATCTCAAGAACCCTAATTTCTGCATGAAGGCTAAGAAATTCCATACACGATTCATACAAAGCAATCAATTGAGGGGAAACACTCCATACATGATTATGAACATATGGCCAAATTATTGTACGAGGAAATATGCATGAATCATGAGATGACCAAGTTTAGGCTTACCTCTTGCAGCTGGTGATCGTGTTTGGTGATGGAGGTGTTGCAGCTAGGTTCCAATGATTTGGACAGCTTCCCTAGGTGCCATGGAGTGTGTCTGAATGCTTGGAATGGATTGAATTGAGCTGGAACTTGATTTGGCACCTCAACTGCAAATCTGTCAAAGACTTGTGCAGATGGCTGGTGATTTTGAGAATCTGATGTTCCAGATGTGATTTTGTGCTATGGATCACTTCTATATGTTATATGTGAGGTGTGTGAACCATTGGTTTAGTTGGAATTGCTCTCAAACTCAAAACCCGATAGTGACTTGCTTTAGAAGGCAAAATTGGAGTGAAAGTGAGATTTTGAGGAAAGCATCAGTTTAGGTGCTTTGGTGTACTCAAACTGATCACAATTGAGGCCTATTTATAGTGGAGCAAGTTTATTTTGGCACCAATAGTGTATGGCAACTGGTACAGGGCTGTGGCCAATTGTGATCAAATGGAATCTCAAGTCTCCTCTTGCCATTAACTTGAGGTTAGAGCACAAGCCTAAGGTTCTTTGGTTCAAGGATAAGTCTTGACTGAACTTGGATAACATTGTCGTAATGAATGCCACCTTTATGCATCAGTTAAATGCTTTGACACAAAATTGAATATTTGAAGCATCTTTGAATTTAGGGATGACATGCCTAAACATAGCTCCATGGACTTGGGAGGCTGATGAATCAGTGTTTGTCCCTTGGTTGTTCCCCCTTGAGGTGTACAGATGGATAACCATGCTTGTTGTTGCACAATTTGATCAAATCGAGCCCTAATGCACAAATCTGCCTTGTAAAACAGTTTGCAGCAAGGCATGTTGCAGCTGTCATAACCCTTAGCTCAGGTGGAGTTTGATGGAGTTCTTGGACATTTTGGAAAGCTGATGTATCCTATTTCAACATGATGTCCAACTTTGGTTTTGAAATAACTTGAATTACAATGAAAGATGCCTCTACATTTTGGAAAAAATAAGGCAGATTCTGACTTAGTGAAAATTCACTAAGTGTTGGAAACATGTCATTTTCATGTTTTCAGCCATTTTGATCATTCCATAACTTAAAATCCATAGAGAATTGGAATGAGATGTAGTTGACACTTTTAAAGTATTCCATGAGAGCTACAATTCCAGCTTTGGACCATCCAAAATGGTTGCTTGGATCTCAAGTTATGGTCCTTGAAAGTTGGTACCCTAGCCACTTTGTTCCATAACTTAGAAAAATTCTAAGTTTTTTATGGTTACCCCTTTTACAAGTTAACCCACTTTCTTTGATTTTTCTTGATGAATGATGATTCAAATCTCATATTAACATTGTTTTAGGGTCAAAGAACTATAATTGTGAGAAATTCCAAAAAGTCAAACTTGATTTTGTGCACAGTTGACTTTTTATCGGATGAAATCCAAACTGTGCGATCCTTTGTGAAATCAAGTCCTTGACCTAAATCAAACCTAATGGAGATGTTCCATAGGAATTATAGGGTGTATTGAATCCCGTCCCAAGGTATGGGAGCATGTCTTAGTCAAAAGTCAAAGGTACAGTTGACTTTTCCCTCGAAACCCTAATTGTGGTCCTGATGAAATTGAAACTTGTGGATCAAGCTTCTTGGATCAATCCATTATTGAAAATGGATAAATGTAGTGTATTGGAGACCCTCAAATCATGTCTTGAGGTCTTGGCTCATGTTTTGTCCCAAAAGTCAACTTAGGGGTGAATTAGGTCAAGAAACCCTAATTCCTGAATTTTAGTGTATGCATCCCCTGAGGTTAAATTGACTTGATGATTGGATCCATGAGGTCCCTTGGAGTATATTGGGTTATGATTTGAAGCATTGTCTCATGCCCAGAGGAAAAAATCCATCTGGAGGCCTCAGTCGACCAAAACCCTAATTTGGCGACACTGGCGATCTTGAGGCTTGATCCACTTGGAATATTGCAACTTTGTGCTTGACTCTTGTTGTGGGAGTCCTATTGATCCTTTATGGATGTTTTGATAGGTTATACAAGTTGAATATCGTGTCATTTCTTGATTGATTCTTTGTCTAAGTGCACTGAGAGGGCTTAAAACCCTAATCTTTGATTGTAGAGAATGCCTATCAATTCCTGAGAAGATTGATGAGACATGAAAGTACATCCATATTGTGCTGATGATTTTCACAATGATGGGAAATCTTAGTGGTCAAAATTTGGGGTATGACACTCATTAACAGAGATTAAGCATTTGACATTCTATTTACAGAGATCAAAAAGTCTAATCTTGTAAATGTTGCTTTTCCTCTTTCCTATAAAAAGGATTGAGCCATCTTTTTGACTGACAGCTTTATAGGATTTTTGATTAAAAATGATATCATAACCATTGTCACTAAGTTGAATAATTGACAATAAGTTATACATCAAACCATCGACCGGAAGAACATCAGTAATAGAAGGAAGTTTACCATTACCAACAGTTCTAGAGCTAATGAATTTTCCCTTCTAGTTTCCTTCGAAACCAACGAAACCTCCAGGCTTATGTTCCAGACTTTGGAACATATGCCACTAGCGCAACGTTTTCCTATTTTTCATCAGAATCTTCTTCTTTAGAATCGGAGTCATCCCAAGTTGCCATAAGTCCTTTCTTGGCTTTGGAGAAGTTCTTCTTAGGCTTCTTGTCTTTCTTAAGCTTTGGAAACTCGTTATTGTAATGACCTGGCTCATTACACTCATAGAAGATGACTTCTTTTCCAGAACTCTGCTTCTTTTGTCCAGAGGATGAGTCAGCACGACATTTGTTCCTTCTTGATCCTCTGAAATTTCCTTGCCTGTGTTTCTTGAGTTTGTTGATCCTTCTGGAGATAAGTGATAGCTCATCTTCTGAGTCTTCACTAGAATCTTCTGATTCTTCCTCGGCTTGATAAGCCTTTGCCTTTTCAGTTTTAGACTTAAGAGCAATAGATTTACTCTTCTTCTGAGGTTCATCTTCCTCCAGCTCTATCTCATGACTTCTTAAAGAACTAACAAGTTCTTCAAGACTTATAATGTTCAGATCCTTGGATAGATTTAGAGCAGTTACCATAGGTCTCCATTTCTTGGGAAGGCTTCTGATGTTCTTTTTGACATGATCAGCAGTGGAGTATCCTTTGTCCAGAACTTTGAGTCCCACGACTAGCATTTAAAACCATGAAAACATAGTCTCAACTGTTTCATCATCCTCAATTCTGAATGCCTCGTATTTCTGGAATAAGGCAAGTGCCTTTGTCACATTAACTTGAGCATTTCCTTCATGAGTCATTCTTAGAGAATCAAAAATGGATTTGACAGTATCTCTGTTTGTTATCTTCTCATACTCAATATAAGAGATAGCATTTAGCAGTATAGTTCTTTCCTTGTGATGATTCTTGTAATCTTTCTGTTGTTGGTTGTTCATAGAACTTTGTTGACTGTAGAAAAGCCGCAAGCAAATGTTTATGTTTGAAAGAATTCCCGAGGGTTGTCATATCCTCAGGGATCGGTGGAGGGAAAGAGCGTCGTTCACGATCTCAACGTTTCTAAAATTTTGTTTGAAATGAGATTTCAAACGGTAACATGCGGAAATTAAAGGAACAAAAAGCAAGTAAATAACAATAACACATTCTTTGGAGAAAAGAAACTCAATAGAGATCAATTGATAACACATGCATTCTTTCGATCATATTATACATAAATCAAGCGTTCGTCTAATATCATCACGTATCACTCACAACAAAGGTTATGTCTAACGCAAAGTTGAGAGAAAAACCACATCGCCTCATCGATGATGTCTCACGCAACTCGACAACACGGAGCATTAAGAATCAATACCCACGGTGAATGTTAGATCTAAATCTATCTCTAGAGTTCAGAACCTAACAAATATTACTATAACATCCATATCAAAATAATGACTCGATTCATATATAACTCCAAGATCAGAATACGTACACATGAATAATATGCATTCAACTAATTTGCCAAATGCATGTGAACAAAGTTCTTCATCAATATTATCACGCACCCTCGCAACACCGTTTGTCAAGCGTTATCGCGGTCTTTATTGCATTAATTTCTAGAGCTATTCATTCTAACAATCAACACAATACTAAAAAAACTAAGATGCAAATGAATATAAACTCACAAAACAATGTCAAAAGCTTGCTCATTAAAAGGCTAAAATCTTATATCTAGGGTTTGTAAAGGGTTTTGTCGTACCCACAAACAAGAAATCAAAGATAACAACAATATTGAATCAAAGCATGTTCATAATACACAGACTAGATGAAATACACAAGGTATCAAGAGATTACAATAAAAACCCCAACAAAAGAGGATATAAAGAGAAGAAAGGAGAAGAACAAGTTTCTCAAGTGTGTCAGAGTCGATTGAAACAAATCCTACTCCGGATCATCAAGATGCATCATCTAATGTTGTTTTCTAAGCATCTCTACTCCTAAAATATGTTTGATGAAGTTGGGAGAACGTTCCCCCAAAAAAAAACCTAAAAAATGCTGAAAAGTGACTTAAATAGGGGGCTGGAATGTCGCTAATGCGCTTAGCGCACTCTTAGGGCGCTTAGCGCCATCTGAGAAATCCAGCATCTTGTTTTCGTCATAACTTTCGAACCGTAACTCCGTTTGAGGCGCGGTCAAAAGCGTTGGAAAGTTTATTCAATGCTCTATATGAAAATGAATAGAAATCATGGCTTAAATACCTACAAAAATGAGACCAACAAATTATCAAAGAATTGAATTTATTAAAATTGCGCTAAGCGGCCACAGAGCGCGCGTATGCGCGATCTCACTTAAAATACACTTAAACCGCCTTAAAGCGCGCTAAGTGCGGTCCTGCCCGCGCTAAACGCGGTCAAGGATCCTTAGCTACTGCCTCTTCATCAAAAATGCATTGAACCCGCGCTGAAAAGCGCGCTAAGCGCGAGTTGCCGACAGAAAGTTGCGAAAAATGATTTTCCAAGCTCCCTTTCATCATCCATAGGTTCCAAGCATTCTATCCAGCAAGAAAACCTATCATAAAGCACCAAAATGATCATCATTCACAATATTTACATACAAAAACGGAAACTTGCGTATTTACACTAAAACATATGTATTTACTAATAAAACACCAAAGAAACAATTGAAAAGGCCCACAAAATACTATCTAAAATATGCACAATTTGGCACATAACAACTCTCCCCAACTTATTATTTTGTATATCCTCAAACAAGAATCAATCAACTCAAAGAAATAAAAGTAATTATCAAGAAATCATGCTTAACAATTTTTTACAAACGGAAAACAAACGTATGGTATACAAATCAAAAGTACACACAAGGAAATACTTACCTCTATACTACAATGACAACATGACTATGAAACAAATTCTAAGTACAAAACATATGTCAAACATCCAAATGCAATACATGTTCAAGAATGAATCACACCTAACACTCCACTTCAAATAAGAATTAAGAAATTAATGCGCGTTTACAACCGCGGGGAAATTTCAGTCATCTGACAAATAATATGCAAATAACAATTCAATTCATACATTCATCCCAATAATCAACAGTAAAATCATGGAAGCAAAAAGATCACTAAGGGCTTTAAGGTTTGTAGCTTGGTTAGTTTCACAATAAATGGACATATCTAAGGCCATTGAATCAAAGTTTCCAATGCAAGATAATGGCTCACTATAAAAGTGACTTGCACAAACAAGTTCATCCGACACTTTCTATTTTCTTTTTGTTCACCCTTCCAAACTTCCTTATTGCACATTATCATGGTCTATTTTTCTTTTTCAAACAAGCATTCTTTTTCTTTTGTTTTGCACGATCATATTCACAATTTTTTTTTCAATGCTTGCTTGACATTTTTCAAATTTTTGAGTAACCTACCACTTCTTTTAAATCTCCCCAACTTGCTTTTAATCAAACCTTAATTGCATTCTCCCGACAAGGAAATCAATAAAACAACGTTTTCAAAGGTTCAAGAAAATTTTTAGAATCCCACGCAATTTCATGATGACGAGGAATGATTCATCACCGACATTAGGATCTAATCTATTAAGGCTTAAAGGGGGTAGTAAATTCGCACTACTCACGGGTAAGTTACTTTTGGTTATGGTTGTTCTCAATATCAACAAATGCCTTGATCATTTCTAATGCTCCCACAAAATCAAAGTAATCAAAAGATTAAGCATGAATCAAATGTATTAAACAAAGTTTATCAGTCATCCAAGCATTTAGTAAACAATTGAGATTTCCTTACATGGGGCTATGAACTAAAGTGATTCATAAATGAACAAAATTTGCAAGAGATGAATGGCATGTTATTTGTGCAAAGCCTAAAGTTCATGTTCATGTTACATTGTAGAAAGCACTAAACACATACCTTGACACTGCAACTTTCTTTCTAACTTTTATCATTACCATGACATTTTCTTGTTGACACACTCAAACTTGAACAATCACTAAAATTGCATCCTCAAGCTAATAAAAAACAAACTTGAGAGCAAACTAATAAGTTATTCTAACAACCTAACAAATTGAACTAAAAACTAAATAAACATAAAAACCAAAATTGGTGAAAGTGGATGGAAAATGAGAGATTTTTCAAGATGCAACAGACGCGCTTAGCGCTCTTTGTGCGCGCTTAGCGCAGACATGCCAACTTTAGAATTTTCAAAAATAGCTCCCTCTCATGCAATCCATCCAATCTCACACTATACTACAATACTACTAAATATAAAACTGTACAAACTCAAATCATTGGGTTTCCTCTCAACAAGCGCTTGTTTCACGTCGTTTAGCTCGACGCCTTATTTACATACAAGCTCCTCCATGTTAATTCGTTCACTGGTAGCGACCCAATAAAACCTGCAACACTTGAGTAACGTAAACCAAAAACAAAAATATGCACACACATACACAAACATGATGGAAAACATATATATGCACCAGTTATGGAAAACAACTATTAACAAGTACGTACAAAAGCAAAACAAGTGTTTATACAAGTAAATATACAATATAGACAAGGGTTAATAGCCATTATGCCCTTGCCATATAGACGCTTTTTCGAAAAACCCCCCCTATAAAAAATACTTGCAAAAAATATCCTAAAATTTAAAGATTCTCTCAATTTTGACCTTCATCACATCCAGTCATCCAAAAAGCTGATGTGACAGCGTTTTTTTTTTTTTTGTGATGTGGAAGGCCAAGTTGAATTTTATTTTCGATTTATTTAAATGCCACGTTGGGCATTTCGTTTTTCATTTATTTTTGGTTTATTTTTAAAAATATGTTAAATGTTCAAAAAATGTTGGAGATGAGAATAAAACCCATGACCTCTCAACATAAAGCACTACTCACTACCACTAGGCTATGTTGTGTTTTATGATATTTTTTGCAACTATAAAATACATAATACATAATTAACTAGTTAATAATTTTTACTAAACTAAAATCTATTAATAATATTTAAGTAACTATTAATAATACTAAAATATTTAATCCTTTTTCTTAATATACTGTAACTATTAATAATATAGTTAAAATAATTAAAAAATAATTATAATTAAGTTTAAAAATGTTTAAAAATGTTTTAGTATATTAATTTAGTAATAAAATGTTAATTTAGTATGTTAATTTAGTATATTAATTTAGTATATTAATTTAGTATATTAATAAGGTATAGTAATTAACATTTTAATTAGATTAAATAAATTAAATTAATATTAATATTAAAACATAATAATTAAATAGATTAAATAGTTTAATAAAATAGAATAGTTTAGATTAAAACATAATATTTACAAATATAAATATTTACAGTTAAATAGTTTAGAATACTTACAGCAGAATAGTTTAGAATAAATTAATAAACTGGAATTAAATTATTAACGTTATTAATATAAATTAATAACTATTACTGTAGCTTATTAAAACGTTATTAATATTAATTTAGAATAATTTAAAAATATTATTACTGTAGCTTTTATAATTTATTGTAATTATTTAAATAATATTTACAGTAAATAATTAGTATAAATTAATAAATTAAATTATTAACATTATTAATATAAATTAATAAACTGGAATTATTAATAAACTAATGTTAAAATAATTAATAAATTGGAATTAAATTATTAACGTTATTAATATAAATTAATATTTACGTTTTAATATAAATTAAATTAAAATAAATAAAAAATTATTAATATAAATTAATAAACTGGAATTATTAATAAACTAATGTTAAAATAATTTTGAAATAAATTAGTATATAATTAAAAACGAAATTGCTACACAAAAAACGAAACTAATACACAAATTAATAAACTAATGTTAAAAAACGAAATTAAAATACACAAAAAAACGAAAGGTAAAAATACACTAATTTGAAAAATTAATAATTGTAGCATTTTAATAAACTAAAATTGCTACAGTATATTTAACATTAAAAAAAATTAAAACTAAATATATTATTTAGTTATAATTTATTAACATCAATTAACATCAATTAAAGGTAAAAAACAAAAAATATGTATTAACATCAATTAATGGAAACAATATTACAACATGGGTATTCTACTCTAGTGGTAAGACATTGGATGTATGAAAGAAAAGGGTGGGTTCAAATCCCACCTTTAGCAAATTTTTGAAGTTTTAACATATTTTCTAATATAAATGAAAAATAAACATAAAATAAAGTGCCAACGTGGCATTAAAATAATTCAAAATAAAAATAAAAAACCAACATGACCTTCCACATCACTAAAAAAAAATAAAAAAAAACGCTGCCACATCAGCTTTTTTGGTGACTGGATGTGATGAAGGTCAAAATTGAGAGAATCTTCAAATGTTAGGGTATTTTTTGCAAGTTTTTTTTTTATAGGGGGTTTTTCGAAAAGCGCCTATATGGCAGGGGGCAAAATGGCTATTAACCCTATAGACAATTATGTACAAAGTTTAAAAACATAGAAACTATGCGATGCAACTCAATATCAAAACACCACTCCCCGGCAACAACACCAATTTTTTAACTCCAGTAAAGCGGCAAGCAAATGTTTATGTTTGAAAGAATTCCCAAGGGTTGTCGTATCCACAGAGATCGGTGGAGGGGAAAAAGCGTCATTCACGGTCTCTACGTTTCTAAGCTTTTGTTTAAAATGAGATTTCAAATGGTAACATGCGGAAATAAAAGGAACAAAAAGCAGGTAAATAACAAAAAACTCATTCTTTGGAGAAAAGAAACTCAATAGAGATCAATCGATAACACGTGCATTCTTCCGATCATATTATACATAAATCAAGCGTTCGTCTAATATCATCATGTATCACTCACAAAAAAGGTTATGTCTAACACAAAGTTGAGAGAACAACCACATCGCCTCATCGATGATGTCTCACACAACTTGACAACACGGAGCATTAAAAATCGATACCCGCGGTGAATGTTAGATCTAAATCTATCTCTAGAGTTCAGAACCTAACAAATATTACTATAACGTCCATATCAAACTAATGACTCGATTCATATATAACTCCAAGATTAGAATACATAAACATGAATAATATGCATTCAACTAATTTGCCAAACGTATGTGAACAAAGTTTTTCATTAATATTATCACGCACCCTCGCAACACCGTTTGTCAAGCGTTATCGCGGTCTTTATTGCATTAATTTCTAGAAGCTATTCATTTTAATAATCAACACAATGCTAAAAAACTAAGACGCAAATGAATATCAACTTACAAAACCATGTCAAAAGCTTGGTCATTAAAAGATGAAAATCTTATATCTAGGGTTTGTAAAGGGTTTTGTCATACCCACAAACAAGAAATCAAAGATAACAACAATATTGAATCAAAGCATATTCACAATACATAGATTAGATGAAATACATAAGGTATCAAGAGATTACAATAAAAACCCCAACAAAAGAGGATACAAAGAGAAGAAAGGAGAAGAACAAGTTTCTCACGGCGTGTCAGAGTCGATTGAAACAAATCCTACTCCGGATCATCAAGATGCATCATCTAATGTTGTTTTCTAAGCATCTCTACTCCTAAAATATGTTTGATGAAGTTGGGAGAACGTTCCCCCAAAAAAATAACCTAAAAAATGATGAAAAGTGACTTAAATAGGGGGTTGGAATGTCGCGAACGCGCTTAGCCCACTCTAATGGCGCTTAGAGCCATCAGAGAAATCCAGCATCTTGTTTTCTTCATAACTTTCGAACCGTAACTCCGTTTAAGGCGCGGTCGGAAGCGTTGGAAAGCTTAATAAATGCTCTATATGAAAATGAATAGAAATCATGGTTTAATACCTACAAAAATGAGACAAACAAATTAACAAAGAATTGAATTTACTAAAATTGTGCTAAGCGGCCACAGAGCGCACCTAAGCGCGGTCTCACTTAAAATACACTTAAACCGCCTTAAAGCATGCTAAGCGCGGTCAAGGATCCTTAGTTACTGCCTCTTCATCAAAAACCGCGTTGATCACAAGCTGAAAAGCGTGCTAAGCGTGAGTTGCCGATAGAAAGTTGCGAAAAATGATCTTCCAAGCTCCCTTTCATCATCCATAGGTTCCAAGCGTTCTTTCCAGCCATAAAACCTATCAGAAAGCACCAAAATGATCATAATTCACAATATTTACATACAAAAACGGAAACTTACGTATTTACACCAAAACATATGTATTAACTACTAAAACACCAAAGAAACAATTGAAAAGAGCCACAAAATACTATCTAAAATATGCATAATTTGGCACTTAACAACTCTCCCCAACTTATTATTTTGTTTATCCTCAAACAAGAATCAATCAACCCAAAGAAACAAAACTAATTATCAAGAAATCATGCTCAACAAGTTTTTACAAACGGAAAACAAACGTATGGTATACAAATCAAAAGTACACATAAGGCAATACTTACCTCTATACTATAATGACAACATGACTATGAAACAAATTCTTAGTACAAATCATATGTCAAACATCCAAAAGCAATACATGTTCAAGAATGAATCACACCTAACACTCCACTTCAAATAAGAATGAAGAAATTAATGCGCGTTTTCAACCGCAGGGAAATTCCAGTCGTCTAACAAACAATGCAAATAGCAATTCAATTCATACATTCATCCAATAATCAACAGTGAAATCATGGAAGCAAAAAGATCACTAAGGGCTTTAAGGTTTGTAGCTTGGTTAGGTTCACAACAAATGGACATATCTAAGGCCATTGAATCAAAGTTGCCAATGCAAGATAAATGGCTCACTATAAAAGTGACTTACACAAACAAGTTCATCAAACACTTTCTATTTTCTATATTGTTCACCCTTCCAAACTTCCTTATTGCTCATTATTCATGGTCTATTTTTCTTTTTCAAACAAGCATTCTTTTTCTTTTGTTTTGCATGATCATATTCACAATTTTTTTTTCAATGCTTGCTTGAAATTTTTCAATTTTTTTAGTAACCTACCACTTCTTTTCACTCTCCCCAACTTGCTTTTAATCAAACCTTAATTGCATTCTCCCGACAAGGAAATCAATAAAACAACGTTTTCAAAGGTTCAAGAAAATTTTTAGAATCCCACACAATTTCATGATGACGGGGAATGATTCATCACCACTTTAGGATCTAACCTATTAAGGCTTAAAGGGGGTAGCAAATTCGCACTACTCATGGGTAAGTTACTTTTAGTTATGGTTGTGCTCAATATCAACAAATGTCTAGATCATTTCTAATGCTTCCACAAAATCAAACTAATCAAAAGATTAAGCATGAATCAAATGTATTAAACAAAGTTTATCAGTCATCCAAGCATTTAGTAAACAATTGAGGTTTCCTTACATTGGGCTATGAACTAAAGTGATTCATAAATGAACATAAATTGCAAGAGAGTGAATGGGATGTTATTTGTGCAAAGCCTAAAGTTCATGTTCATGTTACATTGTAGAAAGCACTAAACACATACCTTGACACTGCAACTTTCTTTCTAACTTTTATCATTACCATGACATTTTCTTGTTGACACACTCAAACTTGAACAATCACTAAATTGCATCCTCAAGCTAATAAAAAACAAACTTGAGAGCAAACTAATAAGTTATTCTAACAACCTAACAAAATTGAACTAAAACTAAATAAACATAAAAACCAAAATTGGTGAAAGTGGATGAAAAATGAGAGATTTTTCAAGATGCGACAGGCGCGCTTAGCGCCCCCTTTGCACGCTTAGCGCAGACAGGCCAACTTTAGAATTTTCAAAAATTGCTCCCTCTCATGCAATCCATCCAATCTCACACTATACTACAATACTACTAAATATAAAACTGTACAAACTCAAATCATTGGGTTGCCTCCCAACAAGCTCTTGTTTCACATCGTTAGCTCGACGCCTTATTTACGTACAAGCTCCTCCATGTTACTTCGTTCACCGGTAGCGACCCAATAAAACCTGCAACACTTGAGCAAACATAAACCAAAAACAAAAATATGCACACACATACACAAACATGATGGAAAACATATATATACAACCAGTTATGGAAAACAACTATTAATAAGTACGTACAAAAGCAAAACAAGTGTCTATACCAGTAAATATACAATATAGACAATTATGTAGGAAGCGCCAATCCCCGGAAGCAACGCCAATTTTTTAACTGTAGTAAAGCGATAAGCAAATGTTTATGTTTGAAAGAATTCCCGAGGGTTGTCGTATCCACAGGGATCGGTGGAGGGAAATAACGTCATTCACAGTCTCTACGTTTCTAAGCTTTTGTTTGAAATGAGATTTCAAACGGTGACATGCGGAAATTAAAGGAACCAAAAGCAAGTAAATAACAATAACACATTCTTTGGATAAAAGAAACTCAATAGAGATCAATCGATAACACGTGCATTCTTCCGATCATATTATACATAAATCAAGCGTTCGTCTAATATCATCACGTATCACTCACAATAAAGGTTATGTCTAACGCAAAGTCGAGAGAACAACCACATCGCCTCATCGATAATGTCTCACACAACTCGATAACACGGAGCATTAAGAATCGATACCCGCGGTGAATGTTAGATCTAAATCTATCTCTAGAGTTCAGAACCTAACAAATATTACTATAACATCCATATCAAACTAATGACTCGATTCATATATAACTCCAAGATCAGAATACGAACACATGAATAATATGCATTCAACTAATTTGCCAAACGTATGTGAACAAAGTTCTTCATCAATATTATCACGCACCCTCGCTACACCGTTTGTCAAGCGTTATCGCGGTCTTTATTGCATTAATTTCTATAAGCTATTCATTCTAACAATCAACACAATGCTAAAACACTAAGATGCAAATGAATATCAACTTACAAAACCATGTCAAAAGCTTGGTCATTAAAAGATGAAAATCTTATATCTAGGGTTTGTAAAGGGTTTTGTCATACCCACAAACAAAAAATCAAATATAACAACAATATTGAATCAAAGCATATTCACAATACATAGATTAGATGAAATACATAAGGTATCAAGAGATTACAATAAAAACACCAACAAAAGAGGATACAAAGAGAAGAAAGGAGAAGAACAAGTTTCTCACGGCGTGTCAGGGTCGATTGAAACAAATCCTACTCCAGATCATCAAGATGCATCATCTAATGTTGTTTTCTAAGCATCTCTACTCCTAAAATATGTTTGATGAAGTTGGGAGAAAGTTCCCCCAATAAAATAACCAAAAAAATGCTGAAAAGTGACTTAAATAGTGGGCTGGAATGTCGCGAACGCGCTTAGCGTACTCTGAGGGCGCTTAGCGCCATCAGAGAAATCCAGCATCTTGTTTTCGTCATAACTTTCAAATCGTAACTCCGTTTGAGGCGCGGTCGGAAGCGTTGAAAAGCTTATTCAATGCTCTATATGAAAATGAATAGAAATCATGGCTTGAATACCTACAAAAATGAGACAAACAAATTAACAAAGAATTGAATTTATTAAAATTGTGCTAAACGGCCACAGAACGCGCTTAAGCCCGATCTTACTTAAAATACACTTAAACCGCCTTAGCGCGGACAAGGATACTTAGCTACTGCCTCTTCATCAAAAACGTGTTGAACCCGCGCTGAAAAGCGTGCTAAGCGCGAGTTGCAGACCGAAAGTTGCAAAAAATGATCTTCCAAGCTCCCTTTCATCATCCATAGGTTCCAAGCATTCTATCCATCTAGAAAACGTATCAGAAAGCACCAAAATAATCATAATTCACAGTATTTACATACAAAAACAGAAACTTACGTATTTACACTATAACATATGTATTTACTAATAAAACACAAAAGAAACAATTGAAAAGGGCCACAAAATACTATCTAAAATATGCACAATTTGGCACTTAACAACTCTCTCCAACTTATTATTTTGTGTATCCTCAAACAAGAATCAATCAACTCAAAGAAACAAAAGTAATTATCAAGAAATCATGCTCAACAAGTTTTTACAAACGAAAAACAAATGTATGATATACAAATCAAAAGTATACACAAGGCAATACTTACATCTATATTACAACGACAACATGACTATGAAACAAATTCTAAGTACAAAACATATGTCAAACATCCAAAAGCAATACATGTTCAAGAATGAATCACACCTAAAACTCCACTTCAAATAAGAATGAAGAAATTAATGCGCGTTTGCAACCGCAGGGAAATTCCAGTCATATAACAAACAATGCAAATAACAATTCAATTCATACAATCATCCAATAATCAAAAGTGAAATCCTGGAAGCAAAAAGATCACTAAGGGCTTTAAGGTTTGTAGCTTGGTTAAGTCCACAACAAATGGACATATCTAAGGTCATTGAATCAAAGTTGTCAATGCAAGATGAATGGCTCACTATAAAAGTGACTTACACAAACAAGTTCATCCAACACTTTCTATTTTCTTTATTGGTCACCCTTCCAAACTTCATTATTGCACATTATTCATGGTCTATTTTTCTTTTTCAAACAAGCATTCTTTTTCTTTTGTTTTGCATGATTATATTCACAATTTTTTTTTTCAATGCTTGCTTGAAATTTTTCAAATTTTTGAGTAACCTGCCACTTCTTTTCATTCTCCCTAACTTGCTTTTAATCAAACCTTAATTGCATTCTCCCGACAAGGAAATCAATAAAACAACGTTTTCAAAGGTTCAAGAAAAATTTTAGAATCCCACGCAATTTCATGATGACGGGGAATGATTCATCACCACTTTAGGATCTAATCTATTAAGGCTCAAAGGGGGGTAGCAAATCCGCACTGCTCATGGGTAAGTTACTTTTAGTTATGGTTGTGCTCAATATCAACAAATACCTTGATCATTTCTAATGCTTCCACAAAATCAAAGTAATCAAAATATTAAGCATGAATCAAATGTATTAAACAAAGTTTATCAGTCATCCAAGCATTTAGTAAACAATTGAGGTTTCCTTACATTGGGCTATGAACTAAAGTGATTCATAAATGAACATAAATTGCAAGAGAGTGAATGGGATGTTATTTGTGCAAAGCCTAACGTTCATGTTCATGTTACATTGTAGAAATCACTAAACACATACCTTGACACTGCAACTTTCTTTCTAACTTTTATCATTACCATGATATTTTCTTGTTAACACACTCAAACTTGAACAATCACTAAATTGCATCCTCAAGCTAATAAAAAACAAACTTTAGAGCAAACTCATAAGTTATTCTAACAACCTAACAAAATTGAACTAAAACTAAATAAACATAAAATCCAAAATTGGTGAAAGTGGATGGAAAATGAGAGATTTTTCAAGATGCGACAGGCGCGCTTAGCGCCCCCTTTGCGCGCTTAGCGCAGACAGGCCAACTTTAGAATTTTCAAAAATTGCTCCCTCTCATGCAATCCATCCAATCTCACACTATACTACAATACTACTAAATATAAAACTGTACAAACTCAAATCATTGGGTTGCCTCCCAACAAGCGATTGTTTCACATCGTTAGCTCGACGCCTTATTTACGTACAAGCTCCTCCATGTTACTTCTTTCACCGGTAGCGACCCAATAAAACCTGCAACACTTGAGCAAACATAAACCAAAAACAAATATATGCACACACATACACAAACATGATGGTAAACATATATATACAACAAGTTATGGAAAACAACTATTAACAAGTACGTACAAAAGCAAAACAAGTGTTTATACAAGTAAATATACAATATAGACAATTATGTACAAAGCTTAAAAACATAGAAACTATTCGATGCAACTCAATATCAAAACACCAATCCCCGGCAACAGCGCCAATTTTTTAACTGTAGTAAAGAGGCAAGCAAATGTTTATGTTTGAAAGAATTCCCGAGGGTTGTCGTATCCACGGGGATCGGTGGAGGGAAAGAGCGTCATTCACGGTCTCTACGTTTCTAAGCTTTTGTTTGAAATGAGATTTCAAACGGTGACATGCAGAAATTAAAGGAACAAAAAGCAAGTAAATAACAATAACACATTCTTTGGATAAAAGAAACTCAATAGAGATCAATCGATAACACGTGCATTCTTCCGATCATATTATACATAAATCAAGCGTTCGTCTAATATCAGCATGTATCACTTGATGCGTGTTATCCGCAAGTTCACGGATTGCGTCAGAGTAATATAAAAGATTTATCGTTCCCACAGAGACCAATGTCAATCTATCGAATACTATCGTTACGTTGTTTATCTAAGGCTAATGAATATTGGGGTAAAAGCTTTCTACTGAACGAAATTATAAATAAATCGGATAGATACTATACTGGGATTTAGCTAGACATAGTAATAGAGAACATAAAAATAAATTTATTTGCAAAGTAAGACATATAAAAACGTGCGAAGTGTGAGAGTGTATTTTGAGAGAGTGAACACAAGTGTCACGCTTAAGTTCTGTTCTAAGAGACACAGATCACACAGATAAATAAAATAATAAGGTAATGGCAGAGACAGAAAATAAACGAATATAAAGCAGTGCAGGAAAATAAATTAATATAAAAGCGATGCGGAATATAATAAAATGTAATTGATAAAAGAAACCTGCTCCAAAACGGAGACTGAATCTGGTACAAAGCTGGAAAGTAAACTGCGGAAAAGTAAATAACTTCGAATGTAAAGCTCCTAACTATGATGATCCAATCTAACTTACAACAATAGTGCAATAACCCCTCGATGTGATGGATTATTGCTTTACAAAGTGAACTCTATGCCTAAGGTTGAAAACTAAGATTGGATATCTAGAAAGTGAAAATACAAGTCCTTATATAGGAAACTCGAAGTTGTAACTGCCTCTAATCATAATGAAAAACGTTTTAGAAACTAATTTCTTCAGGTGTAATTGCCTCAGACGTTTCTGACCGTTTCCTTTTTTTAACTGTCGGCGCCCGCCGACCCCTGCTCCGCGTCCGCCGAGTGTGGTTTGGAAGGTGAAACGTCTTTTGTGACCGTTTCCTCGTTACAACAGTCGGCGCCCGCCGACCCTTGCTCCGCGTCCGACGAGTGCTTTTCTTTCCATGTTGTAGATCTCTTCGTTAGCTTTCCAACACTTCAAACGGGGCGTCATTCTGATTTGCTGATAAAAAGTTATGGCCAAAATCGTCAGACAATGCCTTGCGTGCAAATTGCTGCATTTCTTCCGTTTTTCATCCAAAATACTTCATTTCTTCGCATGTGACTCTTACATGGCTAAATACCTAAAAACAAACAAAATACCAACATAATAGTACAAATGCAAATCAAAACAACTAGAAAACACGCATTAATCAAGTCAAATAAACGATGTATTTTCACGTTATCAAACTCTCCCACACTTGAACCTTTGCTTGTCCTCAAGCAAAACTCGTGTAAACAGAAAAAAACAGTGATTCTTATAGTGACTAAGCTTATGGACTTTACTTTGGACAAGGTCACACTGATAGGTACTAACTCAAAAACTAAGGATATCGTAACAACACACATCGTATTTTTGCGATCATAGGTCTATTTCCTATACTTACCGATTCTTATCACATTATTATGCTCAAACCAAACTTACTCATCTCACATTTCATATTTTTCATTCAGGCGCAATCACATTAAGCCCGTTATCTTGTACTCGCATGGTGAACAAACTTGTTGGTGATTATGATCCCGATATTTATGCCTAATTTCAACACTTTTTGCTATCTTTTTCAATACAGACGCACAAACTTAATTTCAAAGGTTCCTCCGCCGTTTGGGCTAAATAACCTGGTGATGGTTACTTAACTTAGAAGGTGGATTCTCTTTCCAAATCGTTTTCTTTTCATTACTTATTTTTCTTCTTTTTTTCTTTCTTTTACAGGATCATTCACTTATTTGCATTGGTTCATTCGCTTAGCGGTAACTAAGATGGTGCTGACTGCTAAAATAAACTACTAAAGAATACTTCAGAAATGAGATTTCAAGGCTTTCGAATAATAATTGTGCAAATTGATTCTTATATTCAAGAGAACTCCGGTGTTAAGACGATATCGATCTTTTAGGAACTTTCCCAAGTCTTTGTAACCTATCCTCTGTTTGTTCCAAAAATTTCAAAAATTTCAAAATTTATTCATTTTTCTCCAAAATTTGGTATGGCTCAAGAAAGAGGGAAAGCGGGATAAACGATAGGATACACACGTAAATGACTTGACAGTACATGCAATGACTCAATAACAAACAAAGAAAAATAAAGAAATAAAAAAAAATAACTAGAAAGCGAGTAAAATCCCTCCCACACTTAAACCAAACATTGTCCTCAATGTTTTGATAAAATGGGTAAAGGAATGGAAGAACCTGATGAATTGCCACTTCATGCCAAATCCTCTTTTCGCTTAAATGTGGCTGAGACGTAGCAAGTAATTCATCTTTTTATTTTCTACAAATTTAAATAGTAAAAGGAAAACATTAAATTAAATACTCGTGGGTTGCCTCCCACGCAGCGCTTTGTTTAACGTCGATAGCTCGACGGCTCAAGAGTGCAAGCACTCATGGTGGTTCTCTTGAGAATAATTCCTCGATCAAACTTTTAATAATCTTAGGTTTCCATGGCCACTTATCAAGCCATCTCACATATCCCTCACCTTTTATTTTCTTCCTTCTGTGGGGTGGTTCATTCTTTTGAACTTGTGGTGATGGTTCTAGATCTATCCTAAATATTAGTTTTTCAAGTTTGGGCTTAGTTCTATCATCCACCACCTCAAAGGCTAACCTTCCCCTTTTAACACTAATGATTACCCAAGTTTCATGGTCTTCTAATTTTCTCTTTTTACGCAGGACCTCAGACATATGTGCATTGGTGTGGATAGTTTCCAATACCTCCACATACCTTTTGGACTGGGAATTTTTCTTAGCTTCCACAAACCTTTGCGGGAAAAGAATCGGTGGGTTATAGGGAGGAGGAGCAACAATAGGCGCTTCCTTTTCTACCTCTTCGACAACCTCTCTTTCGGGTTGTGTCGGTGGATTTTTCTCGATCTCTACTCTTTTCTTACCAAAACTCTCCTCAACCTTATTACCACTCTCCTTAGGATTTTTGATTTGTTCTTCTTTTTCGTTTTGTACAGCGGTTTCACCTCCTTTCTTAGGTACCACATGTACGGGGCTTACCCATTTACTATCGGATATTTGGTAAATTATTCCAGCCTCTAACACTTCCCTTTTTACTACGTCACTCATTATAGGATTTATCCTTCGTTGATGTTCTCTTGAGGGTTTTGAGTCTTCCTCCAGCATAATTCGGTGTATACACATGGAAGGCCTTATTCCTTTGAGATCGGAAATTTTATAACCTAGAGCTAAGGGATATCTTCCTAAAACATCTAAGAGTTGATTGGTTTCAGGACCATCTAACGTGGCACTGACTATGACTGGGCGGTTTAATTCTTTGTCTAAGAACTCGTAACTTAAATTCTTAGGTAGCTCCTTAAGCTCTATTGATGGTTTTTTCGGACATGGCATATGATCTGGGGTAAGTGCTAAGCATTCGTAAAGACTGTTATCTATGTAAGGTTCAAATAAGCGTTCAAATCTGTCGTCCTCCAGTATGGGGATCGAAGGTAGTTTGATGGTTTCTATTGGAGCTTCTTTATCCAGTTCTCTTATGCATTCATCAATGATATCAATGGCATAACATGAGTCATCTATGGCTGGTGCATTTAAGAATTTGGATAGTATAAATTCTACTTTTTCATTACCTACCTCGAATGTCGTTTTTCCTTTCTTGACATCTATTATAGCTTCAGTTGTTGATAAGAAGGGTCTACCTAAAAGGATTGGGATCTCATCGTCTTCTTTAATGTCCATTACTACGAAATCTGTTGGAATATAAAGTTGACCAAGTCTAACTGGGACGTCTTCCAAAATGCCAATTGGGTATTTAACTGATCTGTCGGCTAATTGGAGAGACATCCTAGTTGGTTGTATTTCTCCTAGGTTTAACCTTTTACAAACGGCTAAAGACATTAAACTTACACTTGCTCCTAAGTCCAGAAGTGCTTTATCGATAACTTGGTTTCCCAATACACAAGGTATAGAAAAACTTCCTGGGTCTTTCTCTTTCTTAGCAAGCTTATTCTTAGAAATTGAATTACATTCTATAGGTTTAGGATCATCTAATCTTCGTTTATTGGTTAAAATGTCTTTAAGGAATTTGGCATAAGATGGTATTTGGGTAATGGCTTCGGTGAATGGGATCTCTACATGGAGTTTCTCAATCACTTTTATGAATTTCTTATATTGGTTATCTACTTTGGTTTGTTTAAGTCTTTGTGGGTATGGAATCAGAGGTTTGTAAGGAGGAGGTGGTACGTAAACTTTTTCATTCTCTTCTCTTTCCTTCTCCTTAACTTCCGTATCTTTAGATTTCTCAGGTTCCACCGATTTCTCAACTTCTTTCTCAGGTGTGATCACAACTTCTTTCCTGGGAGGTTCTAGATTATTCAACCTAGGGTTTATAGGCCCATCGTAAGTGGTCCCGCTCCTTAGGGCTATAGTATTAGCATGCCCTTTAGGGTTAGGTTGAGGTTGTCCAAGGAATTGCCCTCCAGGTGTAACATAAGTAGATTGTTGTTGTGCCACTTGAGATATTTGGGTTTCAAGCATTTTGTTATGAGTAATTACAGAATCGAGTTTAGTACCCAACTGAGTAATTAGTCCATTTATGTGAATGTTTTGGTTCATGAACTCCTTGTTCTGTTGTAATTGAGCTGAGATGAATTCGTCCATCTTTTTCTCAAGATTTGACTTCTGAGGAGCATATGTTGCAGATTGGTTGGGTCTTTGAGTTTGGAAACTGGGTGGTCTTTGAGGTGTTGAATTCTGAGTGGGGTTATTATTCTTATAGGAAAGATTTGGGTGATTCCTCCATCCAGGGTTATATGTGTTTGAATAAGGGTTTCCTTGAGCGTAATTGACCTGATCTGTGGCACTCTCGGCTAGAAGCTTGCATTCAGCTATAGTATGTCCTAGGGTTCCACAGATTTTACATCCGGGTTGTATAGCTGCTATGGTTGTTGTGGGGTTGATAGTCAGGTTTTCTACCTTTTGAGCTAGAGCATCCATCTTTGCGATCATATGGTCAAAACAACTCACTTCATACACACCTCCTTTGGTCTCTTTCTTCTCCACCGGTGCTCGTTCGGTCCCCCATTGGTAATGGTTTTGTGCCATATCCTCAATGAGAGCGCTAGCCTCAGAGTAGGGTTTGTTCATTAGAGCGCCACCAGCGGCAGCGTCTATGGCCATCTTTGTGTTGTACATGAGTCCATTATAAAAGGTATGGATTATAAGCCATTGTTTTAAGCCATGATGTGGACATGCTCTTAATAGTTCCTTATATCTCTCCCAAGCGTCGAAAAGTGATTCTCCTTCGCTTTGGGTAAATCGAGTTATTTGGTTTCGTAGAATATCAGTTTTACTCGGTGGAAAGTATCTAGCAAGGAATACTTTCTTTAGGTCATTCCAAGTGGTTATAGAGTTGGCTGGAAGGGAATCTAACCATGATCGGGCTCTATCTCTGAGGGAAAATGGAAATAGTCTTAGACGTATTGCCTCAGGAGGAGCTCCGTTTGCTTTTAAGGTATCGGCTAGCTGAATAAAGACTTTAAGATGTTGGTTTGGGTTTTCCGTAGGAAGACCTGCGAACTGGTTCTGTTGAACTAATTGTAACAGAGATGGTTTTAATTCAAAGTTATTGGCTGGTATAGTTGGGTTGACTATACTAGAATGGGGTTCTTCGTTAGAGGGTAGGGCGAAATCCTTAAGAGGTTTAGCATTTTCTTCTTCTGCCATTGCTCTTTTGAGTTTTCGAAATAGAAGACGAGCTCGGGCGTAACGTTCAGGCTCTTCTAAAGGATCAACTAAGTTTCCGGTACTGCGAGTTCTTCACATTTACCGGCTAAGGGATGCCTTAGTCTAGACGGGTGTAACAACAGGGTACGAAATTTTCACGTAATTGGTCCCCGGCAACGGCGCCAAAAACTTGATGCGTGTTATCCGCAAGTGCACGGATTGCGTCAGAGTAATATAAAAGATTTATCGTTCCCACAGAGACCAATGTCAATCTATCGAATACTATCGTTACGTTGTTTATCTAAGGCTAATGAATATTGGGGTAAAAGCTTTCTACTGAACGAAATTATAAATAAATCGGATAGATACTATACTGGGATTTAGCTAGACATAGTAATAGAGAACATAAAAATAAATCGATTTGCAAAGTAAGACATATAAAAACGTGTGAAGTGTGAGAGTGTATTTTGAGAGAGTGAACACAAGTGTCACGCTTAAGTTCAGTTCTAAGAGACACATATCACACAGATAAATAAAATAATAAGGTAATGGCAGAGACAGAAAATAAACGAATATAAAGCAGTGCAGGAAAATAAATTAATATAAAAGCGATGCGGAATATAATAAAATGTAATTGATAAAAGAAACCTGCTCCAAAACGGAGACTGAATCTGGTACAAAGCTGGAAAGTAAACTGCGGAAAAGTAAATAACTTTGAATGTAAAGCTCCTAACTATGATGATCCAATCTAACTTACAACAATAGTGCAATAACCCCTCGATGTGATGGATTATTGCTTTACAAAGTGAACTCTATGCCTAAGGTTGAAAACTAAGATTGGATATCTAGAAAGTGAAAATACAAGTCCTTATATAGGAAACTCGAAGTTGTAACTGCCTCTAATCATAATGAAAAACATTTTAGAAACTAATTTCTTCAGGTGTAATTGCCTCAGACGTTTCTGACCGTTTCCTTTTTTTAACTGTCGGCGCCCGCCGACCCCTGCTCCGCGTCCGCCGAGTGTGGTTTGGAAGGTGAAACGTCTTTTGTGACCGTTTCCTCGTTACAACAGTCGGCGCCCGCCGACCCTTGCTCCGCGTACGCCGAGTGCTTTTCTTTCCATGTTGTAGATCTCTTCGTTAGCTTTCCAACACTTCAAACGGAGCGTCATTCTGATTTGCTGATAAAAAGTTATGGCCAAAATCGTCAGACAATGCCTTGCGTGCAAATTGCTGCATTTCTTCCGTTTTTCATCCAAAATACTTCATTTCTTCGCATGTGACTCTTACATGGCTAAATACCTAAAAACAAACAAAATACCAACATAATAGTACAAATGCAAATCAAAACAACTAGAAAACAAGCATTAATCAAGTCAAATAAACGATGTATTTTCACGTTATCATCACTCATAACCAAGGTTGTGTTTAACGGAAAGTTGAGAGAACAACCACATCGCCTCATCGATGATGTCTCACACAACTCGAAAACACGGAGCATTAAGAATCGATACCCGCGGTGAATGTTAGATCTAAATCTATCTCTAGAGTTCAGAACCTAACAAATATTACTATAACATCCATATCAAATTAATGACTCGATTCATATATAACTCCAAGATCAGAATACATACACATGAATAATATGCATTCAACTAATTTGCCAAGCGTAAGTGAACAAAGTTCTTCATCAATATTATCATGCACCCTCGCAACACCGTTTGTCAAGCCTTATCGAGGTCTTTATTGCATTAATTTATAGAAGCTATTCATTCTAACAATCAACACAATGCTAAAACACTAAGATGTAAATGAATATCAACTTACAAAACCATGTCAAAAGCTTGCTCATTAAAAGATGAAAATCTTATATCTAGGGTTTGTAAAGGGTTTTGTCATACCCACAAACAAGAAATCAAAGATAACAACAATATTGAATCAAAGCGTATTCGCAATACATAGATTAGATGAAATACATAAGGTATCAAGAGATTACAATAAAACCCCAACAAAAGAGGATACAAAGAGAAGAAAGGAGAAGAACAAGTTTCTCACGACGTGTCAGAGTCGATTGAAACAAATCCTACTCCGGATCATCAAGATGCATCATCTAATGTTGTTTTCTAAGCATCTCTACTCCTAAAATATGTTTGATGAAGTTGGGAGAAAGTTCCCCCAAAAAAAATAACCAAAAAAATGCTGAAAAATGACTTAAATAGGGGGCTGGAATGTCGCGAACGCGCTTAGCGCACTCTGAGGGCGCTTAGCGCCATCAGAGAAATCCAGCATCTTGTTTTCGTCATAACTTTCGAACCATAACTCCGTTAGACTCGCGGTCGGAAGCGTTGGAAAGCTTATTCAATGCACTATATGAAAATGAATAGAGATCATGGCTTGAATACCTACAAAAATGAGACAAAAAAATTAACAAAGAATTGAATTTATTAAAATTGCACTAAACAGCCACAGAGCGCGCTTAAGCCCGATCTCACTTAAAATACACTTAAACCGCCTTAGCACGGTCAAGGATCCTTAGCTACTGCCTCTTCATCAAAAACGTGTTGAAACCCGCGCTGAAAAGCGTGCTAAGCGTGAGTTGCAGATCAAAAGTTGCGAAAAATGATCTTTCAAGCTCCATTTCATCATCCATAGGTTCCAAGCATTCTATCCATCTAGAAAACCTATCAGAAAGCACCAAAATAATCATAATTCACAATATTTACATACAAAAATAGAAACTTGCGTATTTACACTAAAACATATGTATTTACTATTAAAACACCAAAGAAACAATTGAAAAGGGCCACAAAATACTATCTAAAATATGTACAATTTGGCACTTAACAACTCTCCCCAACTTATTATTTTGTTTATCCTCAAACAAGAATCAATCAACTCAAAGAAACAAAAGTAATTATCAAGAAATCATGCTCAACAATTTTTTACAAACGGAAAACAAATGTATCGTATACAAATCAAAAGTACACACAAGGCAATGCTTACCACTATACCACAACGACAACATGACTATGAAACAAATTCTAAGTACAAAACATATGTCAAACATCCAAAGCAATACATGTTCAAGAATGAATCACACCTAACACTCCACTTCTAATAAGAATGAAGAAATTAATGCACGTTTGCAACCGCGGGGGAAATTTCACTCATCTGACAAACAATGCAAATAACAATTCAATTCATACATTCATCCAATAATCAACAGTGAAATCATGGAAGCAAAAAGATCACTAAGGGCTTTAAGGTTTGTAGCTTGGTTAGGTTCACAACAAATGGACATATCTAAGGCCATTGAATCAAAGTTGCCAATGCAAGATGAATGGCTCACTATAAAAGTGACTTACACAAACAAGTTCATCCAACATTTTCTACTTTCTTTATTGTTCACCCTTCCAAACTTCCTTATTGCACATTATTCATGTTCTATTTTTCTTTTTCAAACAAGCATTCTTTTTCTTTTGTTTTACATGATCATATTCACAATTGTTTTTTTAATGCTTGCTTGAAATTTTTCAAATTTTTTAGTAACCTACCACTTCTTTTCACTCTCCCCTACTTGATTTTAATCATACCTTAATTGCATTCTTCCGGCAAGGAAATCAATAAAACAACGTTTTCAAAGGTCCAAGAAAAATTTTAGAATCCCTTGCAATTTCATGATGACGGGTAATGATTCATCACCACTTTAGGATCTAATCTATTAAGGCTCAAAAGGGGTAGGAAATTCGCACTACTCATGGGTAAGTTACTTTTAGTTATGGTTGTGCTCAATATCAACAAATGCCTTGATCATTTCTAATGCTTCCACAAAATCAAAGTAATCAAAAGATTAAGCATTAATCAAATGTATTAAACAAAGTTTATCAGTAATCCGAGCATTTAGTAAACAATTGAGGTTTCCTTACATTGGGCTATGAACTAAAGTGATTCATAAATGAACAAGAATTGCAAGAGAGTGAATGGGATGTTATTTGTGCAAAGCCTGAAGTTCATGTTCATGTTACATTGTAGAAAACACTAAACACATACCTTGTCACTGCAGCTTTCTTTCTAACTTTTATCATTACCATGACATTTTCTTGTTGACACGCTCAAACTTGAACAATCACTAAATTGAATCCTCAAGCTAATAAAAAACAAACTTTAGAGCAAACTCATAAGTTATTCTAACAACCTAACAAAATTGAACTAAAACTAAATATACATAAAAACCAAAATTGGTGAAAGTGGATGGAAAATGAGATATTTTTCAAGATGCGACAGGCACGCTTAGTGCCCCCTTTGCACGCTTAGCGCAGACAGGCCAACTTTAGAATTTTCAAAAATTGCTCCCTCTCATGCAATCCATCCAATCTCACATTATACTACAATACTACTAAATATAAAACTGTACAAACTCAAATCTTTGGGTTGCCTCCCAATAAGCGCTTGTTTCACATCGTTAGATCGACGCCTTATTTACGTACAAGCTCCTTCATGTTACTTCGTTCACCGGGTAGCGACCCAATAAAACCTGCAACACTTGAGCAAACATAAACCAAAATAAAAAATATGCACACACATACACAAACATGATGGAAGACATATATATACAACCAGTTATTGAAAATGCTTATTAAGAAGTACGTGCAAAAGCAAAACAAGTGTTTATACAAGTAAATATACAATATAGACAATTATGTACGAAGCTTAAAAACATAGAAACTATGTGATGTAACTCAATATCAAAACACCAATCCCCAGCAACAGCACCAATTTTTTAACTGCAGTATAGCGGAAAGCAAATGTTTATTATTAAAAGAAATCCCGAGGGTTTTCGTATCCATAGGGATCGTTGGAGGGAAAGAGCGTCATTCACGGTCTCTACATTTCTAAGAATTTTGTTTGAAATGAGATTTTAAACGGTAACATGCGGAAATTAAAGGAACAAAGAGCAAGAAAATAACAATAACACATTCTTTGGAGAAAAGAAACTCAATAGTGATCAATCGATAACACGTGCATTCTTACGATCATATTATACATAAATCAAGCGTTCGTCTAATATCATCACGTATCACTCACAACAAAGGTTATGTCTAACGCAAAGTTGAGAGAACAACCACATCGCCTCAACGATAATGTCTCACACAACTCGATAACACGGAGCATTAAGAATCGATATCCACGGTGAATGTTAGATCTAAATCTATCTCTATAGTTCAGAACCTAACAAATATTACTATAACATCCATATCAAACTAATGACTCGATTCATATATAACTCCAAGATCAGAATACGTACACGTGAATAATATGCATTCAACTAATTTGCCAAACGTATGTGAACAAAGTTCTTCATCAATATTATCACGCACCCTCGCAACACCGTTTGTCAAGCGTTATCGGCGTCTTTATTGCATTAAATTCTAGAAGCTATTCATTCTAACAATCAACACAATGCTAAAAAACTAAGATGAAAATAAATATCAACTTACAAAACCATGTCAAAAGCTTGCTCATTAAAATATAAAAATCTTATATCTAGGGTTTGTAAAGGGTTTTGTCATACCCACAAACAAGAAATCAAAGATAACAACAATATTGAATCAAAGCATATTCACAATACATAGATTAGATGAAATACATAAGGTATCAAGAGATTACAATAAAAACCCCAACAAAAGAGGATACAAAGAGAAGAAAGGAGAAAAATAAGTTTCTCACGGCGTTTCAGAGTCGATTGAATCAAATCCTACTCCGGATCATCAAGATGCATCATCTAATGTTGTTTTCTAAGCATCTCTACTCCTAAAATATGTTTGATGAAGTTGGGAGAAAGTTCCCCCAAAAAAATAACCTAAATAATGCTGAAAAGTGACTTAAATAGGAGAGCTGGAATGTCACGAACGAGCTTAGCGCACTCTGAGGGCGCTTAGCGCCATCAGAGAAATCCAGCATCTTGTTTTCGTCATAACTTTCGAACCGTAACTCCGTTTGAGGCGCGGTCGGAAGCGTTGTAAAGCATATTCAATGCTCTATATAAAAATGAATAGAAATCATGGCTTGAATACCTACAAAAATGAGACAAACAAATTAACAAAGAATTGAATTTATTAAAATTGCGCTAAGGGGCCACAGAGCGCGCTTAAGCGTGATCTCAATTAAAATACACTTAAACCGCCTTAGCGCGGTCAAGGATCCTTAGCTACTGCCTCTTCATCAAAAACGTGTTGAACCCGCGCTGAAAAGGTGTGCTAAGCGCGAATTGCAGACCGAAAAGTTGCGAAAAATGATCTTCCAAGCTCCCTTTCATCATCCATAGGTTCCAAGCATTCTATCCAACTAGAAAACCTATCAGAAAGCACCAAAATGATCATAATTCACAATATTTACATACAAAAACAGAAATTTGCGTATTTACACTAAAACACATGTATTTTCTACTAAAACACCAAAGAAACAATTGAAAAGGGCCACAAAATACTATCTAAAATATGCACAATTTGGCACTTAACAACTCTCCCCAACTTATTATTTTGTTTATCCTCAAACAAGAATCAATCAACTCAAAGAAACAAAAGTAATTATCAAGAAATCATGCTCAACAAGTTTTTACAAACGAAAAACAAACGTATGGTATACAAATCAAAAGTACACACAAGGCAATGCTTACCACTATACTACAACAACAACATGACTATGAAACAAATTCTAAGTACAAAACATATGTCAAAACATCCAAAAGCAATACATGTTCAAGAATGAATCACACCTAACACTCCACTTCAAATAAGAATGAAGAAATTAATGCGCGTTTGCAACCGCGGGGAAGTCTCATCTGACAAACAATGCAAATAACAATTCAATTCATACATTCATCCAATAATCAACAGTTAAATCATGGAAGCAAAAAGATCACTAAGAGGCTTTAAGGTTTGTAGCTTGGTTAGGTTCACAAAAAAGGGACATATCTAATGCCATTGAATCAAAGTTGCCAATGCAAGATTGATGGCTCACTATAAAGTGACTTACACAAACAAATTCATCAAACACTTTCTATTTTCTTTATTGTTTACCCTTCCAAACTTCCTTTTTGAATTGGGTTTTAAAATATGAAGGCTTTTTGTGAAACTCAAACAAAGTTCACAAAGAAACTTCCATGAGAGAAAGACACATGATATATCCTGGTTCTCATGAAAACTATCAAGCTAATACAGTCCACCCGCCAAGGTGATTTCGCCTTATACACAAGGATTTAATCCACTATAATCAACTGATTACACTGCACTAGCAACTGCTGGTGACTAACAAGCTCTAGACTAACTATCTATTCTTAAGGATTCTGACCTAACTGGTCCCTTAAGGAATACAAACAACTGTTTAAACAAAATTAATGTTTGCAATGAATTGCTTCTACACAAGCAGATATAAACACTATGAATAACTCAAATAACTTAAAGAAAATCTATATACAGTATGAACAATGTTTCTTGTATTGTGGTGCTTCATTGTTCTTGGTTCATTCACGCGCACATATGTATTTTTCTTCAAGTGATCAAGCCCTTATATAGCCAGTAAGAGATCTGTTGGAGGGCAGATCAGGAATATTCTTGATATTGCTGGCGACTTGAAATAATGTCGTTAGCGCAGGGATGAAAATCGTACACAAAAGTTGTCCTTTGTACCACCAAATCAGGGTAGTGGAATGGTAGTGGAAAAGAAGGTGTTTGATACGTACTATGTACTATTTTCCCTCGTAAACGTTTGATCTTATCTTCTGTACATTAGAGGCTTCTGAATAAAGATGATTGAAGCATGAGTAGAAGAGTTGATCACTGGGTCTTCAGAGTCTTGTGTAACACCCTTCTATACCCCGCATAATATATGTAAATAATCAGAGTAATTTATCATGGATCTCAAATAAGGGTGTCACATATATTTTCAAAACATCACACATACATCTGTCATGCTTAATAACACTTAAAATAAATTTGTGCTTTTCATACACTTTCACATTAGTATGCAGCATCAGATTTACTTCAATCATAATAGACATAATGAAAGTCTTATGTTCATCTCATTCATAATCAAGACTTAGGCATAAAAGCCAATACTTCATATAATTCAAAATAAAAATAACAGAATGAAGTAGAGTACATAAAGTATCTCTCAAAACATGAATCGAAACATTCCCCAGTGTCACATAATCAGAGCACGACTAGACCCAAATTAAATAAGGACACTAAGGCAAGCTACTCCAACGACTACCTCGCTAGAATAAACTCTAATCTTCAGTACCTAAGCGATGTCGTACAAAACATCATTCCAACAGAAGGGTGAGAATTCACATAATTATCGAAATCATAAGATAATATACAATTTAAGGTATACAAGCATAATCACAATTATTCTCACACTTCAAAAGTTTCATCAACATATTATCACTCAAGTAGCCAACCATTTACAAGTATATACACACAATCCACAATTTCACCAATTCAACAATTCACATAAATACACATAATCTCATATAACAAACATATACACAATGAGACTCAATGCAAGACTCAATGCGACTCATGCCATGTGGTACCAACACGTGTTATTATTTTTCGGTTTTTACATTTAAACTGGGTCCGTTCCCTAGACCAATAACACGCAAAAGGCCATTCCCTAAGCTTTCAAACCCCGCTCTAGGTTTGGGACAAGTCACTAGCTCCCAAGGAACTAGCAAGCATTGCCTCTTGACACAAACGATGCGTATGCAATGAACAATCATGTACAATTAAGACCATTCCCTAATCTTAATATCATGCATATCCTCAATAATTCATCACACTTGAATTACCACACATTTGCATACACAATCACATTTTCATAATCAAAGCATTCATACTTCTAATATTATCAATACACATAGCAATTAATCCACAAGTATCAACTCGATTCAATCGCAACTCACAAAGCACACAATACCGATTAAATATAGAATACTTATCCCATCACCAATAATTGAACCAAATATTCAATAAATATTCACTATTTAATTAAATGGCCAATATTTAAATAAATAGTTAATATCTAAATAAATAATCAATTTAATATTCAATAAATAATTAGTATTTTAATAAACTACCAATATTTCAATAATTAGTTACTCCCTCCGTCTCACAATAGGTGTCCTCTTTCATTTTTTTATTTGTCTCAAATTATTTGTCCCTTTAGAATACCAATGTAATATTTATTATTTCTTTCCACTAACTTACCCTTATTTATTGTATTTTAATTCATTTCACTACTCCACTATCTATTATTAATAAGGTTATTTTAGTAAATGACACTCGTTTTATCATTGAAATCAACACAATTAATCATTATCTTAAAAAGTGTGAAAATCTCAAAGAGGACACCTATTGTGAGACGGAGGGAGTAATATTCAATAAATAATTCAACATTCAACAAATAATTCAATAAATAATCCAATATTTAATAAATAAGTCAATATTTAATAAATAATTCAATATTTAATAAATAATCAATATCTAAACAAATAATCAATATTTAATTAAATGATCAATATTAAACAAACATTCAATATTTTAAATAATATTTAGTAATTTTTAATAATTACTCTAATTCATTAATATTTAAATTCAATGTTCATCTAGTAGCTAAAAATAAATATCAATAATCAAGTAAAATATATTATTAATATTATTATTCTAATGAAATAGGATATATATTAGTAAACTAAGAGAAATCTTAATTATACACATAAGGATTAGGAACATAGTGCTTAGAGTTGTCAAAATGGGCCCAGTCCATTGGGTCAGCCCATAAGCCCTAAATTTTAGCACGGGTCGGACCATAAAAAAATATTCAAAAAATATAACCCTATCTTTTGGGGTTAACCCATCGGGCCAATATTTTTTATGGACCGGGTCGGGCCAGTCAAGCGGGCTTTGGGCTGGCCCATTAAAAATATTAAAAAATAGTAATTTGTACTCATTACATTAATTTATTTTTCAATTCAAGCCTAGTTTAAATAGTTTTTGCATGTCTAATTTTAAGAATACCATAAAAAAAAATACAAAAGATTTCAAATGATGGCAAGTCCAAATTTAAAATATACCTTGATGAAAAATGTTTAGATAATGATGTGGATATTCTTCAATATTAGAAATTAAATAGTTTTCGATTTCCCCAACTTGTTATAATGGCCTGTGACATTTTAACCATTCCAATCACGATAGTAACTTCTGAATCTACTTTTAGCATTGGAGGTCGTATTTTGCATAAGTATAGGAATTACTTACTCCCTGAAACTGTGCAAGCATTAATTTATACGTGTAATTGTTTGCATGATTTAAAGATGTTGGACCTTCTAGTGAGTTTTTAAATTGTAATTAATAGTCTTTGTATTTTATTTTCAATTTACATTTGTTTTCAAGTTATTGAGTTGTCAGTAGAACTGTCAAATGGGCCGGCCCGGCCCAGTCCGCATCGGCCCGGTGGGCTAGTACTTATAAATGGACTGGACTGTCACGATTACTTTATGGGCTATCAAAATTGAGCCCGATTCAGTTCTTTATGGGTTGTGTAGTCCGATGGGCCAGGTCCGCCTATATATTTCAATATTATAATTTTAATTTTTAAATTTAGAGACAATAAAATACAATAATACATAACAAAATAATTACTCATTTAACCGTTCAAAATAGATATAAAAATAAATTATAAAGTAGACAATTTTTTGGCTAAGGCCCATGAACACTTTGTGAATTCAACAATTGTCACATAGTGTAATTTTAGAGACAATAGAATACATTCATACATACATACCCAAATAATTAATCACCTAACAATTCAAAATATATAACAAAATAAACTATAAAGTAGACAATGTTCTGGCTTAAGTCTCTTGAACACTTGGTGAATCCAACAATTGTATCTCCCCCAATTCTACTATGATAATCTTTTTAAGCCTATATTCTAGAAATGATTATATTAACAAATGGTAAAGCAGTTATGTTTTTATATGCTTCTGCCTCTCTGTCCGATCCTTTTATTTATAATACAGTAGAGAACATTAAACTACCACCTTGTGGTGCATGCATGCCCTTGTTCATGTTACAACATAACTGACAACTCAATAACTTGAAAACAAATGTAAATTGAAAATAAAATACAAAGACTATTAATTACAATTTAAAAACTCACTAGAAGGTCCAACATCTTTAAATCATTCAAACAATTACACGTATAAATTAATGCTTGCACAGTTTCGGGGAGTAAGCAATTCCTATATTTATGCAAAATACGACCTCCAATGCTAAAAGTAGATTTAGAAGCCACTGTCGTGATTGGAATGGTTAAAATGTCACAAGCCATTATAACAAGTTGAGGAAATCGAAAACTATTTAATTTCTAATATTGAAGAATATCCACATCATTATCTAAACATTTTTCATCCAGGTATATTTTAAATTTGGACTTGCCATCATTTGAAATCTTTTGTACTTTTTCTTGATGATATTCTTAAAATTAGACATGCAAAAACTATTTAAACTAGACTTGAATTAAAAAATAAATTAATGTAATGAGTACAAATTACTATTTTTTAATATTTTTAATGGGCCAGCCCAAAGCTCGCTTGGCTGGCCCGGCCCGGCCCATAAAAAACATTGGCCTGATGGGTTAGCCCCAAAAGATAGGGTTACATTTTTTTAATAATTTTTTATGGTCCGACCCGTGCTAAAATTTAGGGCTTATGGGCTGACCCAATGGGTTGGGCCCATTTTGACAACTCTAGTTGTCAGTTATGTTGTAACATTAACAAGGGCATGCATGCACCACAAGGTGGTAATTTAATGTTCATCAACTGTATTATAAATAAAAGGACCGGACAGAGAGGCAGAAGCATATAAAAACATAACTGCTTTACCATTTGTTAATATAATCATTTCTAGAATATAGGCTTAAAAAGATTATCATAGTAGAAGTGGGGGAGATACAATTGTTGGATTCACCAAGTGTTCAAGAGACTTAAGCCAGAACATTGTCTATTTTATAGTTTATTTTGTTATATATTTTGAATTGTTAGGTGATTAATTATTTGGGTATGTATGTATGAATGTATTCTATTGTCTCTAAAATTACACTATGTGACAATTGTTGGATTCACAAAGTGTTCATGGGCCTTAGCCAAAAAATTATCTACTTTATAATTTATTTTTATATCTATTTTGAACGGTTAGATGAGTAATTATTTTGTTATGTATTATTGTATTTTATTGTCTCTAAATTTAAAAATTAAAATTATAATATTGAAATATATAAGCGGACCTGGTCCATCGGACTACACAGCGCATAAAAAACTAAATCGGGCTCAATTTTTATAGCCCATAAAGTAATCGGGTCAGTCCACTCCAGCCTATTTATAAGTGCTGGCCCACCGGGCCGATGCGGACTGGGTCGGGCCGGCCCATTTGACAGTTCTAATAGTACTATTTTAATTAATAAAGTTTCTTAGATGATACCATTAATTACTACCAATATGCTGTACTGTAGCATGGATCCTATAAGACTATCACATGTTCGTTTTAGCTACATTAACTCAAAGCATATAAATATTACATTTTCATTTGGATATTGCGCTACAGGATAAGTAGGATGCAATTAGTTTTCATTCATTTAATTCCTATCATTATAGGTGTGCATGGTTAGTTATTTTGAGAAACCAAACTATAATTATTTTTAAATTATTTAAATGGTTTGGATTTATAACCAAAACCACATTTTAATCAAAACCGGTTATAAAATCAGTTATAAATTTGGTTATGGTTATATAACCGGATTTTTTTTTAAAATCCAGTTTTAAAAAAAATATTCAAAAAATATATATTTTTTATTTTAAAAATTAAAAAATTTGGATTTTGGATAATAACCGGATTATAACCGAATTCAAAAAATTTAACCGGTTAATAACCATTTAATTATATTCGGATTATATAAATGGATAACCAAAATCATTAAACACTAAACCGGTTAATAACCATTCAATTATATCCGGATATTTAAAACAGATTTGATTTTGGTTATGAATTTGGACATCACAACCGGATATTTTGCACACCCCTACCTATCACCTGCTACAGTATCATGGAAATGAATTAATCCACAATTTTTTTATTTCCCAATTCCCTATCCTTGTTTTCTAATGCTACAACCTAAATTCATTAAATGGTCAAGGACATCAGCAATCATGGATTATTTATATATTAGTTATTACTATTCAAAAAGAAACAAGTGAACACAAGGTTTAGGATAACATGGCATAAATCCACAATGTTAACATGATTTCTTCATATCGCTATAGTAACCATTATCCACATGAGAATTGATATTTAGACACTCAAAGTGACACCAACACCGTAATTCAATACGGTTTTGTTTTATTATATTTTTTTAAAAAACATTTTTTTTCTATTTTAATACAAATAATTCAAAAGAATATTGTCCATTTGATACGGTGTAGATACGGTGATGATTTTATCAAATAATTAGAATAACTTCAATAAATTAATTAATTCAATTTATTCAAATAAATCACATAATTCAATTAAATCAATTAAATCAATTAATTCAAATAAATTAATTAATTCAATTAAATTAAATAAATTAATTAACTCAAATAAATCAAATAGATCAATTATTTCAAATAAGTTTAATAAATCAATTAATCTAAATAACTCAAACAAATCAATTAATTTATATAAATTTAATAAATCTAATAAATCAAAAAATTCAATAAATCAAAAAATTCATAAAATCACTCAATTAATTAATATAAATAAATAATTACTAAAATTAGGGTGTTACATCTTGAGTCTTCAGAGTTTTTAAAACATGTTCACCAGAACCTTATCTTCAGAGTCTTTAGCACTCAGTCTTAAGAACCCTTGTTCTTCAGAAACTTAAGTCTTCAGAGTCTTCAGAACGTTGTTCAGCAGAACCTTGTCTTCAGATTGTTTAGCACTTAGTCTTCAGAAGATAATGACTTCAGAAGCTATAAAGCCTTCAGAAGTAAATCATCAGAGTCACGCTCAGAGGCAGAATCCATGAGAGCATTACAGCAGCAACATATTGTCTTCTTATAACCTTTTTGAATGTGAGTAGATCAGAAGCAGACTTGCTTCTTTTGCGAAGAAGCGACTTTTGGTCAAATCAGAGTGACGTTTCACATGATCTCTATCAGATTCAGAGCTTTCTCTATCAGAGTCAGAGCCTGTTTGTTAATCCTTTAGAAAAATAAACGTTAGAGTACCAAAATTGTTCTCACATAAATACTACTTTGTTATTATCAAAACATAGAGATATCTGGCAGAACAAATCTTGTTCTAACATAAGTGTGCATCCTTAATAATGTCGCGGTGAGAATTGGATATCAAGCTATTGGTTAACTTGAATCACACATCTTTGAATTCACCATCGGTCTTTGATTTATCCCAAAAAAGGTTAAAGATCGAAAAACCTAAGTTAAGAGAATCTAGGTTCTGGGGTTGGTTACGCCTAGGGAAGGTATTAGCATCCTAAACGTCTGTAGTACTCTACATGAACCTCTTGTTTATACTTATGTTATCTATTGCTTGCTTGCTTAAGGGTATGTGCTAAGGTAAAGACCTAGGGGTTAGTATCTAAGTATACTCGCCAAGACATCGCATCTTGTGCCTACGTATCCTGACGGGAGTGGAATCAGAGTATTCGTAGTTCCCCTCAAAGAGGATGAGGAACTTCTTAACGGGATCAAGGTTCCAGGGGGAGGTAAGTACCTATGGCAAGATACTTACACTGAGTGCGGCGACTCCAAAGTTAAGGTTAAGTTAAAAGGGAAGTGAGTGTTCATGGAAGAACACTTACATGGAGTGCGACGACTCCGATCCTAAGGCTAGGATAAAGGGAAGAGAAGGTCCTAAATTCCTATGTATGACACGACGTCAACGGAGGGAAACTTTTCATTTGGAAGTGAATTAGACAGGCAGATCAAAAGCCACAAAAGAATAGATATCAGTAACGAGACTTAATTAGATTTAAGATGATCATTAGGGATAAACTAAAAATATGAATTAACTTAAGAAATAAGTAAAAGCTGTTTAAACCGAAATTTAAATTAAAACTAGCTAATTAACTTCAATTTGTTTGGAAACTAAATGAACTGAATTCTACTAAAAAAATTTATAATAAAATCTAATTAAAATCAAATGAGTAAATTCTTAGAAACCAGACTAAATAATTAAAACTTATCTAAAAAATTTAATTCTAATTAATTAATTAATGAAAACTAATAAAATCTACTTAAAAGCTAAAAAAATCTAATTAAAATTAAATATTTAAATCTAGATTAAAATTAATTAAATTGAAACTAAATGTTTAATTATAAGAAAACAGACTAAAATGAAAATTAAAAAAATAAACAAAACGTGAATAAAATAAAGAGGAAACAAGGGTCAGGCTGGTGGAGAATCCAGTATGATGCAGGTCCGTGGGACTTGGTGCAACTCCATGGTTAAAAGCGTCAGATCAAATGTGTCAACAAATCAAACGATCCAACACTAGGGTGCACGGTAAGCAACGAGGGACAAGGCGCATGTGATTGAATAAATAAGATGCTGATGATGAGCTACGATGCTGACACGTGTCATCATCAATATCCCAAACACGATTCACGAGGTGACACACGGGCATTGGTGTCTGCTCATGGGATTACAAGGATAAGGCATAAAAACACCCCTAACTCAATTCTCAATAAACTCCGTCTCTCTCTCACGATACACCACCCTTCATTCCCAATTCCTTTTTTTTTTTCAGTTTCAACTCTTTCCCTTTCTAATAATCAACCCTAAAGAAGAATTCCAGCACAAGAACGAAAACGGTAAACATACGAAGACGAAAACTCATACCATAATTCACGCTACAATTCAAAATCAATTCAACAATAATTGGATTCTCAACAGGGCAATCGAAAGGAAATCGAAGGAAAGAAACCGGTTTTTGAAGCTTTCACGGCGCAATCAAAACGGCTATGGCGTCATCACCGGAGTGAGCTATGAATTGACATCGTCGTCGGCAGTTTGGGATGCGCGGTGTGCTTGTGAGCTTCTGAAGTGTGTCGCTTGCATTTGGACTTCGAGCGGTTGGTCGGTTCGTTGCAGCAACGTCGACGATTTCAACGGTAATCCTTGCGTATTCTACTCCTCTATTCCTCCTTGTGTTCACTGATGTGTGTTTGATTTTGTGAATTGCTAAACCGCCTGAAAAATACCTCTGCCCATGTGTGTTTTGTTTGTAGCAGTAAATTGTGTCTCGTGAATCTCTGTTCTACCTCTGTGTTTTCCAACTGCGCAGCCGTGTGTTTAGGATGTGAATGCCGTGGTTTCTGGTGTAAATTTTCTGTGAAATTTTCTAGAAATCCTCTTTTTGTCTGTGAATTTTTCTATCGCTGTATCTGAGAGTGGATGTGAGTACCTTTTTATTGTTATGAATTTCTCTTCTAGTTTTGTGTGTATATGAGTGTGTATTACTCTCTACTATGTGGTTTCGGTGAATGGTTTGTGTGTATGAATTGTGTGAGGGAAGCTTTGTGAAGGTTGTGGCAGGTTTATGGTGAATGGTGCAGTGATGGATAGATGGAAAGAATGAGGGTGGCTTGTGGTGGATGATGTATTTACTTTTCAGAGAAAAGAACACACGTGAGGGAGAGGAATCGGGATATTTTCGTGTGAATCCCTCTTCTCTCTATGCCTATGTTGTGTGTATGATTTTTTTTAGGCTGTTACTTGTGTATGTGTGTTTCATGGTTTTCTCTCCTCTGCTTCTTGTTGTCGTCTTAAGCCATGCATATGCTACTCTTTTTATAGACTTGATGTAATGAATGCTCATGATTGGAATTGAATACGAAATCATTCCATTGATTGATTTTGGAAGGAATGTGATGGCTGCTGATTCTTGTCATTTAATGACAATAATTCCTTTAACTTCTTTGCTTTTTCTGACTTTGGAATGATTTTAATCGAGGATTATTTGTTTCAGTTTTCGAACCGATACGCTTGATTGCTTTTGAAAGGAACAAATTAACTTTGATGATTCATAATTTGATGAACCTTTTGGAAATATGATATTTTTTATTATGTTCGATGAAAACTTGCCATTTTTGCTTTTGACAAATTAATGCCTGAAGATTCAATTTGCTATTCTTTGCTTTTGTGTGTTGCTGATCTTGTTTCCTTTTTTATGTTTCAACTTGTTTTGGAAAGAAAAATTATGGCTGTTAATTCTGATTTTTGCTTGATGAACGTATCGAATCACTTTCTATTCCCATTCAAATACATTTGAAACATGTCCAATCTGGTGAATTAAACCTGATGCTTTCTTTAATTTGGAAATGTATGATTGTGTTGAAGGCATTCGATTCCTTGCTGTTTTCATAGGATTATGCTGCTGCAACATATCATTGAGTGAATTCCATTTTTTCTCATGACTTTTTCGACTGTCTGCAGGCTTTGAACCAAGGCACATGACGAATACCCAAACCTTGTTACAAACTATTTATGCATCATCTTTTTCTCTTGAGCCTATTGCTGCAGTTGAGATTTTTGCATTCAACATTCCCTCGCACTTGACAAACGGCAACTCGGTTTACATCCTGGCTGATGATGTCCGATTTATCCGTTGAGCACCCAATTTCAGAGCAGCAGGTTTGGATTTGGTTTCCTGGAGTTCGGATCTGTTGCAACCGGAATCACTTGTGTGTGTGGCTTGGATATTACATTTTAGAATATGGTAGGAAGCTTGTAACATGTATTCCCCTCGTGAAGTTGAGGTCGCAACCTTTCCTCCTTTTTGGCCTTGTTTTTGTAGGAAAAGTACCATCGGCATGACATACTTGGAAACTTCGGTGCCTCTCGCTTATGATGGAACCACATGAGCCATGATGCTAAGCCCGGATGAAAGTCACTTGTAGTATAAAATTTCCAAGGCCATGATCATAGCAGTAGTTCGAAACATGGTCAGGCGGTTGATTCCCACCGTACTGCATGCCAAGCTTGTTGGTCAAGCATGTATCAAAAGGTGTAATTCATTAGCAGAAAATTTACACTTTTCCTGTAAACATTTTCTCTTTATCCTTTTTGGAAATTGGATTCTTGGGAAATGAATTTGGGCACTTGAATGCCCTGCTTGTATCCCCCAGGAACTTGTTAATGAAATATACAATCTTGTATTTTCACTTATTATTATTTTTTTAATTCAATTCTTTAACCTGATGAGAATTTTAGCTCGAAGAGCTTGATCCCTGTAACGAAAATTTGGAACCGCTCTTGTATCTCTTAACACTAAATGTACTTGTCTTGATACAACTTGTCTTGTAACCTTGAACTTTTTTGGATTATGTCAAAACTCCCTTATTTGAAATAACACCCTTCTTGTGGTGGTTCATGGTGAAATATCATTAGGACATCAACTCAAAATGACGCGCAAAAATCTTGAACAAACAAACTTTCATGGCAAATTTCTTTGAACTTATGACTTGAATCTAAAAAATTCTTAATAGCTTTATTGCGTAATCCCACTTGAATACCGACTTGAAATGATATACAAATCTTCTTTGAAATCGTAACTTGAATATGAAACTCGAATTTGGATTTGAAATTAAAGACCTGATGAATTCAATTGAACTTTGCATAGAACGTGAATCTTGAACTCTAATTTGTGAGCTTTTGGCCTAAGCTTGATTCCAAGTTTCCCATCCAATTTTACCATTTCAAAGTGGATGGTTTACGAACTACCAAAAATCCAAACTTTTCTACTTGACGACTAATGAATCAACCTCACGAACAAGTTCAAACTATGCCTTGAAAAATCTTTTGAAAGTGAGGATACCACTTGTCATGCAATTCATCACGAGATTCCAACCAGTTCTCAAATGACCATGCTCAAAACCAATGGACAGAAAAAACTCTAATCCTCCTTGGGGAAACTTCTGAAAAATCTTGAGGAAAATTGCTCTTGTATATTGAATAAAGGACCATAAAAATTAGGACACATCCTTTTTTCTCCACGGGAATCCAACACGACTTGCAAGGGACTAATCCATATGAGTGTACACACGGCCTCCACGACCTTTGAACTTTCTGCAGCAAAACTAAACAACAAAGTCTAGTAAAATGGTTAGTTATGCATGGATGCTCGATCTAGAAATGATGTGATATGTTATGCAGACGATGCGGGACGAAAAACATAATCTTAGGGTCAAAATTAGGGTATGACAGATAAGTAGTTGTCTAGCGGTGAGGTGAGACACTATATGGAACATGTGTTAATCTTTTTGTTTCCTTGTGAATAAGGTGAATATGTCGCCTTGTGATTGTCGAATACAATCATGTTTGCGTTTGTGATCACGTAGTCAGAAACAATCCCTTGAGATGTGTCGTTCCAAGAGTTAAGGCTTATGTAGAGCGCTCCTTTGGAATGTACGCATTGTTACTTTGACAGGTTTGATTCCTGTGTGTAGTACGAATGAAGCCTACAGGTAAAATGCTTGAGATGGGGGTGGTCCCATGGGAAGTGATGATTCATGTGGAAAGCACCTTGAATCCGAATCTATTTCGAATGTCAAAGTACATTACAAGGATCCATGACCTGTGCCAAAAGTCCTAGCCGTAGGAGAGGATGGGAAGAGGGGATGCCTTGGTAAGGTTTTCGATTAGTGATAGTTTGAGTTGTTGAACTCAAGCAACATGTTTCCATATAGTGTGTGTTTTGTGAACTCAAGTCGTATCCCTTCCCTCTTGACTTGTGTCATACCTTAATTTTTATCCTTAAGAACCCCGCATCTTTTTACATCATCTGCAAAGCCTATCATGCTTTTCATCTTGCATAATACCTAATTTATCAGCCAGAATAAACATTTTGGATTTACAACTGAATTAGTCAAAAATAAAAGTCAACTGTGCGTAAAATCAGTGGACGAAAACTTTCAAAATCGAACTTGCAAACGTCAGCCATATTAATCTACGTTTCGCGTAGTTTAACTTGGCCTGCTTATTTGAAGTTTTCAACTGCTTTTCGGTCGCATTTTGGACAGTTTAAGCCTTTAAATCGGGTAAAATTTATTTTGAAATTTGACCAAACGCTATATTTTTCCGAATTGTTTATTTCACGCTGATTATTTTGGTGTATTCATTTTATTTTTTTTAGCACTTTGATACCAGTCCGATTATTCACTTTTTACCCGATTTTATTTTAATTTTAGTTAAATAATATTTTATTTAATAAGATTTTATATTTTTAATTTTTTTTAATAATTTATTTTTATTTTTAATTTATCTATTCTTTTTTAAAATAATATTTTAATCTTTATTTTTTATTTTATTTCTAGCAAAAGTTAAGTATTAAGTTTAGAGTAGAATATTTTTATTTTTATTCATTTCGGTGAAAAAGCAATACGTACATATTGTCATGTAGCATACACCTTTATCCCTCATGTCACTTTTAATGTACTCATTCTTTCTTTTTTAATTCAAAAACAACACTACCGCATAGTACTTGAATCACACATTTCATAGCCACCTCAAAAGAAAAACCTACGCATTACTTTTACACTCGGATTTTTTATCCATATAATCAACTTTACCTATAATATATTCTAATCTACCCACCTTTTTAACATAATATCCAATTTACCCAACTTTCAAAAAAAATGTTTTTCTACAAGGGAGGGGCCATTTGATTTGACTCCCCCTTGTAAAACTATGAGGTGGCGCTATCTGGTTTAGAGTCACCCTTTAAATTATAAAAGGGGCGCCAAATGGTTTGGAATTACTCTTTGTAATTTAAAGGGTGACTCCAAACCATTTGACGCCCCCTTTGTAATTTAAAGGGTGACTCTAAATCAGATGGCGCCAAACCAAATGACATCTCCTTTGTAGGAAAACGTTTTTTTTTAGTCGGATAGATTGGATATTATGTTGGAAAGATGGGTAGATTGAAATATATTATAGGTAAAGTTGGTTATATTGATAAAAATTTCTTTACACTCCCTCTCAGGCGGCATATTTTATGGGGAAAGAAAGTGAGAAACAATAAAAAGGGACAAGAATGAAAACCACTTGGATACATCAACCATATACTCACTGATACGCCAATATACACGAACGGCTCATGATGACAACAAAACTATTTTTCCCAACATAACTTTTTCTCTCTCACCTTACTTTCTCTCTCTCTCTCTCTCTCTCTTCATTACCCTCTGACTTCTACCATCAATCACACAAAATCTCCAAAATGAACCAAAAACCTGCACCCTCATATGCTGCGCATAACCTCTTCATCTTCACTTCCCCACACCTGTTATATACTTCAAGTAACACACACATAATGTAATACCCCGTATTATCTAAATGCTCAATTGGATATCAGATGAGATCAGGTAAATATCTATGAGCTTTATCTTTGATTACTTGGAATAACGGAATATCCTAAGTGCTATAAGTGTGGTCAATTGGGATCAATAGAGCAACTTGAGAACTCTGAAGAGATCAATTATTTTATTAAAGAGATGGATTAATATTTATAAGTTCAAGAAAGTATTTTAAGGTAACTCTAATAATTGATCGGTGGGTGTTAGAAGACAAAATATCAATTGGAGATAGTTACCCTATTGGATTTATATTATATAATATATGTATTATATATATATTTGTAAGAAGAAGAAGAAAAGATAGTAACAGAGGAAGAAAAGGAAAACGTGGAAGGAGAGAAAGAAGGAAAGGAAGAGGAAGTTGGATCCATCATCTTCATCATCAATTCATCCTCTTCTTGAATCAAAGGTGAGTTCCATTAGATAGAACTTGGGTAGGAAGTTTGGGGAAAAATTCATGTTTGGGGATTTATGGTTTTATGTGAAATAACATGTCTAAATGTGTTTTTATGATGATAATACATGCCTTGATTGTTGTTACACGTTTGGGTTTGTTATTGTATGAATTGGAAGTGTTTTGGGTGAAGAAATGAGAGATTTTGGCCCCAAATGACATGTTTTGACGCTGCTGCGAATTCTGGGTTTCGCAGGTTCGCATTGCGAACCCCAGCGAAGGAAACAGCGAACGTTCGCTAGCCGTTCGCATTGCGAACGTGACAGAATTTCCCATTTTGTTTCCTTCATAACTTTTGATCCGTAACTCGGATCGGGGCACGGTCGGAAGCGTTGGAAAGCTATTTCAATGCTCTATGTGATGGTGAGGTAGAAACATGGCTATATGTTATGGATTGATAAGATAAATATAGAAATGTAGTGTATGTACTTTTGTTTCCACCAAAACTTAAGGATCGGGAATCCGATTGTTACGAGTCCAAAGCCATTGGAAAGATAATTCCATAGGGTAGTGAATGGTGTGTTAGACCATGAGTTAACCAAGGATGCTTGGTAGAGGGTGTTAGTTGTATGCCTTAAAATGTGTGTGAACTACGATATTGATTATGTTTAACATATTATGCTTATATGTTGATTGTGGCTTGACTAATGGCTTGATGTGATCACTTGTTATGTCTCCCTTGTATATGTGTGAATATAATGCATTATGTTGATAAATGATGTGATGTGATCATTGCCTTGCTTGTTCCCGTTCGTTCCGGTTGAACGTTCGAATGTGATGGGATGTGATATGATGTGCTGTGAGGTGATTGTGAGGTATGCTTGAATCGGAGTAGGCCTAAGCTACTAGATGGTGTTTCACCTGAGTTCCGGACGTGGTTCGATGGATACCGGACTTGTTCTGAAGAATACCATTGCGATGAGCTTGTGAGGGTCCACCAGGACGTATTTCCCACTTGCCGTTAACTCATCTGCGTGCTCGGTATACACCTTAGCTACCGTTGCGATGTGCTTGTGGGGATCTTATAGGGCGTTTACCCACTTGCCGTTAACACATCGGCGTGATCGGTATGGTGGGGTTGTGATGTCATGAAGGCAATATCACTCCGTTACTCACCTCTAGTGGTGTCATGTAGGCAATACCACTAGGCTTTCTCCCGGTGGGCTTGTGCAGTCATGTAGGCGTTCTTGCACTTGCCGATACACACATGCGTATTGATGATGGATGGATGGGTTCCGCGGCCACTTAGGCGTGTATCACTTCGGACTCATCTGACTCATCGTGCTGTGTGCTTGTCCTAGTCTCTTGACGTAGGCACTTGGTTACTCATCGAGGGTGTGATATATTATGGCCTATGTAGACAGGTTGATACTACTTCTGGATTCCTCGTACGTGAGTACGGGTCTGCATAATTGGTTGTTTGATCTATTTATTATTGTTTGTGTACTTTTTGTTATTTCATTGGTTAGTCAAGGGACTACTAATGAAGATATTACCCATTGTTGTGTATTTGCCCCAGACCGTGAGTAAACCCCGGATCCACGGTGGATCCGTTTGATTATATGTACCCTGTAGAGTCGAGGAAACCCATAAGATAGGGGAACTCACTGAGATTATTATCTCACCCCAATATTGTTGTTATTTTTCAGGTGTTATTTGCAGGTTTGTTTTACAAGTGGAGCTATGCTTGGATGTTTCAAGAGAAGCTTAGTTAAGCTTATTCTGCTGTGTATTATTTTCTTGTATAATGAGGAATATTGTACATTATTCTTAGATTTTCTTATTTTGGCTAATTTCCATGCCTTGTACCAAAGGTTGTATTTATGTATTAGAAATGGTCAAGTATGTGAATTATGCCATTAGGCACTTATGATTGTGTCAGTACCGAATGAAAACACTTGTATGGTATTATTCAAGATAAATATTATACAGGGCGTTACAGTTGGTATCAGAGCAGGTCGTGTCCTCGACCTAGCCTTGAAACATCATAAGTAAATCTATTCCTGCCTCTTAAGTGTGTCTTGCCAGCATGACTCTTAATATCATACTATCTAGTGTTGGACCTGATCAACCTAATACTATGTATGTGATAGGTAGAATCATGGTTGAGCGACCACGAGGACTCCGAGGTGTTGTCGGAACTTGTGCTGTGATGGTAGGCTCAAGCCAAGAGTTAATAGTAAGGAGTTTTGGTCAGCTCAGTGAGGTCTTAATAGAAGTTGTGCCTTGAGTAGCATGGAATTTAAGAGTGTTGTGTTGTTCAAGAAATCCTTTGGAATTTATGGAGTCTGAAAGTTAAGAAACTCTAGCGAACGATTGGTTTAAGTATTGAGGAATAGGTAAAGTCGCTAGTAGAGCTGGATTGACTACTGGTATAGATAAGAGTTTCAAGTAATCTCATTCCGAGGAAAAGAAAGTTATTTTGTGAAATGTTTGACGTAAGGTCCGGAAGTGAGATAAGTATTGGTGCTTCAGGTTCTAAAGTTGCTATGGTATCTTGGACAGACGAGAGTACCTTAAGGAATGTGTTCGGAACCATATCTTCCAATTGGTTTAAAGTTGAGAGTTAAAGAAATTCGACTTTTATGGGAACCTAAAGTGGTAGAGAAGTGTGTGAAGGAACACAAGGATGTGTTTACATGCTTCAAGTAAAACAAGTACGTGTCGGACGAAGAATGGGTAATTTTGAAAAAATTAAAGAATCTAACGGTTGAAATGTGTTATAATTGATTGGTATGGTCAATACCTGCGTGGAATCATCCGTTGGTACTGGTTTGTGTGTTTGGATATGTTTTGGTGAAGTTTTGGACCCTTGGGGACTCAGCTGTTACGCTGCAGAATTTCTGCATTTTCCCTGATTCGCACTGCGAATCCCCTAGCAAAGGGAAATCGTGCACTCACTGGTTGTTTGCACGGCGAAGGTGAAGGAGAGCATTCGGCAGAGGTTCGCATTGCGAACTTTACCTTGTTTTGGTTCTGACTTGGTTCGCCAGCGGTTCGCACTGCGAATGGTGCAGCGAACAAGTGTTGGCTAGGTGTTCGCTGGGAGCTTCGCACTGAGAATGAGCAAGCGAGCATTCGCTGGCTTCTTCGCAATGCGAACATGCCAGGTTTTCCGTTTTTGTTTTCTCCATACCTTTTGACTCGGGTGTCCGATTTAAGCGTTCTTTATATCGTTATGAAGCTCTGAAAGTGTTCTATGCTGTGGAAAATGAAAATATTGTTTATGAGGTGGATTTTATTCGATTATGTGGAATGAGCGGTATTAATAATATGTTATGAGGAAGTTACACCTTGGTATTAAGAACGAGCGTAGTGGTAGCACCTTGGTCACAAGAGTATGTGATGGATTCTTACCCTTGAGACATACTTTGTGGAACAGTGAGTATTGTATCCTAAGAAGTGGGATTACGGTAAACTAGCGAGAAGCGAATCAGGAATTATTACGGACTAAGTGTAAATCATGGAACAGTTTACACCAGAGAAGTTTTGTAGATAGTTGATGAGAATTGTCGGTTGCGAATCTTCCATTAAGTAATTAGGTGTAAGTGGGATGTGAAATGGATAGTGAAGGGTAAGAAATCCCGGTCAATGTGTGCGAAGTGATGGAAAGGTCCTTCAAGGGGATGCATTACCCCGATCTACTTTTAAGTATAGAGAAACTTCTATACTTGTGAATAATCGGAATATTTGGAATCTACCTTTGGTTAGACTAAGAACGTTGTTGTTTTGATTCTCACCAAGGAATTCAAGTGAGAGAACCAGGTTGTATGTTTGATATGAGATGTCCATCGCTTCGTGGTACCGTATAATGGTTGTGTGTTGGATTTTGCTTATGGACGAATCAAGTGAGTTGTGATGACTTTTGAATTATAAGAAATTGGTTTTCAGCTTCTGCAGCAGTGTTAACCGATTAATACGTGCAAGGATTATATTTGTGCTGAATTTTGAGGAGTTAACCGATTAGCCTCAAACAGTTAATCGATTAACGTGTGTGTAAAGTGTGAAATCCCTTAGGAACCATCATCTGCGTTTTGTTACCGTATGTTACACCGATTGGAGAGTATTGTGTAAATGGAAAACGGGATTGCAAGTAAATGAAAGACGGATTTGTGTTTTGAAATTGGAACTTGTGGAAAGGTGTTGCATAGTTGACTATTTGTTCAAACGACGAAAGAGTTGGATATTTGGAGAAGTAATCTTGTGAATTGGTGAGTGGTATGGAAACTCGCAATTGTGCCTAGAATGGTTTAAGTTTGGATAAGTGGTGATTCACGTATGAATGAAGTTTTGTAATGGTGTTACGTGTTATTGGTTGAGACCTCGTATCAACAAGGAACCTTGAGTAAGTCGGAAGACCATAAGCATAATTGATTTGGGATGTGGTAACTGGAACCGGAGGTTGTTAAACTATTTTGGTTATATGGGTTAAAGTTTGGAATAAATTTGGAGTTGTATATGTTGTGGTAGTAACAGTGTAACTTCTGCACCTTTATCGTCTAGAGAGTGTTGGACAGATGTTAAGATATTGTGTGTTGGCGAGGGAATTGTTCTACCATGGGACGTCAGTAAATTTTTGATGTCGTTGGTTAGTAAGGATCCCAGTGGATAAGTGTGTTTCTCCCTGGACTGTTGGCTACTTGGTAATGCTTCAGAATTGGTGGTATTCCATTGTTAGAATTGGAGTTGTGCAGTGGAAGTGACCGATGAAAGAGTTAAGTCAGAAAAATGGGAGTTTGGAGATTGTTACTTATACGTATGGAATAAGAAGAACTTGTCATAAGCAGGTTATCTTGGTGTAATGAGTACAAGTGAGAATGGTAAGAAGTCGTTCGAATGTTCATGAAGTGGTTTGAAACGTTGAAGGATTTATAAAGGATAGTTGTCGGTAATTACATGAAGGAAAGGAATCACCAAATTGCCTCATGAGAATTTGATGAATGTTTGTTATCCTGAATCGAGATAAGGTGTTACGGTCTTGTTGTGACTCAGTAGAGGAATGTAGAATGGTACATTCTTTCCGAAGTAAGATGCGACAAGGTGTTTCGTATGGAACAACAGATGAGTTATAGAAAAAGAAAAGTTCGAAATTAACCCAATATTGGAATAAGAGTATAACTAAGAAAACGAAGTTTAATAATTCGTGAAAGTAAGGATTTTGGTCTGTGAAGTCAAGTTAGAATTGGAATACGTCAGAATTTTGAACGGAAGTAAAGATTAAGTACGGATCTAAGACAAGGATGCAAGTTATAGTTTTGTAGAGTAGAGGAAATTCGGGGGCGAATTTCAATTTAAGGGGGGGGCGAGTGTAATACCCCGTATTAACTAAATGCTCAATTGGATATCAGATGAGATCAGATAAATATCTATGAGCTTTATCTTTGATTAATTGGAATAACGGAATATCCTAAGTGCTCTAAGTGTTGTCAATTGGGATCAATAGAGCAACTTGAGAACTCTGAAGAGATTAATTATTTTATTAAAGAGACGGATTAATATTTATAAGTTCAAGAAAGTAGTTTAAGGTAACTCTAATAATTGATCGGTGGGTGTTAGAAGACAAAATATCAATTGGAGATAGTTACCCTATTGGATTTATATTATATAATATATGTATTATATATATATTTGTAAGAAGAAGAAGAAAAGATAGTAACAGAGGAAGAAAAGGAAAACGTGGAAGGAGAGAAAGAAGGAAAGGAAGAGGAAGTTGGATCCATCATCTTCATCATCAATTCATCCTCTTCTTGAATCAAAGGTGAGTTCCATTAGATAGAACTTGGGTAGGAAGTTTGGGGAAAAATTCATGTTTGGGGATTTATGGTTTTATGTGAAATAACATGTCTAAATGTGTTTTTATGATGATAATACATGCCTTGATTGTTGTTACACGTTTGGGTTTGTTATTGTATGAATTGGAAGTGTTTTGGGTGAAGAAATGAGAGATTTTGGCCCCAAATGACATGTTTTGACGCTGCTGCGAATTCTGGGTTTCGCAGGTTCGCATTGCGAACCCCAGCGAAGGAAACAGCGAACGTTCGCTAGCCGTTCGCATTGCGAACGTGACAGAATTTCCCATTTTGTTTCCTTCATAACTTTTGATCCGTAACTCGGATCGGGGCACGGTCGGAAGCGTTGGAAAGCTATTTCAATGCTCTATGTGATGGTGAGGTAGAAACATGGCTATATGTTATGGATTGATAAGATAAATATAGAAATGTAGTGTATGTACTTTTGTTTCCACCAAAACTTAAGGATCGGGAATCCAATTGTTACGAGTCCAAAGCCATTGGAAAAATAATTCCATAGGGTAGTGAATGGTGTGTTAGACCATGAGTTAACCAAGGATGCTTGGTAGAGGGTGTTAGTTGTATGCCTTAAAATGTGTGTGAACTATGATATTGATTATGTTTAACATATTATGCTTATATGTTGATTGTGGCTTGACTAATGGCTTGATGTGATCACTTGTTATGTCTCCCTTATATATGTGTGAATATAATGCATTATGTTGATAAATGCGGTGATGTGATCATTGCCTTGCTTGTTCCCGTTCGTTTCGGTCGAACGTTCGGATGTCATGGGATGTGATATGATGTGCTGTGAGGTGATTGTGAGGTATGCTTGAATCGGAGTAGCCTAAGCTACTAGGTGGTGTTTCACCTGAGTTCCGGACGTGGTCCAATGGATACCGGACTTGTTTCGAAGAATACCGTTGCGATGAGCTTGTGAGGGTCCACCAGGACGTATTTCCCACGTGCCGTTAACTCATCTGCGTGCTCGGTATACACCTTAGCTACCGTTGCGATGTGCTTGTGGGGATCTTATAGGGCGTTTACCCACTTGCCGTTAACACATCGCCGTGATCGGTATGGTGGGGTTGTGATGCCATGAAGGTAATATCACTCCGTTACTCACCTCTAGTGGTGTCATGTAGGCAATACCACTAGGCTTTCTCCCGGTGGGCTTGTGCAGTCATGTAGGCGTTCTTGCACTTGCCGATACACACATGCGTATTGATGATAGATGGATGGGTTCCGCGGCCACTTAGGCGTGTATCACTTCGGACTCATCCGACTCATCGTGCTGTGTCCTTGTGCTAGTCTCTTGACGTAGGCACTTGGTTACTCATCGAGGATGTGATATATTATGGCCTATGTAGACAGGTTGATACTACTTCTGGATTCCTCGTACGTGAGTACGGGTCTGCATAATTGGTTGTTTGATCTATTTATTGTTGTTTGTGTACTTGTTGTTATTTCATTGGTGAGTCAAGGGACTACTAATGAAGATATTACCCATTGTTGTGTATTTTCCCCAGACCGTGAGTAAACCCCGGATTCACGGTGGATCCGTTTGATTATATATACCTTGTAGAGCCGAGGAAACCCATAAGATAGGGGAACTCACTGAGATTATTATCTCACCCCGATATCGTTGTTATTTTTCAGGTGTTATTTGCAGGTTTGTTTTACAAGTGGAGCTATGCTTGGATGTCTTAAGAGAAGCTTAGTTAAGCTTATTCTGCTGTGTATTATTTTCTTGTACAATGAGGAATATTGTACATTATTCTTAGATTTTCTTATTTTGGCTAATTTCCATGCCTTGTACCAAAGGTTGTATTTATGTATTAGAAATGGTCAAGTATGTGAATTATGCCATTAGGCACTTATGATTGTGTCAGTACCGAATGAAAACACTTGTATGGTATTATTCTAGATAAATATTATACAGGGCGTTACAGTTGGTATCAGAGCAGGTCGTGTCCTCGACCTAGCCTTGAAACATCATAAGTAAATCTATTCCTGCCTCTTAAGTGTGTCTTGCCAGCATGACTCTTAATATCATATTATCTAGTGTTGGACCTGATCAACCTAATACTATGTATGTGATAGGTAGAATCATGGTTGAGCGACCACGAGGACTCCGAGGTGTTGTCGGAACTTGTGCTGTGAGGGTAGGCTCAAGCCAAGAGTTAGTAGTAAGGAGTTTTGGTCAGCTCAGTGAGGTCTTAATAGAAGTTGTGCCTTGAGTAGCATGGAATTTAAGAGTGTTGTGTTGTTCAAGAAATCCTTTGGAATTTATGGAGTCCGAAAGTTAAGAAACTCTAGCGGACGATTGGTTTAAGTATTGAGGAATAGGTAAAGTCGCTAGTAAAGCTGGATTGACTACTGGTATAGATAAGAGTTTCAAGTAATCTCATTCCGAGGAAAAGAAAGTTGTTTTGTGAAATGTGTGACGTAAGGTCCGCAAGTGAGATAAGTATTGGTGCTTCAGGTTCTAAAGTTGCTATGGCATCTTGGACGGACGAGAGTACCTTAAGGAATGTGTTCGGAACCATATCTTCCAATTGGTTTAAAGTTGAGAGTTAAAGAAATTCGACTTTTATGGGAACCTAAAGTGGTAGAGAAGTGTGTGAAGGAACATGGCTGCTTACACTAACAACCAGAAGCTGCTCAACCATTGCTTCCAAGACAGTCTGAGCGGAGCTTCTCTCAAGTGGTACATGAACCTTGAGAAGAATGGTATCCAGTGCTTCCAGGATCTTGCAAATGCCTTCATGAAGTAGTACAAGTACAACCTTGACATGGCTCCTGATCGTCGTCAATTTCAGAACATATCTCAGAAGGAGCGTGAATCTTTTAAGGAGTATGCTCAGCGATGGAGAGAACTAACTTCTCAAGTCGAACCCCCTCTGGCAGAGATGGAACTCACAAGAATGTTCATGGATACCTTGTCTCATTTCTCTTGGGAAAAGATGATTGGTGGTGTTTCCTCCAACTTCACAGATTTAGTGACTATTGGCTAAAGACTCGAAGAAGGTCTCAAGAATGGTAAATTGTCTAAAGCTGCTGAATCTTCTAATGATGCGAAGAAACCCTATGGGAACTTCCAAAAGAAGAGAGATGACCAAACCAATGCTGTCATGACTGAGAGAAGACCTCGTTACCGACCTGAGTATGCTAATCACCCTGTTGTTAATGTTGTTACTCTCGTGGTTGCTGCACCACGACCAACTCAAGTACCTCAACGTCCGGTTGTTAGAAAAAACCAGAACTGCAATAGGACAAACTTTGATCCTATTCCCATGAAATACACTGAAATGTATCCTTGTCTAGTTCAGAAAGATTTGATTACCACAAGGACTCTACCTCCTCCTCCAAATCCTCTTCCAGCCGATTATAGGGCTGATCTTCATTGTGAATTCCATCAAGGTGGTGTAGGCCATAACTTGGAATGTTGTTATGTATTGAAGGCTATAGTACAAGAGCTGGTCATAAACAAGATCCTCGCCTTTCATGATACCAATCCTAATTTTCAGAACAATACTCTGGCAGGGCATGAGAAGAGAAGCTTCAGTCAACTTCAGCCAGCTTTCCTCCTAAAAGTCAGTGTTTCAGACAAGCATCTCATCCATATTTCTGATTGGTCACTAGGCCATGTTTCTTGTTGTTTGCATTTTCCTTATTTGAATTAGTTGTTTGCTTTCAAATTATGTTTGTACTTTCACGTTAATGAAATTAGCATTGCAAATTTGTGACTCAATTCATTTGTGTTTGCTATTTACATCTTTATGCTTTATTTTTCAAAATATATATCTCTGGTCCGCTTTCTTTTGATTATGCAAAGATTGGAGGGAGAATGATGAAAACGTAATACCCCTAATTGTTGTTGGTATACTTTCAAATCAAACTTTGTTGACGATGTAAGGCATTGTCTCAATTTCCCAAACACTGGAGAAATAAGAAAGTTATTCCCTTGTCAACCCCTTCGAGCCTAGAAGTTGGAGTTTCTTCTTGTACAAAAATGCGCAACCTTAACCTAGGGATGGGTATTTCTCAGTTAACATGGTTGTGCGTTCATTCAAGACACCTTTCATATAAAGGTTGCATTCACAAGTTTTCCTTCACACATAACTAAAAAGTGTTGAAGATGTCTTTCAAGTCAAAAGCCGATGATGGTTCACCGTAATCATTAAGCCAGGCAATCACTTTATTTCTCAAAAAAAAAAAATCAAAAGAAAGAGCCCACTATGTCGAAACCTATGAAGGTGACTTAGGCAAAACTGGGGCATCCCGCTGACTGTAAGCTTTAAAAGAAATAATTCAGGAAAAAGTTAGGGATAACAAAAAGAAAAGATCTTTAAATCCTAACCATGAAAGTCCTCAATGGAAAAACAACTAAATGTTGTAAGGAAGCAATGACGGTCATCTTAAGAGTCCCTTTAACTTCTGAACCATCATCATCATTATCATCAGTGCAATCCCTAACCTTTTGATAACCCGAGCATATAGTCTGAGTTAACTGAGCGTATGACTGAAGATCATCATGAAGATTGAGTGGATACAAACAAACTTTGAGCCTTTATCCTTTGTTTCATAAACCGTGAACCAAGCCACGTTACAACCATCAAAAGACCTAACTGAAGCAAGGTTATTTTGAAAGCATACTAAAGCAAGGTTGCGTAAACTAGCTCCAAAAAGATTTTTGCAAATCATTTGTTTTGGTATTACACCTTTGCTTTACCTTTCACTTTGATGTCTTGAACCACCGTGTTCTGACTAGTGACTTATATGTTTTGCATCATTCCAAAAATGATTTTGATTTCAAAAGTTGCATAAATTTTGCATCAAAATTACCATGTCTGTACAAATACTTTTCTTTGCAAACTGGCTTTCCTCTCGAGGAATTTTCAAATAGTTGAGAAACTTGGTCGGTGATCCTATAAGGGGCAAGTTCCTTTCGATCCTGTTGTGAATCAGTTCAAGATTTGTTGTTCAATGCAAGTCCTTCTCAGAATTAGTTTATTCAGAAGATCTTTCAAGACTCATGCTGGGACAAGATTTACAAGCACACAGTAAAGCAGTCATCTCCAGAATCAGATAAGCTAAAGCAATGACCAATTCATCTACAACAGTCAGCTAATCCAGGGCCGTTTACTTGAGGAATCCCCAAACAGCTCTCCATCCTTCCTACAAGGATCATCAACTTGATACAGTGTACCAGAGTGGCAGAGCCATGTTGAGGAATTCGTCTTCCGGTCTTGTCCTCTCCCCAAAAGAGTTGAGCCATGTTGTCGACATCTGCATTTGCATTTGATCATATATCATAGCAAAATTCATATACATATGCATAGCAAGAGTGTTTCATCCTCATTTGCATTCTCTATAGGTCGTGTTGTTATCCACGTCTTACCTTGTGGTCAAAGTCCAACTTACCTGACACCTACCAAAACTGATGTGTATCTATTTGTTCCTCTTTTGCTTCCAATTCTATTCTTGGATATATCTGTCATTTCACATTCATCAAGTTCCATTCCTGGATATTGTGATTTCCATATCCAATGCCATTCTTGGATGTTATTTTGTTCATTTTCACCCAATTCCATTCTTGGATGTCGTAACCTTCGTCCAATGCCGTTCTTGGACGCCTTGCTTCTATTTGTATCCAATGCCATTCTTGGATGTCCTCATTCCACATACAATACCATTCTTGGATGTTGTATCTCTTTTGTATCCAATGTCATTCTTGGATGTCGCAATCCTTTTACATCTAGTGTCATTCCTGGATATTGCATTTCCTTTCATCCAATGTCATTCTTGGGTGTCACATATGTTTGTCTCTCTAATGATTTTCCAGATTGAGTCTTTTGTTCTGATGTCTTTCCAGAACCTATCTGATGTTTTTCCAGATATTACTTTGATTCTGATACCTTCCCAGAATTCGTTTTACTCCCTAGTAATTTTCCAGATATATATACCTTTGTAATTCTGATGCATTCCCAGAGTTTCATTTCTTTTACCGTCTAATGAATTTCCATATGTGTCTTCTGTTTTGATGTTTTTCCAGAACTCCTTTGTACATATCTGATGTTCTTCCAGATACAACTTTTCTTCTGATGTTTTTCTAGAACCCCTTTTGTGTTTATCTGACGTTCTTCCAGATATGACTTTGCTTATCTGACGTTATTCCGGATATGCCTTCAAAACCTTTTCCCGTAAATTTAAATTTTTTCTAAATTTTTCGGATGTAGCTTCAGAATCTTTGTCTTCATCTAATGATCTTTTAGATGTTTTCAATTTATCTCTGATTATGGTTAACAGTTGTTGAATGTCTGTAAGTCTGTTTCCATTCTTCATCCAATGCTTTTTCTGGATATGTTTCAGAGTTCATTCAATATTTTTATGAATATCTCTGATGTTTGATATATGTTCCAGAGTTTATTCAATGTTTTCCTGAATATCTCTGATGTTTTCCAGAGTCCATTCAATGTTTTCCTGAATGTCTCTGATGGTTGTTTCTGTCCTAGAGCTTATTCAATGTTATATTGAATATCTCTGATGTTTGCTTGAATGTCCCTAATGTATTCCCCTAAGTTCTCCTCATCTCATTCAATGACCTCCTGAATGTTCTGAATCTTTTCCATCCAATGCCATTCATGGATAATGACTGTTGATTCCCCAGTGGAGCTTATTCAAAGTAATTCTGAATATCTCTATTTGTACCAGCGCTTATTTAATGTTATCCTGAATATCTCTGATGGTTTCCCATTTACATATGATGCCTGTCTATTGTTCCAAAGTTTTATTCAACGTTTTTCTAGATGTCTTTGATGGTTGATATTGTTCTTTCCAGAGTTTGTTCAATGCATTTCTGACAAAATCTCTGATGATTGTGACCCTTTCCCCAGTAAAGTTGCCTTTGCTTTCTGGATGTTATCGGATATTCCACAGTAAAGATTAAATGCTTTCTTGGAAGTCACTTTTGTATCCTCAGATTTGGTCTCATTCCACATCTAATGTTTTTCTAGATGTTTTTTATTTGATTTCCAAGTTGTGTTACTTCTGCATCTGATGCTTTCCCAGATGTCTGTATCTATGTTCAAGGTTTGTCCCTCTCTTTTCAAGTATTACTGGATACTCTTTGTCACCTCGACGGATTCCCATAATATCTCGTATTCCCCTGTGGTGTCCCCTTTGTCCTCAGTTTAGTTTGTCTTCTATGGTTTCATTCCCCGCAGAACTCTGAGTCTTACATTCATATTATATCATAAGCACCTTTGTGGTATCTTAGGACCAAAAATTAAGCATGTTTGTATTTAAGGCTCTCTAATCTTGTCGAGACGAAGATTTCAATCTTCATATCTCTAGATTGAAGAAACTTAAATAGGGGCATCTGTCATACTTTAATTTTTATCCCTAAGATCCCACATCTTTTTGCATCATTTGCATAGTCTATCATGCTTTTCATCTCGTATAATACCTAATTTATCAGCCAGAATAAACATTTTGGATTTGCAGCTGAATCGGTCAAAATAAAAGTCATCTGTGCGTAAAATCAGGGGACGGAAAATTTCAAAATCGAGCTTGCAAACGTCAGTCATATTTATCTATGTTTCACATAGTTTAACCTGGCGTGCTTGTTTGAATTTTTCAACTGATTTTCGGTCGCATTTTGGACAATTTAATCCTTTAAACCGAGTAAAATTTATTTTGAAATTTCACCAAACGCTGTATTTTTACGAATCGTTTATTTCTTGATGATTATTTTGGTGTATTCATTTTATTTTTTCGAGCACTTCGATACCGGTCTGATTATTCACTTTTTAACCGATTTTATTTTAATTTTAGTTAAATAATATTTTATTTAATAAGATTTTATATTTTTAATTTTTATTAATAGTTTTTTTAATTTATCTATTCTTTTTTAAAATAATATTTTAATCTTTGTTTTTTATTTTATTTCTAGCAAAACTTAAGTATTAAGTTTAGAATATGATATTTTTATTTTTATTTATTTTGGTGAAAAAGTAATACGTACATATTGTCATGTAGCATGCACCTTTATCCCTCATGTTACTTTTAATGTACTCATTCTTTCTCTTTTAATTCAAAAATAACACTACCACAAAGTACTTGAATCACACATTTCATAGCCACTTCAAAAGAAAAACCTGTGCGTTACTTTTGCACTCCCTCTCAGGAGCATATTTTATGGGGAAAGAAAGTGAGAAACAATAAAACGGAACAAGCATGAAAACCACTTGGATACATCAACCATATACTCCCTAATACTTCAATATACACGGACGACTCATGATGTCAACAAAACCATTTTTCCCAACATAACTTTTTCTCTCTCACCTTACTCTCTCTCTCTCTCTCTCTCTCTCTCTCTCTCTCTCTCTCTCTCTCTCTCTCTTCATTACCTTATTATGACTTCTACCATCTATCACACAAAATCTCCAAAATGAGCCAAAAACCTGCTCCCTCCTATGCTACGCAGAACCTCTTCATCCTCCCTTCCCCACGCCTGATACTTCAAGTAACACACACACATAAGAGGGGAACTAGAAAAATATGAAGAAACAGCACATCAGTTCCCGTGTGGCCTCAATTTTACAGGCTGTCAAAACAATACTAGTCCTTATTTTCCTTTCCTTTGACCATCGTTTTTTCCTCTCTAACCATTAAGCAAAGAAAGCTTTCACAATGGCATAAAATATTACACACATCAAGACTGAGAAGGAGACTTAACAACCATACCCCACGACACGCTACTGGACGTTACCTTCTATTCCTACCTTTGCACACTCGCCACTTCCAGGATCGCTTCACACTACTAGAAACATAACAAAAACCAACATCGACTCATGCCACCACCCTCATGCAGGAACCCAAAACCACTCGCCTCCCTTTCCTGTTTGTTTTCCCCTCTCCATACTCTCTATCACCCTTCGCCATTTCCATCTTCTTCAGCTCAAAACAACAACCCAACAACCTCTAAAAAAACATATCTCTCTCACGTTTTATCACTCTCTTCGTCGTTCTCGTAACTGGCATCCGCAACAGCTTCGTTTCAAACAAAAGCAATGTTTCACATCTGGCAACGGCGGCGGTAATATTCGAAATTTTCTTGTTATATTATGTTTATTACTATTCCAATATTTTTTTTCTTTTGATTCGATCTCGTGATACAAGTGTATTTTGTTATAATGTTTTGGTGTGGTGCTGTAAAGTGCGTTATTTATTAAGTGTTAGTGTGTGAATGCTAATATTACTGTTGTGGCGGTGTTGTCTAAATTTTGAATAAGGCAATATATGTGTGCATGTAACAGTGTACGTTGTTTTTTTTAAGCAGGAAAAATAATATATATAGATAAAAGAAGCACAAGAAGTGCATTACACTATAAATACAAAGTCTGCACCAAAGCTACAGCAGCAAGGAAAAACTGAAACTGCATAAACTTACACACCAGAAAAAACTCCTGAACAGCTGCTGTAAAAATAATCAGACTAAAAACACCTAACAGAAACAGAAACAACTCCAGATCCAACACCCACTCCAAGCCATCACAGAACCGGTCAAAAAAACAAAGAGACTCACACATAGACCCGCTTCCTGAACCGAGTTAAACGCTCAACCATCAATCCCCAAAGATTGCCTTGGCCTGCTCATCCATTGTCCGAGAGAGTAACTAAAACCCGATACTTTGCTCCGCAACCAATTCCATGGCAAAATTTAGACTTCTTCAATCAAGTGAACAACCATTATTTCCTTTTCTCTAAAAACCGTTTCCTTCCGACCTTTCCAAATAATCCAAATGGTAGCAAACCAGATCACGCTAAATTTATCTGTCTTACTTTTGTCCGCTCCGAAAAACCCTCTGAACTGCTGGAAGTTTGAAACTGGTGAGTTATGTATCGCTGTAGATATGTCTAACCACCGTAAGATCGCTGTCTAAACCTGTAGGATTAAATCACACTCAAAGAAAATATATGCAGCGGTTTCAATTTCCTACAGCCGTATGAGCATTCCAATTGCGACTCGCTCAAAACCCCTCTCTTATGAAGATTATCCTTGGACAAAATTCTATTCTACAGTAATCGCCAAACTAGAACTGCAACCTTTAAAGGAACAAGTTTGTTCCACGCAACTGTGAGTTTCCTCCTATCGATGTCGATCGGAATCTCCATTATTCGTTTATAAGCCTCTTTGACGGAATATATTCCCAAGTCCCAACTCCATTTATCCGATCTCTGAATTAATGACTATCCTCCGCAACTTTTCCTTCAGTTCCCCCTCTAATCTTGACTCTTCTTGTGATAGAACCTTATTCCAATTGAGATTCCAATGTCCTGTACCTAGAGCTAGATCCTTAACCTTGAGGTTTTTGTCTTGACAGATTGAATGGAGACTCGGAAATTTATCCTTAAGAGGTAAATTCTCACACCACAGATCAAGCCATACGAATGTGTCCTCCCCATTTCCTATCTCTCTTCTAAGTCTATTAGACATCCAATTTTGGTCAAAACCCCATGTTCTGTTTTCGATACTTTGGATATCCTTCCACCACGTTGAGCAATTTCTTCCTATTCCGACAATCATACCATTTGACTCACCATATTTGCTTGATAATACCTTATACCAAGTGCTGTTTTTGTCGACCAAAAAGCACCATTTCCACTTGCCTAGTAATGCTAAGTTGAAAGCTTTTAAATTTTTTAACCCTAACCCCCCTTCACCCTTTTCTCGGCAAACCCTATCCCATTGAATCCACTTGATTTTCTTAGCTGTATCATTCCCTCCCCACAAAATTTTTTTAAATAAGGATTCTAATTTGGAAATTGTACCTGACGGAGCTTTGAAGAACGAAAGGAAATACACTGGTAAAGAATACATAACTGATTTAAGAAGGACGACATGACCGCCGATTGATAACTGTTTATTACTCCAACTCGACAACCTCCGACTGACTGTATCGATTACTGGTTTCCACATTCCTTCCCTCCTAGGATTACTTCCAAATTGCAGACCCAAATATTAAAACGGCGTGTTCCCCACTTTACAATTGAGAACCGAGGCTGCCTCTTCGAGCCATGAGAGTTGAATGTTGACACCAACTAAAAGGCTTTTGTGAAAGTTTATTTTCAAGCTCGCCACCAATTCGAACAAATGAAGAATTAATTTAATTGCCCACACATTTTTCTAGCATTTTTTCCCGGTAATTAATGTATCATCCGCATATTGTAAGTGAGAAATTGATATACCTCCATGCCCAAATTGATAACCTTCAAACTTATTCAACCGAACAGCTTGTTTCATCATCAAATTCAAACCCTCTGCTGCCATTAAGAATAGAAATAGAGACAACGGATCTCCTTGTTTAAGTCCTCTACCGACCTTAAACTCCTGAGTAGGGCTCCCATTTACTAAAACAGATATCTTGCTTGTACGAAGACATTCCAAAATCCACCTCCGCCATTTTATGTGGAATCCCATTTTCTCCATTACAAAATCAAGGTATAGCCAATCAACCGAGTCGTATGCCTTCTCGAAGTTCACTTTGAACAACAACACTTCTCTTTATTTTCTCTTAGCTTCATCAACTAGCTCATTCGCGATGAGTATGCTGTCCACCAATTGCCTATCCTCTAGAAATGTAAATTGTGAATCGGAAATTACTATCTGGATCACCCTTTTCAATCTATTTGCAAGTACTTTGGCCAGCACCTTATACATGCCTTCTATTAGAGATATCGGTCAAAATTCGTCTAATCTTACCGGATTGTCTATCTTTGGAATAAGCGCTATAAAAGCATTATTGACACCACCTGGCAGCATGCTATTGCGATGAAATTCCGAAAGGAACCGCAAAAAGTCCTCTTTAATCAACTCCCAAAATTCCTTGAAGAATTCGAAATTTATTCCATCCGGTCCTGGACTCTTTGAACTCTCGCAATCCCAAACCGCTTTCTTAATCTCTTCTTCCTCCGTAAATTCAGCAACCGAACTCAAATTATCAAGCTCCTCAATTCTCCTCTTGTTTTATCTCTGCTTCTCCTTGCAGTTTTGTGTTGTTAACCTCGATGCACGCGATTTCATTCCTTCTACTTCTATTGATTAAATATCTGTGGAAGTATTTAGAGTTTGCATCTCCCTCCTTTAACCATTGTATACGGGATCTCTGCCACATGATGTTACAGTTTAGTTTGGACAGATTATACAGTTGAGTCGTCGCCTCTCTTTTGTTGCTGACTTCTGCACTTGACAGTGTTGAAACTTTACTTTTTAATTCTAGATTATTAACCTTTTCTCTCAATTTCTCAATCTTGCTGGGAAGATTTGCACAATGTGACTTGTGCCATTCCTTTAGTTATTCTTTTAGTAATTTTAGTTTCTCCTTAAGCACGTAAGCACCCCATCCATGAACTTCAAAACTCCTCCACTTTTCTTCGACAAATTCACGGCAACCTTCTAAATTACTCCAGCAATTTAACAATCTGAACGGTTTCGGTCCCCAATCCAAATCTTTCATACCAAGTAGAATGGGACAATGGTCAGATAAACCCTTATCCAAACACCATTGACCATTGTTCGGCCTCTGCAACTGCCATTCTTCAGATAGCAAAAAGCGATCGATGCGACTCATGGATGTGGCATCTAGATTCGACCAAGTAAATCGCCTGCCAATTAAAGGCAGGTCAATCAATTCCAAATCAGAAATGAAGGAATTGAACTCCAACATTTCATCCCTTATGCTAAAATCCCCTACTCCCTTCCTTTCTTTGATTATTCTTATCGCGTTGAAGTCGCCGGCTATGCACCGTTTAGCTCCTGGTCTTGATTCCAATAAGTCAGTTAGGCGTCGCCATAGACGCTTCTTCCCCCCCCCCCCCATCACAAGGCGCGTAAACGTTGACTACACATAAATGTACATCCTCTGTACCCCAATTTCCTTCAATACACACGAAATTTCTGGTACTGTCTTTAATTGGGCTCTAAATGTCTTTGAATTCCAACACATTAATATACCTCCGGCTCTTCCTATGGATGCCTTAGCTGCGAAGTCGCTTTCAGTTGTTCCCCATATGTCTTGACATAATCTCCTATACATAACCTCCATTTTTGTTTCCTGCAGACACACCAGGTCTGGATGGAATTTCCTGATTAATTCTGTAATCTCCTTCTTTTTAGCTACTCCCCCTAACCCTCTAACATTATAACTTAAAATCTTCATATCGACAAAATTCTCCCTACACCAGCCCCTAGTTTATAACATCACCGTTGTCTTTCACCCTTTTTTTTTGGTTTTGCACTGGCTGTCCTGTCTCTATGTTCGTTAAAAATTAATTGTTGTGGCACCTCACCTTCTTCACCTAGGTTCACTAATCCAATATCTCTCCCAAAGTCCCATACACCTTGTGCCACTTCTTTAACATCACTGTGTAATAGTTTCCAGCATTTCCAGTCTGAACTATCAACAAAGGAATTTTGACAAGCAGCGGATGATACCTGAGTTGTGTTAATGTTTCGATCATTCTTCCTTGACGCCTTAAGTCTTCTACTGTTGTTCCTCTTCTTTCCTCATTTCTCCTCCAGGATGAGCCTTCTTCTTCTTCTTCTTCTTCTTCTTCTTCTTCTTTGTTTGAAGTACGTTGGGGTTCCCAAAATTCCCGTGCAGACTCCGATCTTGCCACAATAGGGTCTAATGGTATTTCCTCTATTGATCTCTTCTTTCTGGTTCGATTTCTCATTCCACCATAGCTCTATCGACCACTCTTTCATTGGACTCCTCCAAGCTTTGAGTGTGAAGTTCCGTTGTCCCAGTTTCTTGAATTCCCACCTGAATCGACTTCCCCTTTGTTTCCTTTTCCATTGATGATCTCATCTGTGTTGAGGGTTCAGTTGATTGAGAATAATGCTTAAGTTGAGTTTCTTTATTGGTTTCCTCTCCTGCCATAATTTCTTGGGTACCAGATTTGTCACTTCTGTCATTGATTTTCTGTTGGGATGATGTTGTACTAGCCGATCTTCTATTAGCTAGCGAGTCTCCCGACCCATTTTCCTTAAACCCAACCGTTTTTAATTTTGCTAGTTCCATTTTGGCCAGCAATTGTAATTGAGACCCAAAGCATTCTTCATTTACTTGTGACCCCTGAAATCCTCGAGCCCCAAAATCTGCCGCCTGAGCTTCCTTGTTAACACAAAAAGCCTTTTCTTGTATTATTCCTATGTCTTCCATAATTTTGTCAGGAAGTCCGACCTCGGGAACGCCAAGATCGTTGTTCCCCTGTCTCTCACCGTAGCCGCCATTCTTTATTGCTTCAAAGTTTTCTTGTAGCCGTTGATCTTCTTCCTCGTCTTCTTCCCCTTCCTTCTCTGTTAGCAATGGTGACGCATGAAATAGATCAGTTTCCAAGGATTCCTCGTTGGATTCCTCTACCACTGTTGATTTTTCCATCTTTGTACTCTTGTATGAAGATGACCTGGGTTTTTCCATCAATCTAATGACAAAGAGTTTACCATTAATCATGACCTTTACGATCTTATTGATGGACTCCATTGTTGTTGTTTTTATCATACTCCGAGCAACATCCAGTCTGTTTTTTTTTCCGTATCGTCATCCAATTTTATCAAGCTCCCCACTGAGATACAAATTTTTGTGAAAAACTGTCGGTTCCAAGCATGTACCGGCATACCCAGAATTCCTAACCATGTATATCTATTAGTTGTGGTTATGTCTGGACCCCATTCTTTGATATTTTTGAAATAAAGTTGGAAGAATTCCTCCTCCTCTCTCATGAAAACTTGAAGGTCTTCATCCTCATTAGGCTTAATGAATATTTAATCGCCCCCATTGGAATAACTGATATCGAGACTAACCCTGCATCTATGAACTTTTGTTGTATCAAAAAGGCCGAATCTGGATCATGCAATCTCCCCACGAATCCTTCATGCGCCCAAATCAGATCTTCTTCCTTAGCTAGGTAGCTCATTCCCTTCCACATCTCCATTTCATTCTCAGCTTCACTCTTTACCTGACTTTGAAAGTTAAGCGCCTTGTCTCCTTGATGATGGTGGTTACCTTTAACCGCTTGAACATAGCTATACTCTCTTATGTGGCTCTCGTGAATTGGCTTTCGGTAGCTTCTCATATTCTCAACCGAGGCATGATTTCTCATCAAATCTGCTTGTTGCTTTGATTCTGCGTTCATCCATTTCCCATCTCTTCTTGCCTCTTTAGTTTCCCTATTGAACCTTAAGATGTTGGCCCATATCTTATACAAACTAAACTAAACATTCCTAAGTTTGTTTTCTAATCTTCTCGTATCTGATACTCCTTTATATCTCACGAATCCGAACAATTTACCCTCTTTGTTTCTTTTGTTTGGGATAAAGATATCAGTAAGTTTTCCAAGTTTAGAGAAAGCCACTTTGATTTCAAACATCTGTATATCGTTTGGAATATTGGTGAAGTACATTGTGGTTATTCCTTCTCTCTTTCCAGTCCTGCCATCGATAATTGCATTTCCTTTCTTTCTTCTATAGCTCACAATGGTCCAGTCCTTTTCACTATCTCTCACTCTTTTGTTGTCACTATTTCTCTCGTTCTGCATTTTTCGCCCAAACAAACCTACTAAGTTAGTAATGGAAGGAGAAATTTCCAGTGTACGCTGTGATGCAAGTAGTATGAATGATTATGGTGCGTGCAGTATTGTATAATCTGCGTTATGTGTATTTGTATAATGGTGTTGTTGTTTGGTATATTGTAGAAGTGTTTTGCTATGTTGACACTCATTTTTTACACCGTATGCCATACACCGGAGATATGCAATTGATTTATCTTTGCACAGATTCCAAAGTGAGACAAGCGGATTGTAGAATTGGGTAAAGTATATACTCATGGTATAAATATATGGTGTAGTGTGTAAAATTGGGTGTCATAGGAACATTACTGACTGTAGAATACTTTGACTCGTGTGTGTGTTGTAGTAATTGCGATATTGACATGTTCTAAACCGATTTTTTTTGGATTTAGATCTTAACTATTTTAGTTTTTATTATTAATTTGTCTAAAATACTAAAAAGCATTTTACATTTTTTAAAGTTTTTTTTATTTTGATTTTCATTAGTTATTTGATATTATATAAAAATTAAAAAAAATTGTTTTAATTATTTTTATTTTGTAATATTGAAAAATGCCAAAAAAAAATATGTTAATATTTATTTTTAATATTTCCATTAAGTTTTGTCATATTTAAAAATGCCAAAAATAAATATGCATTATAATTATTAATTAATTTAAATATTTCTATTTAATATTGCTTAATTAAATTATTGATTAATCTTATTAAATATTTATATTAAAATTGATTAATAATTCACTAGTTGCCCGATTATATCTTTTGCAACTTGTCTGATTTCATGTCTTGGGTTTGTTCCTCGATTAATTCTTGATGCTCTTCTTTGTTTAATTGATGATGTTTTATCACGATGCTTTGCCGTGATTGTTGTTATATTTTTCTGTGGATTTTTACACGATGTTTTGTCGTGACCGTTTAAAGATTTTTTCACGATGCTTTGCCGTGTACTTCCTATTTGTTGATGATCATTTGTGATGCTTTTCCGTGTATCTCTGTTACTTTCCTACATGATGTTTTACCATGTATTATGTTTTCTATTGATGTTTCTACATGATGCTTTTCCATGTATGCCTTGCAATGATTTTTACACGATGTTTTGCCGTGTGTATGTTTGTGGATTTTCTTTATTATCACTTCTACATGATGCTTTTCCATGTTTTCCTTAATTGCATTTGATTCTACACGATGTTTTGTCGTGTACTTTCTATTTGTTATTCACGATGCTTTGCTGTGACTGTTGTTGATATTGTCCGTTGTTTTTACACAATGTTTTGTCGTGTGTATTTGGTTCATTTTGTTTGTTGTTTATACTACATGATGCTTTGTCATGTATCTATGTTGACTTTTTGTTGTTTGATTACCATGATGTTTTGCCATGTGTATTGTGTGATATCTTGTCTGTTTGACCATACATGATGTTTTTGCCATGTGTGTCTGTCTCTTCATTTGATGCTTAGTGTTTACATGATGTTTTTCCATGTATCTGTTGCTTTCTTTGATCCTTGTTGACCTAATCCAAGGGAAAGGACTGTATGTTGACTTATTGTCATTGTGCATGTTCCTTGTATGTTTGTATTTCTTTACCTATCTTCACTGTTATACTTGGTTCTTAAAATCTAACATCGTAGTTCTGAACTACGATTGCTCTGACTTCCTGTTAAGGACACGTAGGCATAGGATTGCGAGATCCTAGCGAGTTACCTTTTTCTTTTTCTACCTTTTTTTTCTTTCTACCTTTTTCCTTTTCCCCTTTTCTCTTTACTTTACCCATCTTTTATCCTTAGCAAATAATTTTTAGCCAAAATATTTCAAGAGGTTCTTGTAGAGTATTGCAGATACTTAAGGTGTTAGTACCTTCCCTTAGTATAACCAACCCTCGTACCTTTGATCTCTCTTGCTTAGCTTTAGGTCTTGCTTGTTGCTTTTCTTGTTTACTAAGGGTTTTTGTTCGATCTTTTCCCCTTTCCCTTGGAAAAATAAAAGTTTGGTGGTGATATCTTTATTTTGCGAGCCAAGCTAACCCTATAGCTTTGGTATCCGATTCTCACCACGACAACTTGGGTTAGGAGTGGTTAGAACCTTGTGAAGCCGAGAGAATCCATAAGATAGGTAACCCATTGGGATTATTATCTCACCCCATGTTGTTGATTAGATTTTAGGTGGTTCAGGTTCCGTGAAAGGTTAGGATGAGGCACTTTGATATCCTTACTTGTTTTAGCTATTTTAGGATGGAATTGTTTCTGCTGTGAAGACTCTATTTTGAGATCATTTGATATGATCTAGTTCTTAGTATGTGGAGCATCTCGTGTATATTATGCCATTGTTTGTAGCTTTTATGTTTGACATGTAATGTATGCAATGTGTTACTAGGAACTTATTTGTATTTCAGTACCAAACTTACAAACATGTATAATATGTATATTCTAGACATATCTATTTATATATATGTAATTCTTTCATAGAGTCACTTTCCAAAATAACATCATCAACATACACAAGTAAAATTGTAAATGAAGACTGTGTTTTCTTGAAAAATAAGGAATGATCAGAGGCTGCTTGTGTGTATCCATGGTGAGTGAGAACTGAAGAAAGCTTTTCAAACCATTGCCTGCTAGCTTGTTTTAAGCCATATAGATATTTGATCAGCTTGCAAACCTGATTTGGCTTGGATGTTTGAACACCAGGACGAACTATCATATATACATCTTCATACAAATCTTCATGCAGAAATCCGTTATTTACATAAAGATGATGTAGATGCCAGTGATGGATTGAGGCCAACGCTAGAACAAGTCTAACTGTGGTGAGTTTGGCTACCAGTGAGAAAGTGTCAGAGTAATCTAGGCCTTCCATCTGGTTATAACCTTTTGCAAGAAGACGTGCCTTGAATCTCTCAATGCTACCATCATACTTGTGTTTGACCTTGTAAACCCGATGACAACCAATTGGTTTCACATTAGATGAAAGGTCTACAAGCTTCCAAGTACCATTTTTCTCAAGAGCATCAAGCTCAAGTTTCATAGCTTGGTTCCAACATTCAAATTTGCATGCCTAATTATATGTTTTAGGTTCATGATTGGTGGAAATAGAGAAACTAAAACGATATTGGGAGGTATATAGATTAAAATATGAAAGGAAATTGGAGATAGAGTAAGGAGTACCAGAAGATGATTGTGTTTGTGAATCATTGAAGGATGTATAGACATAATCCTAAAGATGTGATTGTTGATGCCTTACTTTTGAAGAAACACGCGTAGGATGAAGTTAGTTTGTGGCATGAGTTTGAGGAATAGATGGGATATCATGATAGATGTCAGGGTCAAAAATATATGGAATATGAACTGATTGGTCAGAGGTAGAGGGATTGGATGTATGTTGATCATGGGGTGGGATGTGGGGGATGGATGTGGGAACATCATGAAATTGGGATTTATTGAGGTCTGACTTGTGGTCGAAGTTACTAAAATATTCCCAATTTTGTGTGGCAGAAGAGGAACGACAATGGTATGGTAGAATATGTTCATTATGTGTGACATTTCTAGAAATGAATATGTTATGAGAATGTAAATCAAGCAAAAGGGGACCTTTGTATCCAACTGCATAGCCTAGAAAGACAGATTTTCTAGCTCGAGTGTCAAGTTTGGTTCTATGATTGGACAAAGTAGAAGCATAACATAAAGAACCAAAAACTTTGATCTGATTTATGTTAGGTAATGTTTCATATAGAATATGATAGGGTGACTGATTGTTAAGCAAATGTGTGTTGACTCTATTGATAATAAATGTTGCATAACTAACTGCGTAAGTCCAATAGGATTTAGGTAAATTTGAGTTGTAAAGTAATGCTCTTCCTACATTGAGAAGGTGCTGATGTTTTCTCTCAACCCTGGCATTTTGTTGGGGAGATTCCACACATGATCTTTGATGTACAATTCCCTTTGAGGCATAGAATTGAGGAATTAAAAACTCAAGTCCATTATCTGACCTGACAGATTTGAGGCAAGTTTGAGATTGGTTTTCTACAAGATTAATGAATTGTTGAAGATGGTTAGATACTTCTAATTTTATTTTAATTAGGATGATCCAAAAAAATTTACTATAATCATCAACCACTGTGAGAAAGTATTTATGGTTATGTATGGAATTAATAGAAACAATACCCCATATATCAAAATGCAACAATTCAAATTTGTGTGTAGCCTTAGAATGACTCAAACTATATGGAAGTTTCTTATGTCTAGCAAAATGGAAAAGATCATAATCTGCTTTATTATCATTGAAAATGGAAGGGTACATTTGAGACTTCTTAGAAAGCCTATCGTCAGATAAGTGACCCAATCTAAAGGGCCATATGGCTTGATTAGGAATCACTAGGGAATTATTAATGTAAATATTAGGTACAAATGTTTTGGATAAAGAAATACTGGAAATGTTGGGTTGAGTTTGAGTTGCTTCTTTAGCAAGGCAACCATCATCAGTTATAAGTCTGTAGAATCCTTCAAATTGGCTATCCAAACCAATCATCTTCTTGGTTTTCACATCCTGTATAAGACATGTAGTGTCAGAAAACTGAAAAATACAGTTGATAGAATGGCATAATCTTGAAACAGATAAAAGATTCAAAGAAAAATCAGGGGTGTATAACACATTGGTGAGGTATAGTTGGGGGTGAGAAACTAACTGTGCCTGCATGTTTAGCTACAAAAATAGAACCATTAGATAAACATACATTAATAGGCTTAATTTTGTTGTAAGAACTAAACCAGTGTAAGGATGAGAAACCATGATCATTAGCACCTGAATCAAGGATCCAAAATTCAGGTTTGATGTGGGTAGAACATGAGATTGTTTAGACTAGTGAATTACCTGAATTCTCATTTGGTGTATGACTAAAATGAGTGGAAATATGATTAGCACTGGGGTTAGAGTTAGTGTGTGATGTAAGAGGCATCAAATTGGTTTTTTATAACATGCCAATTGTCATACCCCAAATTTTAACCTTAGATTCCTTGATCTTTTGCACATCATCTTAGGTTAATCATCCATGCATAGTTAACCGATTTATTAGACTTTGTTTGTTTGGTTTCATTTGTGAAATTAGGGTTCCTGCAAAAGGTTCAAGAGTCATGGAGGATTTGTGTGCACTCATTGGGATTCTAGTCCCTTGCAAGTTGTGTTGAGTTCCTGTGGAGATAAAAGAAGGGTACGCCCTGACTCTTATGGTCCCTTAGTGTAGCGTCAGTTTTTTGGTGACGCGACCATCCACCGCATTTGGTGCTACTTTCTGATTTCTGTAGTTATCCTATGAAGCTGAAAAGGAAGGGGAAGATATCTTAAACTAACCCTGCACGCAAGCGTTTTCTTTAACAAATGCTAAGAGATTGGGGATCGGGGTTTGGTTATACAAAGGGAAACTATTAACACCCCACTTTTCCCACTTTTAAAATAAGCAAAATAATCAATGTTACTGCACTAACGTGTTAAAATATAAATCTGTATTTTTTTAAATTTGATTTTAATTTAAATTATTTATATGATAATTTTTATAACTCTCTTTCTCACACATTTGTGCAGTAGATGTCAAACAAATTTTCTGTAAATAATTCTTGAAATAGATCATAAAAGTGTTTTTAAATATAATAACGGATTCTAAATTTCATCTATATAGATTTAAAAAAAGAAAAATACAATAAGTGCTATATTATAACTTTTATTGAATGCTCATATGTATGACGGTTTTTATTTATTTACATTGGCAGTTTTTTATGTAAAAATCTTAGCAAAAAGTAGCATTAATTATCATATCAGAGAAAAAAATCATTGATCTCAGTATAAATTTACCATCTATCTAAGAAAAAAAACAAATAGAATCAAATAAAAAATAAAAAAAGAAATTGAATGTATATAATAGAAAAAAAAAATAAAGAATACAATAGATACAAACACGCACTACTTTGAGTTCATTTTTATTGGATTGCAAGATCAATGATGAATCAGTAAAATATGAAGTTGAATGATTAGAGTGAAAATAGAAAAAATTTGAGTTGTGATCTTTCTATAGATCTTTGATCACCATCCTTTATTTTCTGCCAAACAACCAACATAAATTTAAAAAGATAGGGATGAAGATAGGGATGGAATGAATAACAGTAGTGATTAAACTCCATGTTGATGCAAGTGGATTTTTGTAGTAATCAAATTCCATGTTCATTCAAGCGAGTCTCTGTCTCCAAAAACATCTAAAACAACAATATAATAAAAATGATGATGCGATAAATAGAAAGAGGAAAATGATTTTTGATAGAAGAGAAAAAAAAACTGTAAATGTTATCATAAAATTTACAAAAACATGTTTAAATAAAGGAAAATAGCATGTGGAGGTTACTAATAATTGGTTTTGTAGAAGTTAATAATAATGAGTTATGTGGAAATGATTAGTAGTGAGTTTTATGGTAGTTATTAAATAAATTATAGATAAAAGAATTTAAAGGGTAAATTAGTCTAAAAAATAGGCAAGCCCAAAATGTGGTATCCCCTTTATATATAGTTATAGATTAAAATATAAAAAAACATCGAATATATTTTAACATTAAAGCAAATGATTTTGAAATTTTAACGTGAAATTCGAAGTTGTCAAAGTTGTGAAACTCATGTTAAATTTCTGTCGATAATACTTATTGCTAAGACATTTGACTAAAAAGAATTATGTGGGAAATAGTGGATCATTTTTTATATTTAGTTTTGATCTTAATTCAAATTATTTATTTAATAAATTTTGTTATTTTTACTTGTGTATAATAATTTAATTTTGCATTAAATATATAATAACCATGACAATTAGTTTACAATCCTATAAAATTAATATCAATAAAATAAAGTAGGAAATAAAATAATTACGCACACTTATTTATATTAAGAGTTTATCTTATTAATTGCATGTGAATTAAATACCTTCACCAAAACATTGATTCTTCATTAAGTAAAATAAATGAGACAATTGATTATTCAATAAATATTTTAATTTGTAATTATGTTGTGAACTTTCTTGAAAAAATAAATAAATTCAACTATTTTAATATTAACAAACCATAGTTTCTTTTACTCAAATAAATCAGAGTTAAAAGAATAACTTCACATTTCTTTAAAACAAAGTAATAAAAGGCAAATAATTCAATTTTTTTTTTATCACGGTTCACAATCCTGGTTGATTGGGAAGTCCAATTTCTACCCTTCCTCACAATCTTTGATCTCTTGTTGCCATTAATAATAAAAAAACTGCTTCATTAAAATTTGGATAAAACAATTAAAAAAGAAATAATAAACACCCTCATAAGATACATTAAAAAGTCATACTAAAAGAATAAAACTGAAATAATAACAATTGATCTCAAGTTCTACATTTTTCTATAGAAATGTTGTTGATTTTTTAATGAGAGAAATTGACACTCTCTATGAGAAAACAAAAATCAATTGAAAAAACTGAAGAAGAAAATAAAAATGAAAAACAAACAATTGATCATTAAAATTTCCAAAGATTGATAATTAATTTCTTTTTGAAATAAAAAAAAAAAAGAGAAAATAGCGTACCACAAAACTTCTGGCCCCTATTCATTCTTGATTTTAAAAAAATTAAATCTGTTAGATATAAATTTCAAAATAAAAAAGAAAAAATACAAAAAATTCAAGTGAAAACTTAACAAAAAAAAAATAACAATTGATTTCTGAAAATTCAAGCACTACATACAAATTTATAGACATTGCAATCAAGATTATATAAATGTATACAAATTTATAGACATTGCATATATCTTTTTTATCTATACTAATAGATGTATGCCAAAATATAATTTATAGACATTGAAGTTTATTTGACAGACATTTAGTAAAGCAAGTGCGTAAATTTATTTTTTTGTGAGATATTTTGAGAATGAAAAGAGATTCAGTAAAAAAAAATTACATAGACATGAAAATGATAAAAGAACAGAACAATATGACATTGAATTTGAAATAAAGGAGAAGTATGTACCCATTTTTCAATGTCTCTCATCTTATTATATTTCTCCCTCCTTTGTTCTTTTGTAAACTTGTATCTAGTTATCATATATATAATGGTGTTGGAAGAAGTTATTGGTATATTTGATGTGTTGGAGGAAGTTATTGGACGTGTTGCTGGAGGTTACATATTAGCATGTAGTGAATAGTTAACTGCAAGTAAGGGTAAGTTGGGAAACATAAAAAAGGCCAGACCAAAATGAACAATTCTCTTTATATATGTTATAGATCTATAGGAACCTTCATTTGCATATATTTTCTACTATTTGAAATGCTTTCTTAAGTCTATTTTCTGTTGATTGGGAAAGTTTCTCCTTTGTGAGGACTGAGGGCATGTTTTTGTTATTTTCGGGTTTTATATTATTTTTGGGAAGGTACTTGAGCTAAGATTTTTCATTTGTGTGCTCGCTAAGATTTCACAATCTTATGCCTACGTATTCCCGTAAAGAGATTTGAGAAATCAGAGCAATCATAGTTCCTTCTATTCTATGGGAGGAAAAAAATTGCTTGGTGTCTTGTTCAAAGCCCAAGATTGAAGATAACAGAGTATTTGTGTCTTGTTCAAAGCCCAAGATTGAAGCTAAAGTTGACTGAAGAGATAATTTGTCATCTCTAAAGGGAGATATCTCACCTATTCATCACAAAATGTCAGATAATTGGTTATAAGGGAAATTACTTTAACTGGGATATGTAGAATCCAACAATGCCATAATTTCCTTTATAAGACAAGTGTCATGAAGGAAGAAGCTTTAACTCAGTGTAGAGCAATGTCACTTTTTCTTTTATGAATCTTTCATGCTAAGAGAGGGAGGATGTGTAGAATCTAGAGGCTTGCAACTTATAGCTGTTAGATGAAAGAGAAATTTTAACCATGATAAAGGAGGGACTCCAGCTTGGATTTTGAATCAACAAGTGTTCCACTTACATCAATTATCTAGAAAAAGGTTTTGATTGTTTTTTTTTGATATGTGATGTATAGAGGGGGCATCCTCCTAAAGAGAGGACTCATGGTCTCATCTGTGGGGATGATGGATTTTGTGCCTTGATCAAAGCCCAAGGTTGAAGCTAAAGAAGGTTGAAAACTGACTCCACTCGAGAGGTTTATTTTGAGTATCTTATTTGAAGTCCAAAATGATGAAGCTAAAGAGTTTGAGTATAGCTTTAAAGAAAATTGACTCAACTGGGGAGTATGATATTTGTCTTGTACAAAGCCCAAGATTGAGGCAGACTGGGAAAATCATTATATGAAGCCTAAGAGGAGGCTGACTCTTGCTGAGGTTTATTGAAATCCAGGAGAAGGTTTAAACTGTGTTGGGGTATCTAAAAGGAAACTAACTCTTGCTGGTGATTTGAGCAGAGTTGATTTATCAAATGCCATGAGGCTCTAATTCTTTTGAGGATTTGTTGAGGGTAACCTGACCCTGGCTGGGGATTTTAAGGTGAAAGTCAAGCCCTGTTGGGGATCAGAAGATGAGTTTGAATGCCTTAGAGGTTATAAATCTTCTGAGAATTGATATATTGGTAAAGATGATTAGGATTTATCCTATGCTTTTAGGAATCCTGAGGGTCTTTGTGTGAAGTCTAAGATAAGACCATGAGGGTGAGACTTTCCAAGTCTACTTGTATGAAGCCCAAGAGGAGGCTGAGACTACCCCAAGTCTCTTAAGAAGAGATATACTCTGGTTGGAGAGAGATCTTTGTATGAAGCCCAAGAGGAGGCTAAGGGTTCTAGAGATGAAGATGAATTCTTGACTGACTGGATGTTCTAGAGTTTTGACTTTCCTGAGGATTGAACTAGTGGAGATGACTAAATTCTTTCTATTGCTTTTAGGAAGCCTTTGGGTCCTTGTACTAAGCCCCAGTGGAGACTAGGATGCTTCTAGGAAGCCTGTGGGTCCTTGTAATAAGCCCAAGAGGAGGCTATGGGGGGAACTTTTAAGAAGCCTGTTGGTCTAAGCCTAAGAAAAGTTCAAGAAAGGTTTCACCGGGAATTAGTCATTTCTTTATTGAACAGTTCTAAGGTTTGAAGAAATTCAAATAGGTTTCACTGGGAATTAATCCTCACTGGGGAAATAAATTTCTTTTGTATGTTTCTAAGTTTTGACCATCTTAAGAAAAGTTTCACTAAGAATAATTCCTTTCTTTTGTTCCATATTGTATAAAGTCCAAGAGGAGGCAGACTGTATCGGGGAAGTTTCCTATGAGGGAACTAGTTATTGAACTAAGTTATGAGTATCCTACTGCTTATCCCAAGTGTGAACTGAGGATGACCCATTTTGAGGGGAGACATAAACAGATATGAAAAAGTACATATAGGTAAGTGAATTAACAGGTATATAAACAAGTATGCATTGTATTGAAAAGGTGTTGGGTCTTACACTCTGAAAAGAGGCCCAAGTGTATTGTGATTGGTTGTATTGATTACAACTGTATGATTAGGGTTTTGAGAAATTGAAGAAAGTTTTGGGAAAACTTTGAATTTGAATTTAAAAGAAAGTTGCTGTTATTTGAATGAAAAGAAAAGAAAGTTTGGGGCTTATAACTCAAAGAGAGGCCCAAGTGGTCTAAGAGCAGTTTCACCTGGAATAATGCTCCTCTTAGTACCAGTTTAAAAACAGACAGATGATTTTGAAAATAGAGATATGGAGCTTACAACTTAAGGAGAGGCCCATGGAAGTTTTTTATTGTTTAAAACAAAGTTTATGTATAAAAGATTGGGGCGTATACTCAAGGAGAGGCCCAAATGATTTATTTTTGAAAACAGTGATCGCACCGCAATACCGAAAGACGTTGTGGGACTTATACTCTAGCAGAGGCCTAAATTTTATTTATGTACATATGGGGGTTGGGTCTTACACTCTAATAGAGGCCCAAATGATTATTGAAATAAAGAAAAGTGGGGCTTATACTGAAGGAAAGGCCTATTTGAAAACACAGTGGACGCACCGTTATTTTGAAAATCGTATTGGGACTTATACCATGATAGAGGCCCAAAAACTTATTTATTTACAAAGAGGTTGGGTCTTACACTCTATTAGAGGCCCAAAATTATTATGAAAGAAAGTTTGAATATTTAAAATCAAGGAAAAACCCTAATTTTAAGAAAAATGCATTTTTTCAAAGAAAATTAAATAAAAATAATACAAAATATCAAATATATTTAATAAACATGTTATGAACTTTGATAAATGTTTGAAAATAGATGTTTTATTCACATGATGGTTTGAAATTCAATTGGTTTTGAAAAATAAAGAGAAAGAATATATTTAAAATGTTTAAAAACAATTAAAAGGAAATTCTTTATAAAATTCAAAAATATATCAAATATAAAATATTTTTATTTTATTTTTATATGGAATAAAATATTTAAATATGTAAAGGATTTATGTTTAAAAAATCATTTGAAAAAGATTAAAAATGAGAGAGATATGAATTTTTGAAATTAATTAAGAAATAATCAAAATAATTAAAAATTCAAATATTTAAAAAAGGGCGTCAACGACTCCTTCTTATCTCACTTATCTCTCACATTACACAATGAAATCAAACGAAATAAACATCAAACTTATTCGCTTTTGATCAAGGAACATGATGTTGCCATTTAATTTCATTTATTAAGTGTGGAGTGAGATATATCGTGATGAACAGATGAACCCTAATTTTTGCAAAAACTAAGTGAAATCCTATACACGATAGATAACATGCAATTGATTGAGGGTTATTGCTTTATACACATGCAGAATCATGGTGGTAACTCAAAATAACATTTATGATGCATGGAGTATGGAGTTTGAGAGTTTCAGGCTTACATATGCAAGAGGAATTTGAATCCTCGGTTTTGGGTGTTATAGATGTGTTTGAATGATCTGGACAACTTCAATGGACCCTAGTGAGTGTGTTGATAAGCTTGGAATGGCTGGAAATCTCCTGGAACTCTCAGTGGTATCCCATATGCAATTAGGTCTTGGTGTGATATGGAGGTGATTGATCCTGGTGTTACAGAAGTTTGGAAAGTGTTTGGATCCCTTCTATATGAGGTATAAGATGTGTCTACACCATTGGTTTTGACAGAATTGCTCTCTATTTAAAAATTCGAATCCTACTTGTTAAAGAAGCAAAATTTGATGCATGAGAGTGAAATGAAGGAAAACATGTATTCTGATGTTTTGGTGTCTTTTAATCAATCACAAATGACCTCTATTTATAGTATAGGAAGTTTGTTTTGCAAGGAATAGTGAATGAGGGTTGGATCACCCTATTGTTCAATGGATAATGCAAGTTGTTCAAAGTCTCCTCTAGCCATTGACTTGGACTGAACTTGCACGCCTATGGTCTTCTGATTCTTGGACTGAGCTTGACTCATTTGGATAGTTATTGACTACATGCCACCTCTATACATCCTTTTAATGCTTCATGACAAACTTGAAGTTTTTGGATTTGAAACTTTAAAGATCACATGCCTAAAGGATGAGGTTTTTGACTTGCAAGGCTCTATGGTGTTGTAGGTCTGCAGATAACAGGTGCATTGCATCTTAGAAACTTGTCTTGCATGGTTAAAAGGATTTCCAAGTCATAAGAATGACAAAATCAAGTTATGTTGTGAAATCTGCCTTGCAAAACCAGGATGAAAATTGCCATTTTGTGAGGCTTATAACTTCTTTCTCAAATTGAATCATGGGGGGCTCTTGTACTTTTTAAAAATCTCACATTAGATACTACAACATTGATGTTTATGGTTTGTATTGAATCTATTTGGATCACAATGAAAAGTGCCTTTGAACATTGGTGTCCAAAGTTGAAAAACTTGGCAGATTTTCACTAAATGTCAAAAATGTTCACTTCTTAATTTTTGTGATTTTGATCAATCCATAACTTAAAATCCATGAAGATTTGGAATGTGGTGTAGTCGACAATCTTGTAGCATGTAGCAAGACCTATCATTTGAGCTTTGGATGGAAGAAAATGGTTGCTTGGATCACAAGTTATGGCTTTGCAAAGTTGGGTAAAAATCACTTTATTTTTCATAACTTAGTGAAATTTCAAGTTTCTCAAGGTTGCCCTTTTTGCAAGTAACCTCACTTTTCTTGATTTTTCTTGATTGATCATGATGCAACTCTCAATTTAACATTGTTTTTTACTTGAAAAGGCTGTGTTTAAACCTAATGGATGGATTCCATAGATGTTCTTGAGTGTCTTGAACCATTTCCCAAGGTTTGAGATCATATCTTGGTCAAAAGTCAAAGGTATGGTTGACTTTTTCCCAGAAACCCTAATTTGTGATTCAGATGAATGTGAATCTTTATATTGCTCATGAATCAAGTTATTTGTGTCAATCTAAACTTGTGAGTGGATCAATATGAGATATTTGAGGTCTTCAAAGCATTTCTTGAGGTCTTGGCTCATGCCTTTCTCCAAAAGTAAACTTAGGGGTGAATTAGGTCAAGAAAACCCTAATCCCTGATTTTTGGTGAATGCATCCCCTAAGGCTATTTTGAACTTATGAATGGACTTATGAGGTCCTTTTGAGCTTCTTGAATCATGATTTGAAGTATTGGCTCATGTTCAGATGAAAATTTCTCTCTGGAGGCCTTGGTCGACGAAATCCCAAATTTGGTGACACTGATGATCTTGAGACTTGATCAACTTGAAATATTTCATTCTTGTGCTTGATTCTTGGGAGACCTCTTGATCCTCCATGGATGTTTAAGAGGTTTGGGAAGTTGAAGATCATGTCAATTCTTGATTGATCTTTTGCCTGGATGCTCTAAGAGGGCTCAAAAACCCTAATCCTTGGTTGAGGTGAATGCTCAATAATCTTTGAGAGGATTGATAAGGCATGAAGGTACATCTATGTTGTGGTGATGATTTTTACAATGATGTGAAATCTTGTGGTCAAAATTTAGGGTATGACAGATGCCCCTATTTAATCTTCTTGGACCTGAAGGTGCGAATGACGAAGACATTCGGACATTCAAGGTAAAAGAGGATTAAATATTAGAATACCCGAAATTTTGATTGTGGATGTGAATGACAGATAATTTGCTCGTCCATCTTATCTTACTAAGTAATGCTACTTAGAAAAGGGTAACACTTCCCCTCGATCCTGGTCTTCAGCCATGGAACTAGTCTTAGTTTCTTTCGAGATAAACCTCCCCTCGATCTTGGTCTTTATCCATGGAACTGGTCTCAGTTTCTTTTGAAATAAACTTCCCCTCGATCCTAGTCTTTAGCCATGGACTTGGTCTCAGTTTCTTTTGAAATAAACCCCTCGATCCTGGTCTTCAACCATGGAACTGGTCTCAGTTTCTTTTGAAATAAACTTCCCCTCGATCCTAGTCTTCAGCCATGGAACTGGTCTCAGTTTCTTCTTCTCGAGTTCTTCTCTTGACAAGGAATGCTATCTGTGATGGTTTCTTTTTATCAAACTTCTCGCCAAGATTTACTGGGGAGATGTCATTTGATGGAAAAAGATTTAATGTTAGACTTGCTGGGGATAACCATTTGTCTGAACTACAGAGGTGTGCAAACTTCTTTGTTGGAGATCCCATTTACTGGAGAAATTATATCATACTTCCCTTCAAGACTTTCTCAGAGAGACGCCATGTGATGTAATTCAAATTTTGAGGTGCTGATGACCTCTTTGAAAGTAAGACAAACTTCTCGGGGAGAGACTGCCATTTGTCGACTTTACTTGGAAATCTATGAGGGCAAGAATAAACTGCCTTGTTTTTCGGTCGGTAGATATTTCTTGGAGGATGTGAAGTCCATGTGGCCAAAAGTCTTTTGTTGAGAAGTTTCCGCGTGGGATTTTCCTTAATCCGAGAAAGCCAAATATCATCTTCCATGGTGAAGAGTGATGTTCCAAAGGTGTATATCCAAATGTATTCTTGCCTTTCAGAGGTTAAAGTTGTCAAAGTGGTTGAGGATCGTTTATAATCCAGGAATAAACTGGAGAGGGATCGTTTAGACGATACATTTCCTGATGAGGAAAGAACTCGAACCGAGATTTTATCCTATCTGATTAGGGAAAGGAAGTCTGACAGCTCGAATGGAGAGAGAACATTTATCACTTGGGGATAAACGTGACCAAAAGGAACATTTATCCTATTTGATTCTGCATTTTGAAGTTTGATCACTTCCGGAGAAGCCGTCGATATTCCCTTTTATGTTCAGTAATCAAAAGGAAATTACCATCCTTATTTTAAAAGCAGAAGTAAAAAAACGAAATTTTTGTTTTGAAGACAAAAGTAAATTCATTTTTTTTGTTTCAAGAATCGTTGATCATATTAAAATGTCATTTTGCAAAGCAGAATAAATGATAATTGTAAACAAAAGGAACAAGGGCTCAAATTTTCATTGATAGAATGGTAATCAGCCTAATGCGTGATTCCATGGAGTATTACAAAGATTAGAAAATGGTAATTTAAAGGAAAAGGGGCTACATTGAAATATAACGACCACTATCCTTCCACCAACTTTGAATTATGGGTATTTTTGAGCTTCTATTGAAGGTGACCTTGATGGAGGTTTTCCTGACAGATGACGTTGCCGCTGGGGAGCCAATCTTGTCGGATGTAGTTACTTACCATGAATCCCTAACTTTTGCCTAGATTATCCTTTCAGGTTTTTAATCTACCGGGATGATCATTGTTTTATGTCTCTAATTTTTGCCTGGACCGCCCTTTCAGGTTTTCAGTTCAACGAGACGTTTTTTTTATTTTATAATTTTTTTTTGTTTTTAGGCGAAGTATTTCTTGACTGCATCAATATTTTTGGAATAAGTAAACTCCTCTCCATCCATGGTTGCGAGTCTCAAGGCACCGCCTGAAAAGGCTTTCTTAACAACATAGGGGCCATCATAATTCGGAGTCCATTTTCCCATGGAAATAGTGAGAAATGATTGTATCTTCTTGAGCACGAGGTCTCCTTCTCTGAAGACACGTGGTCGGACCTTTTTGTCAAACGCCTTCTTCATTTTTTTTGCTGATATAACTGACCATGGCATAAAGCCGTCATTCTTTTTTCTTCGATTAGGTTCCATTCATCGTATCTACTTTGACACCATTCAGCTTCCGTTAGCTTGGCTTCTATCAATACTCTCATTAATGGGATCTCTACTTCTATGGGAGTACTGCTTTCATGCCATATACTAGAGAGAAAGGGGTTGTCCATGTTGAAGTGCGAACAGATGTGCGGTAACCGTGAAGAGCAAAGGGTAGCATCTCGTGCCAATCCTTGTAGGTTACAACCATTTTTTGAATGATCTTCTTGATATTTTTGTTAGCTGCTTCTACCGTTCCATTCATTTTAGGCCGGTAGGGAGATGAGTGATGGTGTTTAATTTTGAACTCAGCACACAAATCTTTCATCATCTTGTTGTTCAGGTTCGATCAATTATCAGTAATGATCTGGTTTGGAACACCATAACGACAGATGCGATTGTTCTTAATAAATCGGACCACCACTTGCTGTAGCGTGCGATTTTTGTCGGTGACGCGACCACCTTATCGCACAGTTTTGTTTTATGGTTTCTTCCTCAATGAGGAGGAGTGGGGTGCTACTTTCTGATTTCTTATTTATCCCATGAAGCTGGAAGGGAAAGGGAAGCTATCTCAAACTAACCTTGCACGCAAATGTTTAATTGAACAAACGCTTAAAGAGATTCGGGGAGTTCGGGGTCAGGTTATACAATGGGGCGTTGTCATTTACCCATCCTATATGTGGTTATCCACGGGTTGTTAGTTTTAGGTTCTACTTTGTACTTGATGGTGTTTATCCGTTGATGGGTTGGGAAAGCTTCTTGGGAAATATGAGAGAGAGAGAGAGAGAGTTTTTTGATGATTTCGGGCTTGCCGATGTTTTTGGTAAGGTACTGGACCTAAGGTTTTTGATGTATGTGTGAAGTTACTGGACCTAGAGTTTTTGATTGGTATGCTCGCTAAGATTTCACAATCTTATGCCTACGTATTCCTGTTTAAAGAAGCAGGGAAATCAGAGCAATCGTAGTTCCTCATATTCTATGGGAGGAAAGAGATGTTTGGTGTCTTGTTCAAAGCCCAAGATTGAAGCTAAAAGTTATTTGTGTCTTGTTCAAAGCCCAAGATTGAAGCTGAAAGGTTATTTGTGTCTTGTTCAAAGCCCAAGATTGAAGCTAAAGGTTTGACTGAAAGAGAATTTGTCATCTCTAAAGGAAGACATCTCATCTATTTATCACAACTGTTGGGTGACTGTTTATAAAGGAAGATTACTTTAACTGGGATATGAGAATCCAGCAATGCCATAATTTCCTTCATGAAGGATTTGTCCTGAAGGAGAAAACTTTAACTCAGTGTTGAGCAATGCCATTTTTCCTTAGGAATCTTTCATGCTAAGAGAGGGACAGTGGCGTGGATGTAAATAATCCAGAGGCTTGCCACTTACATCAATTAGATGGAAGAGGAAGTTTTCCAGGATAAAAGATGGACGACATCTTGGATATTTGAATCGACAAGTGTGCCACTTACAATAATTATCTGGGATTTAGGGTTTGTTTTGATTTATCTGTTTTGATGTGTAATAAACAGAAAAATGTCTTCCTACAGAGAGATTTAGATTTCCTCTGAAGGGATGTTGATTTTTGTGTGCCTTGATCAAAGCCCAAGGTTGAAGCTAAGAGGTTGATTGACTCCACTGGGGAAGTCCTTATACAAAGCCTAAAAGGAGGCTGGGAAATACTGACTCAAACAAGAGAGTGTTTATCTATGTCTTGTACAAAGCCCAAGATTGAGGCTAAAAAAAGAGACTGACTCTTTGGGGATATCATTATACAAAACCTAAGAGGAGACTAAAAGTTGACTTTTCAGGGGAAATATTTTGTCTGTCTTGTACAAATCCCAAGATTGAGGCTAAAAGAGATTTTGACTCGGCAGGGGATGATTTGTATGTGTCTTGTACAATGCCCAAGATTGAGGCTAAAAAGAAGACTGACTCAGTGGGAAAGAAATCTTTATCTGTCTTGTACAAAGCCCAAGATTGAGGCTAAAATGAGACTTTACTGACTCGGCTGAGGTTATTTTAGGTGTCTTGTACAACGCCCAAGAGTGAGGCTGAAAGAAGTTCGACTCTACTGGAGAGTATTATCTGCCTTGTACAAAGCCCAAGATTGAGGCTGGAAAGAGGATTGACTCTGCTTAGGGAAATTTATATGGTGTCTTGTACAAAGCCCAAGATTAAGGTTGACCAAGCTGGTGAAATCATTATACATAGCCTAGGAAGAGACTAATGCCTGCTAGGGGAAATCATTATACCAAGCCTAAGAGGAGGCTGAAAAAGATCGACTCAACAAGAGAGTGTTTTTGTCTGTCTTGTACAAAGTTCAAGATTGAGGCTAAAATGGTTAACTCAGTAAGAGAGTTCTATTGACTCAATAAGAGAGTGTGGAAGGATACTTGACTCAACCAGAGAGTCTGAAAAGGTTAGCTCAGCTGGGGAAAATCATTTGTACAAAGCCCAAGAGGAGGCTATCTTTGCTGGGGAAGAACAAAGAAAGGCATCTTTATACGAAGCCTAAGAGGAGGTTGTCTTCTGCTGAGGTTTATTGAGATCCAGAGGCAGGTCCAAATGGGGAATCAACTCTTGCTGAGGGTTTGCAGAAGAGTTGAGGTATCAGAGGCCTCGAGGTTCTGATTTGGGATAGTGTTATACTGATATTAAGCTGACCCTGGCTGGGGAAATTTTAGGAGAAAGACTGGGTTTTAGAACCCATGGGTTTTAACTCTACTGGAGATTGATTAAATGACCAGGGTTTTTTCTGTATTTGTAGGGAACTTGAGAATGTCTTTGAGATCCAGGAGGGGATTAGACTGTCCAAGTCTACTGGTATGGAAGAGTTTATCTTTGTATATCGCCCAAGAGGAGGCTGACTCTTTTAAGGGATGAGTATCAACCCTAAAACTGGTATGAGGTTTTGACTCTTTTAGAAAGACAGCTCTAACAAAGGATGACTAAGTTCTGTCTTATACCTTTAAGAGGTCTTCAGGGTCCTTGTATTAAGCCCAAGAGAAGGCATGAGAACTTTTAAGAAGCCGGAGGGTCCTTGTACAAAGCCCAAGAGGAGGCGGGGATGCTTTTAGGAAGCCTGTGGGTCCCAAACCTAAGAAGAGTTCAAGAAAAGTATCACCGAGAATAATCTTTTCTTTAGCGAACAATTCTAGGGTTTGAAGAAATTCAAGAGAGGTTTCACCGAGAATTAATCCTCTCTGGGAAAATGAACTTCTTTGACAATTTCTAATAGTGACAGTCTGAGAAAAGTTTCACCGGTAATAATTCCTTTCTCTTTGTTCCATATTGTTTAAGCCTAAGAGAAGGCAAGACTGCATCTGGAAATCCTATGGGGATCTAGTTTTGACTGTATTAAAGAGTGACCAACTGGATTTACTTAGTTCTAGACTTAGTTGTCGGGGAAAACTCTAAGAATATATACAAGTATATATACAGTTGATTTATGACAAGTATTTAAAAGGATATGAAAGAAGGACTTACAGGTGGGCAAGCTTCCAGTAATACAGTTATATACATATAAAAGTAGGTAAAGAAAGCTAATAAAAAACTTACAGGCGAGCAAGCTTCCGTAGTAACAGCTGTATGGTTAGTTATTCAAGAAATTAAAAAAAGTTTTGATAACACCTATGAGTTTGAACCTAAATCAAAAGGGAAGTTGTTTTTTGAAAAGATTGTTGGGGCTTATACTCAAGGAGAGACCCAGATGAAAAACAGTAATCGTACCATTGTTTTATAAATTGTATCAGGACTTATACAATGACTGAGGCCCAAAGAATTTTTCTGTACAAATGGATGGGTCTTACAACTCAAGGATAGGCCCAAAAGTTTGAAAAAAAGAAAAGAAATGGGACTTACAACACAAGGGTAGGCCCAGATAAACATGTTTTGAAAAAGCGACGATCACGCCGGGATTTTAAAATCGTATCGGGACTTATACAATGACTGAGGCCCAAAAAGGTTTTGGTTAAAAAGGGGTTGGGTCTTACACTCTATTAGAGGCCCATGAGTGTTTTGAAAAGATTTGTTAGGGTGATAATGATCAAAACCCTAATTTTTGGTTTTAAAATGTATTTTAATTGAATAAAAATTAAATTAAAAATAATCAAACATGAGAAGAAAGGTTGTGATCTTGGATTTATATTTGGAAAATCAAGTTTAATTCATAGGATGATTCAAAAATCATTTGAATTTTGCAAAATCAAAAGAAAGAAATATTTTTAATGTTTAAAAACAAATAAAAACATAATTCTTTACAAAAATACCAAATATGTGAAATAAATAATATTTTTGTGAAATTTTCATGGAATAAAATATTTTAATATTTTTGGGAATTTTCAAAATAAGAACCAATAAAAAATAGTTAAAATTGAGAGAGAAATTAATTTTTTAATTAATTAACAAAACATGAAAATAATGAAAAAATAGCATAAAAGTAAAAAAATGGCCAAAAAGGTCTGGGTGGGGTTTGAACCCACGACCTTGGCAACAAACACACATGCGCGCTACCACTAGGGTGGTGATACATCCGTGTATCAAAACCACCCCATAAATACATAAGGCATGCCTTGTTTCAAGGCCTGGGCAAGGCAAGACAAGCTTTTGGGCAATTTACGTGAAGCTTCTAACATTCTCATTTCTCCATGGATTGGGACAAAATTTAGGTGCATCTGACATAGAATTTCACAAGGAATCCAATGGTGGTCTTGGAATTTTTAGAAAATGCTTCTAACTCAAAATCCGATAGTGATTCCAAAATAGGCCTATTATTTTGCATGTTCTATGGTATCTCATGGTACATGCAAGAATTACATGGCAAATTGGTTCAAACACAACATATTCAACATGTCTGAGATGTTTATGATCAGTAGACATCAAAGGAATGCATAACTCAGAGAGTTCAAGTGATGATGTACTTACCTCTTGGAGCTCCTTGTGCTATCTGCCAAGTTCCTTGTGCCAGAAGTGATCCAATGCTTTGAACACTCTCAATTGATCCCTTAGAAGCTTTTAGGATGACTGGAACCAGCTGGAATCCTCAAGAACAAGTGTTGGGCTCTTTCTTGCAAAATTGGCAAAGTGACCAGAATAACAACTCTCTCAAATGGTGTTCCAGATGAGGGAAACCAATTGGGACAGTTTGAGGATGATATTTAAAGTGTGTTTGAGGCATTGTTTAGTTTTGGAAGTGACTGAATCAAGGCATGGCTTGAAAAATGCAGAAAAGTTCAATTTTGAGGTTTTGGAAGTGGACTTTGTGATTTTGGTGTTTCAGGTCACAAGTGAGTGTTTAGACAGCTTACATATGATACATTAGATGTGTTTGGATCATGAGCTGTGGTGGAATTGCTCTTTAACTCAAAAACTCAGACATTACTTGCAAAAGAAGGCATTTTGGCTTAGAGAAAGAGATTTTGAGGAAAGCAAGTGTTGTAATGCTTTGGTGTACTCAAACTGAGCACAAATGAGCTCTTTTTATAGTAGAGCAAGTTTTTTTTGCAAGCAATAGTGAATGGCAACTACTGCAGGCCTTTGGCCATTGTTAAGCAAAAGGAATCTTAAGTCTCCTCTAGCCATTGACTTGAGGTTAGGGCACAGGCCTATGGTTCTTTGATTCAGTGTTGATCCTTGACTCATTCAGTTAGGAATGTGTCACCCCATGCCACCTTGGTGTATCCATTAAATGCATTGCAACAAAATTGGAATCTTGGCACCTTTTTAGCCTTTTTAGGTTTGTTATGGCAAATGTAGATTCTTGGACTTTGGAGGCTTGGGGATCAGATCATTCTCCTTTTGTTTTATCCTCAGATGTGTCCAAATGGATGACAAGGCTTGGAGTTGCTCAATTTTTCCAAATCGAGCAAAACAACAAAATCTGCCAAAATCTGCCTTGCCTAGGACAGTTGGAAATGGTGATTTTGAGGGATTCATAGCTCCTTGCTCAGGTTGAGTTATGGGAGGCTCTTGTGCTTTTTAGAAAGCCCTCATATGATAAAAAAACATGTCTGATTATAGTTTGTTTTGAAACTATTTGGATCCAACTGAAAAAATCTCATGAACATTGATGTTCAAGGCTGGTAACTTAGGCAGATTTTCACTAAGTGTTGGAAAAAGTGTCATTTTCATGTTTTTGTGATTTTGATCAATCCATAACTCAAAATCCATAAAGAATTGGAGTCTGAGGTAGTTGAAGCTTTTGTAGAGTGTAACAAGACCTACAAATCCAGCTTTGGATCACCCAAAGTGGTTGCTTGGATCTCAAGTTATGATCCTTGGAAGTTGGTACTAAAACCACTTTTATTCCATAACTTAGAAAAATTTTGGTTTCTCAAGGTTGCCCCTTTTGCAAGAAACCTCACTTTTCTTGATTTTTCTTGATGGATGATGATCAATATCATACATTAACATTGTTTTTACTTAAGGGAACCATATTTGTGAAAAATCCCAAAAAGTCAAACTTGATTTACTGCATTGTTGACTTTTTATCAGATGAAATCCAAACTGTGCGATCCTTTGTGAAATCAAGTCCTTGACCTAAATCAAACCAAATGGATGGATTCCATAGGTGTTATAGGGTGTATTGAATCATGTCCCAAAATTTGGGAGCATGTCTTGGTCAAAATTCAAAGATACAGTTGACTTTTTCTTCAAAACCCTAATTGTGGTCCAGATGAAAATTGAAACTTGTGAACCAAGCTTCTTGGCTCAATCCATTATTGTAAATGGATAAATATAGTGTATTAGAGGCCCTCAAATCATGTCTTGAGGTCTTGACTCATGCTTTGCCTCAAAAGTCAACTTAGGAGTGAATTAGGTCAAGAAACCCTAATTCCTGATTTTTGGTAAATGCATCCCCTGATTCTAAATTAACTTGATGATTGGGTCCATGAGGCCCCTTGGAGTATCTTGGGTTATGCTTTGAAGTATTGGCTCATGCCCAGATGAAAATTTTCATCTGGAGGTCATGGTTGACCAAAACCCTAATTTGGTGACACTAGCGATCTTGAGGCTTGATCTACTTGGAATGTTGCAACCTTGTGCTTGATTCTTGATGTGGGAGTCCTCTTAATCCTTTGTAGGTGTTTAAGAGGTTAGACAAGTTGAAGATCATGTTATTTCTTGATTGATCCTTTGTCTAAGTGCTCTGAGAGGGCTTGAAACCCTAAGTCTTGAATGTGGTGAATGCTCAACAATCCTTGAAGAGATTGATGAGGAATGAAGGTGCATCCATATTGTGGAAATGATCCTCACAATGATGGGAAATCTTGGTGGTTAAAATTTGGGGTATGACACTTGCCTAGTCACATTGGTGTATGATGCTGCTTGAACCCATTTGGTGAAGTAATCAATGGCTACTAGGATGAACCGATGTCCGTTCGAGGCTTTGGGTTCAATCATGTCGATTCCCCATATAGAAAAAGGCCATGGAGAAGAAATAAATTTGAGATGCATTGGTGGTACATGAATTTTGTCGGCGTATATCTGACACTTATGACACTTCCTCATGTATTTGTAGCAATCAGATTCCATTGTCAGCCAATAATATCCTACTCTCAGAATTTTTCTTGCCATTGTGCGTCCATTGGCATGAGTGCCAAAGGATCCTTCCTGAATCTCTTTCATCAGCATGTTTGCTTCGTGTCTGTCTACGCATCTGAGCAAAACCATGTCGAAATTTCCCTTGTAGAGTACATCATTATTCAGGAAGAAGTTGCCAACTAGTCTTCAAAGAGTCTTCCTATCTTTTCTTGATGCCCCAGGTGGGTACTCTTGTCTTTGAAGGAAGCATTTGATATCGTGATACCAGGGTTTGTCATCTATGACTGCTTCAACTGCAAATATGTAAGCAGACCTATCAAGGCGCATTATGTCGATCCTGGGTACGACGTTCCATCGACTCACACTAATCATGGAGGATAGAGTAGCTAGTGCATTAGCCATGTGGTTTTCTTCACAAGGGATATGATAAAACTCAATCTTGTTGAAGAAGGGTAACAACCTTCTCGCGTAGTCTTTGTAAGGAATCAATCCCGGTTGATATATGTTCCACTCTCCTTTGATCTGATTTATAACCAGGGCTGAGTCTCTATACACATCCAAGTTCTTTATCCTTAAGTCGATAGCTTCTTTGAGGCCCATGATGCAAGCCTCATATTCAGCCTCAATTTTGTACATTTGAATGCCAATCTGACAGTGAAAGGGATATGTGTACCCTGAGGTGTTACAATGACTGCCCCAATTCCATTTCCATAAGTGTTGACAGCTCCGTCGAATATTAGTCCCCATTGGGAACCTGGCTCTGGCCCTTTGCTTGGTAGCGGTTCATCGCAATCTTTCATTTTCTGGTACATTACATCTTCGTCTGGGAAGTCAAATTTGATTGATTCCTGATCGTCAATCGGTTAATGAGCCAAATAACCGGCTAGAATACTTCCTTTGATGGATTTCTGAGCATGGTACTCGATGTCGTATTCTGAAAACAACATCTGCCAACGGGCAATCCTTCCTGTGAGAGCAGGCTTTTCAAAGACGTACTTGATCAGATCCATTTCGGAGATTAACCAAGTAGTGTAACAAATCATGTACTAGCGAATACGTTTGGCTTCCCAAGCCAGAGCGCATCAAGTTTTCTTTTTGTCTCGTCTTGTTGGCCAAGCACGCAACCTATGGAGTCTTCCAATACTGTTAAGTAGATGATTAGTGGTCTTCCTTTCACTAGAGGAGACAGAATCGGTGGATTCAGCAGATATTCTTTGATACTGTCGAAAGCCTTTTGGCAATCCTCTGTCCATATACAACTTTGATTCTTTTTGAGTAGTTTGAAGATTGGCGCGCATGTCGCGGTCATGAGGGATATGAATCTTGAGATGTAATTCAGATGTCCTAAAAATCCTCTTACTTTCTTTTCAGTCTTTGGAGCAGGCATTTCTCGAATGGCCTTGACTTTGTCAGGATCAACCTCAATTCCTTTTTGGCTGACGATGAATCCCAAGAGTTTTCCTAAACGAACACCGAATGTACACTTGTTGAGATTCAAGCAGAGTTTGTATTTTCTCATACGCTGGAATAACTTTGATAGTTGTTCCTCATATTCTTCTTCTGTTTTAGATTTGGCAATCATGTCATCGACATACACTTTAATTTCTTTGTGCATCATGTCGTGAAACAGAGTTGTCATGGCCCTTTGATAAGTTGCTCCTGCATTCTTCAGGCCGAACGACATTACTTTATAGCTAATAGTGCCCCATGGGGTGATGAATGAAGTTTTTTCCATGTCTTCTGGCGCCATTCTTATTTGATTATAGCCTGAAAATCCATCCATGAAGGAGAAGACTTTGAATTTTGTTGTGCTGTCAACTAGCATGTCAATATGTGGTAGGGAAAATCATCCTTTGTACTTGCTTTGTTTAAATCCCTGTAGTCTACACACATTCTGACTTTTCCATCTTTCTTGGGAACGGACAATATGTTGCCTAGCCATTGAGTATATTCTGAGGTGGCAAGGAAACCTGCGTTGATCTTCTTCTGTACTTCCTCCTTAATTTTGATGGCCATATCAGGGCGAGTCCTTCTCAATTTTTGTTTAACTGGAGGACATTCTGGTTTTAATGGTAAGTGATGTTCCACGATGTTGGTATCCAACCCCGGCATGTCATGGTAGGACCAAGCAAACACATCTGGAAATTCTTTGAGAAGCTTTATCATGCTTTCTCTGAAAGTTGCACTGAGGTGTGCTCCAATCTTAACTTATTTCCTTTCTTCTTCTTAGCCCAAATTAACCGCTTCCAACGACTCTTTGTAAGGCTCAATGGACCTTTCCTCCTGTCTGAGTAGTCGAGAGATCTCATAAATGTGGCGTTTGATATCCTCGGAATGTTCTGGGTAAGGATTCCATGATTCTGGGAGAACATGTGTATTTTTCTCGAGGTCGCTCAACAGATATGCATTATCTGGCTGACTCTTTTGCTCTAAGTCTTCCATGTAAGGCTTCCAGTGGGAAAATCATCCATGGGATCATATGAGTTGTAGTCAAAATTATCTTTCATCATAGTATCTTCCTCCAATGAGTTGGGTGGAGCACGACATCCTTCGAGATCGCAATCTCCGTAGATCATTCTGACGTCTTATCTTGGTATATATCTGGGACCTTCCTTTGGAGAGCAGAAGGGCATGTACGTTTCTTCCTGAGATATATAACCTTCATCATTGAAATAGGGTTTCCACTCTTCATTCTATCAGAAGATTTGTTTTCCTCGATGGTGTGGACTTCTTGAGATATTGGGTGGAGGAAGCCTCCATTGTGGAAGAAATCTTGAATGGGACGAAAGATTTCGTCCTTTTTTTTGTAGTCTTGGTGAGTGCTGAAGAAAAACCGAGACCTTTTCTTGTCTTGTTATCAATAGGAATCACAACTTGTCCCCATCCTTTTATGTCATTGCTTCCCATTACTTGGAGAACGTCTTTGTACGAGGAAATTGACGTTCTTTTTTCTTGGTGATTCTCATTGCTCACCGAGAGTGCTTGAAATTGGGTTCCAATAACCTCCTCTAGTTCTAAATATGAAAATGATGATAATTTTCTCACGATTAAAGCTTGTTACCCGCATACTATGACCAACTTGTCGTTCTTGACAAACTTCAGCTTCTGGTGAAGTGTCAAAGTGACTGCCCCTGCTTCATGTATCCAAGGTCTTCCTAATAAACAGTTGTATGCTGCTCGGATGTCCATGACCTGGAAAATGACTTGGAAAGTGTGGGGACCAATGGTTATGGGAAGGTTAACTTCACCTATAATTGTTTTCCTAGATCCGTCAAAGGCTTTGACGATGATCTCACTGGCTCTCATCGGAGTACCTTGAAAAGATAGTCATACCAAAGTTGATCTTGGCATGACATTCAAGGATGAACCTGTGTCTACCAATACGCTGGCTAAAGCTTCGTCCTGACAATTGACTGTGATATTAAGTGCCATATTATAGTTCTCGCCTTCCTCTGAAAGTTCTTCATCACTGAAACCTAAATTGTTGCAGAAAGTGATTTTGGAAATAATGCTGTCTAACTGACCCACTGTCACATCTTTTTCTACAAAGGCCTGTTCTAAAACTTTATGTAGAGCTTCTCTATGAGCTTCTGAACTGAGCAAGAGAGATAACACAGATATTTGAGAAGGAGTTTGCCACAATTGATCCACAATGTTGTACTCGCTTTTCTGGATGAGCTTTAGCATTTCATCGTTATTCTTTATAGGTTATGTGTTGCTGGATTGACCAATTTTTTGATTAGGGCTTCAATTTGAGGTTCCTTTTCTTTTGCAGGTTCTCCAACTCCTCTGTTGAAGATTCGACCGCTTCAGGTGACCCAGCTGATATCAGCAATGTTTATAACAGACGGTAGTGGAATTTCTTTTCCATCTTCTATCATAGTCGCACCGTACTTGTATGAAATAGCTTTCTCTGTTTTGTATGGTATTGGTCCCGGCAAGTAGATGACCACATGGGCTATTTGGGTCCTTTGACCGTCATAAGTAACCTCAATCGATTCCAGGTTGGGAACTTTTCTACTGTCAGGAGGGATTTCCACGTGCTTCGGTTCCTTGAGCAAAGGAATTATGGTGAAAACATCCTTGTTAATTCCGTAATTAACAGGTTCTTTCTTATTGGATTCTGTGATAGTCCTTTTGTCCTGTAGTCCTTGGACCTTGTTTTGGCCAAGGAGGAAACCTTGTACCATGTTAATTGAATGAGAATGCAGGCATAATTGGATTTCCCCTTGGCTTACCTGATGCTGGAGAGCTGCCCGCACGAGGTAGCATCCCTGGTTATTTTTTGAACATACTCGACAACGTTCATAATTGTGAGGTGGCACCCTACCGTACCCACTATGTATACAGTGCATCTATACTAAATTTGTTTCCAGCAAGCGGGTGTCACAACTTTGATGTCTTCCTGGATTTCCATTGGCTATGCTAACTTATTGTGTGTCCTCGTTCTGGTAGACTGGAAGCCACCAATGGTCCAACAGATGTTGAAGAGTTCTTTGTACAAGTGCATAACCTTGATCGCTTTCAGAGCAATCTTTGCAGTCTTGATAATTATGCGGGGACAGAAAACCGAGTCTGACCTGCTTGGCATGCAATTCTATTAGACTGGTATTCATTAAATGAATGTCGAAGATCTGAATCATGTTGACCTAATTATTATTCCTTTCATGGTAGTCTTGGATCCATCCAAGATCCATTTGACGCTAGAGGGCCTCTTGTACAAAAGAGCATCCCTGATGGTCTTTTGAGCAAATAGGACAAGCGTTGTAATCGTGCGGCGTCAAATTGTAGTACTGACTGTGTCTTGAATGCATTTCCACTAGATTGACATTCATTGTGCGGATGTCATGATTTTGAATAATGTGTGGATGTGCATGGGCCATATTCACTTCACGAATCCTGTGATCATGAATCTAGCCTAGATCCATCTACTCTTGAAGAGCTGCTTGTACAATGACACATCCTTGATTGTTTTTAGAACAAATATCACACTGATGATAGTTGTGAGATGGTAAATGGTCGTACCCGCTCTGTATGCAATGCATTTTCACCAGATTTGTTCCTAGTAGGCGTACATCATGAATTTGATAACTGCTGCCGAGCTCTCCTTCTATCAAGTTTACCGAAGTCTTTTCATGTTGCGGAAACGATTTCGTTTTAACATTTGGGTTCGTATCTTTGAAGGATAAAACCCCATTTCTGACGAGCTTTTGTACATCCGATTTAAAGCTGAGGCAATTCTCAATGTTATGTCCTTGTCCTGCTTGATGGTAAGGGCAAGATTGATCTGCTTTGAACCAAAAAGGTGGATTATCCGGTACTGTAAAAGGAGTCCTGGTTTGAATGTGCCTCTTTGCTAGCAGAAGTGGAAATAATTCTGCGTATAACATTGGTATGGGGTTAAACCCTGGGGATCGCATAGTATGATTGTTGTTATTATATTGCGGGCGAGCCTGCTGAAGAGGCTGTTGCTGCCTTTGCTGATACTTTTGTTGACTTGGCTGGTTCTGAGCAATCTGAGGTTGATATGTCGGAGCTGATGCTGGGTTGATGGCGGGAGTTACTGCTGCTACCTGCCGAGGTTGATACCTTCATCTTTGCTTACCCAGGGAGATATTATTGATATCTTGCTCTTTCTTATTTCGGAAAGCACTACCGTATCTTTTAGTATTACTGGACGGTTCTGGATTTTTGACTAATCGGCCTTCTCGGACTACTTCTTCAAGGCATACTCCCATGTTCACCATTTCGGTGAAGTCACTGGGTGCACTTGCAACCATTTGGTCATAATAAAATAAGCTCAATGTTTTTAGGAAGATTTTTGTCATTTCCTTCTCCTCGAGAGAAGGACAGATCTGGGCAGCTATTTCACGCCATCTCTGAGTATACTCTTTGAAGGTTTCTTTATCTTTCTAGGACATTGCCCTGAGCTGGTCCTTATCTGGTGCCATGTCCAAGTTGTATTTATACTGCTGAACAAAAGCTGCCCCACGATCTCTGAAAGTACTGATCTTGGTACGGTTTAAACCCATGTACCACTTGAGTGCGGCACCGGTTACACTGTCTTAGAAGTAGTGGATAAATAGCTGTTGGTTTTTGTCGTACCTCGAAAAATATGATCATCGCGATGGACGCGGAAAAAACTGTCTGAAACAGAGTCGCCATCGAACTTTATTCATTCCAAGGAAGGAAAAGGAAAATATCGATAAAACCTTTAATCATGGATCTACCCATCCCCAAGGTGTGTTCTAGGGTCTAATTTTTGTACTTGTAGAACGGGTTTTAACAAAGGTTCCCAAAATCATTGACCCCTCTAAAGAATATTAACATGAAACCGACTGACTCATGAGAGCTGTAATGTCCCCAAGATGAATCTCTTTTGAGTGTAGTATCGCGTATCAACTATTCTCGATAGTTACCGCAATACCTAATGGTCAAGTGGTTAAATGTTCACTAATCCTCAGTTTCAAGGGTGCCCAGTGGAAAAAGTAATGTTTTCACGACTTGCTCGTTCAACATCAGTAATTCCAAAAGGGTACCTCCACTAATTCGGCGGACTTTCAAGTTAGCTTGGTCGGGACTCACACCCTATAAGCTTTCCTGAGTATGCCACCACTTATCTTAATATGCTCTAGGACTCACCACATGCGTATCAATCGCATTCCCAGATAACGATAATTTAAACAAGTATAGCAAATAGACAGATAGTATAATAACAAATGATATAAAAAAATGAGAAAGAAAATAAAAATAGCAGAAAATAAATGCAATGCAAGGCCTAAACCTCTTAGGAAATATTATTCTAAAACTCCCCAGCAGAGTCGCCATTTTTCTGTAGCGTCAATTTTTTGGTGACGCGACCACCCACCGCATTTGGTGCTACTTTCTGATATCTTAAACTAACCCTGCACGCAAGTGTTTTCTTTAACAAATTCTAAGAGATCGAGGATCGGGGTTTGGTTATACAAAGGGAAGCTATTAACACCCAGAGTATCTATAGTAATCTATAGGAACCTTTGTTTGCATATATTTTCTACTATTTAAAATGCTTTATTATGTCTATCTGCTGTTGATTAGGAAAGTTTCTCCTTTGTGAGGATTGAGGGCATGTTTTTGTTGTTTTCGGGTTTTCTATTATTTTTGGGAAGGCACTCGTCCTAAGATTTTTGATTTGTGTGCTCGCTAAGATTTCGTAATCTTATGCCTACGTATTCCTGTAAAGAGATTTGGGAAATGAGAGCAATTGTAGTTCCTCGTATTCTATGGGAGGGAAAAAAATTGCTTGGTGTCTTGTTCAAAGCCCAAGATTGAAGCTAGCAGAGTATTTATGTCTTGTTAAAAGCCCAAGATTGAAACTAAAGTTGACTGAGAGAGAGAATTTGTCATCTCTAAAGGGAGATATCTCACCTATTCATCACAAAATGTCAGATAATTGGTTATAAGGGAAATTACTTTAACTGGGATGTGTAGAATCCAACAATGCCATAATTTCCTTTATAAGAGAAGTGTCATGAAGAAAGAAGCTTTAACTCAGTGTAGAGCAATGCCACTTTTTCCTTTATGAATCTTTCATGCTAAGAGAGGGAATTTGGCTTGGATGTGTAAGATCTAGAGGCTTGCCACTTATAGCTGTTAGATGAAAGAGAAATTTTAACCATGATAAAGGAGGGACTCCAGCTTGGATTTTGAATCAACAAGTGTGCCACTTACATCAATTATCTGGAAAAAGGTTTTGATTGTTTGTTATTGATATGTGATGTATATAGGGGATATCCTCCTACGAAGAGGACTCATGGTCTTATCTGTGGGGATGATGGATTTTGTGCCTTGATTAAAGCCCAAGGTTGAAGCTAAAGAAGGTTGAAAACTGACTCCACTGGAGAAGTTTTATTTGAGTATCTTGTTTGAAGCCCAAGATGATGAAGCTAAAGAGTTTGAGTATAGCTTTAAAGAAAATTGACTCAACTAGGGAGTATGATATTTGTCTTGTACAAAGCCCAAGATTGAGGCTGACTGGGAAAATCATTATATGAAGCCTAAGAGGAGGCTGACTCTTGCTGAGGATTATTGAAATCCAGGAGAAGGTATAAACTGTGTTGGGGTATCCAAAAGGAAACTAACTCTTGCTGGTGATTTGAGCAGAGTTGATTTATCAGATGCCATGAGGCTCTGATTCTTTTGAGGATTTGTTGAGGGTAACCTGACCCTGGATGGGGATTTTAAGGTGAAAGTCAAGCCTTATTGGGGATCAGAAGATGAGTTTGAATGCCTTAGAGGTTTTAAATCTTCTTGGAATTGATGTATTGGTAAAGATGATTAGGATTTATCCTATGCTTTTAGGAAGCCTGAGGATCCTTGTGTGAAGTCCAAGAGAAGACCATGAGGGTGAGACTTTCCAAGTCTACTTGTATGAAGCCCAAGAGGAGGATGAGACTACCCAAGTCTCTTAAGAAGAGGTAGACTCTGGTTGGAGAGAGATCTTTGTATGAAGCCCAAGAGGAGGCTGAGGGTTCTAGAGATGAAGATCAATTCTTGATTGATTGGATGTTCTAAAGTTTTGAATTTTCTGAGGATAGAACTAGTGCAGATGACTAAATTCTTTCCTATGTTTTTAGGAAGCCTTTGGGTCCTTGTACTAAGCCCAAGAGGAGGCTGAGATGCTTCTAGGAAGCCTGTGTGTCCTTGTACTAAGCCCAAGAGGAGGCTATGGGGGGAAATTTAAAGAAGCCTGTTGGTCCAAGCCTAAGAAAAGTTCAAGAAAAGGTTTCACTGGGAATTAGTTATTTCTTTATTGAATAATTCTAAAGTTTGAATAAATTCAAAGAGGTTTCACCGAGAATTAATCCTCTCTGGGGAAATGAATTTCTTTTATATGTTTCTAAGTTTTGACAGTCTTAAAAAAAGTTTCACCGGGAATAATGCCTTTCTTTGGTTCCATATTGAATAAAGCCCAAGATGAGGCAGACTGTAATGGGGAAGTTTCATATGAGGGAACTAGTTACTGAACTAAGTTATGAGTATCCTACTGCTTATCCTAAGTGTGAACTGAGGATGGCCCTATTGCTGGGAGACTTAAACAGATATACAAAAGTACATACAGGTAAGTGAATTAACATGTATATAAACAAGTATGCATTGAATTGAAAATTTGTTGGGTCTTACACTCTGAAAAGAGGCCCAAGTGTATTGTGATTGGTTGTATTGATTACAACTGTATGATTAGGGTTTTGAGAAATTGAAGAAAAATTTGGGAAAAATTTGAATTTGAATTTGAATTTAAAATAAAGTTGTTGTTATTTGAATGTAAAAAAATAAAGTTTGGGGCTTATAACTCAAAGAGAGCCCCAAGTGGTCTAAGAGCAATTTCACCGAGAATAATGTTTCTCTTAGTACCAGTTTAAAAACAGACAGATGATTTTGAAAATAGAGATATAGGGCTTACAACTCAAGGAGAGGCCCATGGAAGTTTTTTATTGATTAAAACAAAGTTTATGTACAAAAGATTGGGGCTTATACTCAAGGAGAGGCCTAGATGATTTATTTTTGAAAACAGTGATCGCATCGCTATACCGAAAGACGTTGTGGGACTTATACTCTAGCAGAGGCCCAAATTTTATTTATGTACATATGGGGGTTGAGTCTTACACTCTAATAGAGGCCCAAATGATTATTGAAAGAAAGAAAATTGGGGCTTATACTGAAGGAGAGGCCCATTTGAAAAAACAGTGGACGCACCGTTATTTTGAAAATCGTACTAGGACTTATACCATGATAGAGGCCCAAAAAATTATTTATTTACAAAGAGGTTGGGTCTTACACTCTATTAGAGGCCCAAAATTATTTTGAAAGAAAGTTTGAAGATTTAAAATCAAGGAAAACCCCTAATTTTAATAAAAATGCATTTTTTCAAAGAAAATTAAATAAAAATGATACAAAATATCAAATATATTTAATGAACATGTTATGAACTTTGATAAATGTTTGAAAATAGATGTTTTATTCACATGATTGTTAGACGATGGCTATGGATCTAGAGGGGGGGGGGTTGAATAGATCCCTTGAGTTTTACACGCAAATGGATTACAAAAATTTGTTTTAAAAATGTTTAACGGAAGCAACCACTGGATAGATCGTCTACAACGAACCTTCTACTAAAAGGATCGGATATGCAGAAATATATCAGGAATGAGTATGGAAGAGAAAAATTCAGTTTGATTACTATACTTAAAAACGCAGTCAACAAAATATCACTTGCTTGATGTTTATTCCAATCTAATGAGGTAAAGTGATAAGCAATTTAAGGCAACGTGTTCGAATTTTGCTTTGAAACAAATTATCAAACACCTAGTGTGCGTAAACACACTAAGTGCAGAATTTCTATGGAGGGCAATGTAAAGCTGCTCCAAGATACAATTCAAGGAATTGTATCAAGTTAACAAAACAGTTTATCAGCTTACAATTACTCTACGACAGAAATTTCAATAACTTGCGACTTCACAAATTCGAACAAACTGAAATGTAAAAGAGTTAAGTAGAGAGAGAACAAACAAGATTTGATTAGGCAGTTCCCCAATCGTCCTCGCTTTGGGTACGTCTGCCCCCAACTCCACAAATGGAATTGAGATATGTATATATATATATATATATATATATATATATATATATATATATAGTTGTTGCAAATTGTTTATTACAAGAGAAAACTATGAACATCCAAACCCTCGAACGTCTTCGATCGTTGATGCAGAATTTTCTCTCCCCTTGATTCAAGATGAATCAAGTCCTTCGAATATGGTTGATCTAATTATCGTCCCATGCTACTAAACCGAAAGAATCCACCGTTCTTCGGTTACCTTCACTCGATCAATTGTGATCTACCAAAAATTTGAACCCAAACCTCTCTTCTACGATCCTCTGCTTACAGCTACTAAACCGAACAATTGCGCCAATTTCCGGTTACCTTCGCCCAGCCGAATCCCTGTAGAACGAAAAGGTTTGTGCAAAAACCCCCAAAATTAATCCGATTCTTGGAGGACAAAACCAACTGGTTTTATTCAAGAAACACCTGCCAAGCTCTCAACCCAGAAAATGAAGATCACACTTCCTAAATTCTAAACGTTATCACTTCGAACAATGGGCGACACAAACAAAGATGATTATGTGCGATTGTTTGTTTACTCAATGAATAAGATGAAGATGAAGAGAGAAATGACATATATTTTTCACGTTTCTTGTTATGGAATAATGAGATGACCAAAACTATTTATAGGAAAATAAAATGACCCACACAAAATAATAACAGAAATAACAGAAAAAAAATTAAGTGAAAAAACACTGATTCAGGAAATCATGCGTCGACCTCCAGTCCCCATGCGTCGACGCACAGATGCAAATTTTTGTGCCATTTAAGTTATGCGTTTTCCCGCAGGTTTTTGTAGGTTAGCGCATGAACTGGGGGGTTAGCGCATGAACTGGGAGAGTTAGCGCATGAACTGCATTTTTTCAGGAAATTCAATTTTCTGCGCATTTTCACCTGACCAAGTTCAGAAACACATACTAGACACTACTAAAATGATAATGGACATTTATTTATGGGAAAGACAAGGTCCTATGCATCTAGACACATGAACGATAATGATTAGACGCAATATGCCCGACACGTGAAGTGATACCGCTCAAATTACAATCTAATTTCTTACATATTTGTTGACATCATTAAAACAAGGTAGATAGAAGAATATCCCTCACAATGATGGTTTGAAATTCAATTGGTTTTGAGAAATCAAGATAATGTATTTATTTAAAATGTTTAAAAACAATTAAAAGGAAATTCTTTATAAAATTCAAAAATATATCAAATATAAAATTTTTTATTTTATTTTTCTGTAGAATAAAATATTTAAATATGTAAAGGATTTATGTTTTAAAAATAATTTGAAAAATATTAAAAATGAGAAAGATATGAATTTTTGAAATTAATTAAGAAATAATCAAAATAATTAAAAACTCAAATATTTGAAAAAGGGCGCCAACGGCTCCTTCTTCTTCCTCGTTTGTGCCCGCCATGAATGATTTGCAAAAGCTCACTTATCTCTCTCATTACGCAATGAAATCAGACGAAATAAACATCAAACTTGTTCGCTTTTGATCAAGGAACATGATGGTGCCATTTAATTTCATTTATTTTAAGTGTGGAGTGAGATATATCGTGATGAACAGATGAACCCTAATTTTTGCAAAAACTAAGTGAAATCCTATACACGATAGATAACATGCAATTGATTGAGGGTTATTGCTCTATACACATGCAGAATCATGGTGGTAACTCAAAATAACATTTATGATGCATGGAGTATGGAGTTTGAGAGTTTCAGGCTTACCTATGCAAGATGAATTCGAATCCTCAGTTTTGGGTGTTATAGATGTGTTTGAATAATCTGGACAACTTCAATGGACCCTAGTGAGCGTGTTGAGAAGCTTGGAATGGCTGGAAATCTCCTGGAACTCTCAGTGGTATCCCAACTGTAATTAGGTCTTTGTGTGATATGGAGGTGATTGATCCTAGTGTTACAGAAGTTTGGAAAGTGTTTGGATCCCTTCTATATGAGGTATAAAATGTGTCTACACCATTGATTTTGACAGAATTACTCCCTATTTGAAAATTCGAATCCTACTTGTTAATGAAGCAAAATTTGATGCATGAGAGTGAAATGAAGGAAAACATGTATTCTGATGTTTTGGTGTCTTTTAATCAATCACAAATGACCTCTATTTATAGTAGAGGAAGTTTGTTTTGCAAGGAATAGTGAATGAGGGCTGGATCACCCTATTGTTTAATGAATAATGCAAGTCTATGGTCTTCTGATTCTTGGACTGAGCTTGACTCATTTGGATAGTTATGGACTACATGCCACCTCTATGCATCCTTTTAATGCTTCATGACAAACTTGAAGTTTTTGGATTTGAAACTTTAAAGATCACATGCCTAAAGGATGAGGTTTTTGACTTGCAAGGCTCTATGGTGTTGTAGGTCTGCAGATAACAGGTGCATTGCATCTTAAAAACTCGTCTTGCATGGTTAAAAGGATTTCCAAGTCATAAGAATAACAAAATCAAGTTGCGTTGTGAAATCTGCCTTGTAAAACCACGATGAAAATTGCCATTTTGTGAGGCTTATAACTTCTTGCTCAAATTGAATCATGGGAGGCTCTTGTACTTTTTAAAAACCTCACATTAGATACTACAACATTGATGTTTATGTTTTGTATTGAATATATTTGGGTCACAATGAAAAGTGCCTTTGAACATTGGTATCCAAAGCTGAAAAACTTGGCAGATTTTCACTAAGTGTCAAAAATGTTCACTTCTTAATTTTTGTGATTTTGATCAATCCCTAACTTAAAATCCATGAAGATTTGGAAAGTGGTGTAGTTGATAATCTTGTAGTATGTAGCAAGACCTATCATTTGAGCTTTGGATGGAAGAAAATGGTTGCTTGGATCACAAGTTATGGCTTTGCAAAGTTGGGTAAAAATAACTTTTTTTTCCATAACTTAGTGAAATTTCAAGTTTCTCAAGGTTGCCCTTTTTGCAAGTAACCTCACTTTTCTTGATTTTTCTTGATTGATCATGATCCAAATCACAAGTTAATATTGTTTTTGACTTGAAGAGGCCATGTTTGTCAAAAAATCTCAAAAGTCAAACTTGATTTTGGTCACAGTTGACTTTTTATTTTAGATGAAACTTGAATTTTGCGATCCTTTATGAAATCAAGCCCTTGGGTTAAATTGAACCTAATGGATGGATTTAATAGATGTTCTTGAGTGTCTTGAACCATGTCCTAAGGTTTGAGATAATGTCCTGGTCAAAAGTCAAAGGTATGGTTGACTTTTTCCTAGAAACCCTAATTTGTGGTTCAGATGATTGTGAACCTTTATATTGCTCATGAATCAAGTTCTTTGTGTCAATCTAAACTAGTGAGTGGATCAATATGAGATATTTGAGGTCTTCAAAGCATTTCTTGAGGTCTTGGCTCATGCCTTGCTCCAAAAGTCAACTTAGGGGTGAATTAGGTCAAGAAAACTCCAATTCCTGATTTTTGGTGAATGCATCCCCTGAGGCTATTTTGAACTTATGAATAGACTCATGAGGTCCTTTTGAGCTTCTTGAATCATTTTTTGAAGTATTGGCTCATGTCAAGATGAAAATTTCTCTCTGAAGGCCTTGGTCGACCAAAACCCTAATTTGGTGACACTGATGATCTTGAGACTTGATCAACTTGAAATATTGCATTCTTGTGCTTGATTCTTGATGTGGGAGACCTCTTGATCCTCCATGAATGTTTAAGAGGTTTGGTAAGTTGAAGATCATGTCAATTCTTGATTGATCTTTTGTCTGGATGCTCTGAGAGGGCTCAAAAACCATAATCCTTGGTTGAGGTGAATGCTCAACAATCTTTGAGAGGATTGATAAGGCATGAAGGTACATCCATGTTGTGGTGATGATTTGCACAATGATGTGAAATCTCGTGGTCAAAATTTAAGATATGACACTTAGTCAATACAAGGTCATTTTGTCCTCAATATTTCTCAGTGGTTTCCCTAAGGAGGAGTAGGGTTTTCTATCCTTTGGTTTTAAGCATGGTCATTTGAGAACTGATTGGAATTTCGTGGTGAGTTGCATTACAAGTGGTATCCTCACTTTCAAAGGATTTATCATGGCATAGTTTGGTCTTATTCGCGAAGTTGGATTATTAATTGTCAAGTGGAAGAATTTGGATTTTGATAGTTTGTGAACCATACGCTTTGAAATGGTACATTTGGATGAAAAACTAGGAATCAAGTTTAGGCAAGTAACTTTCAAATTGAAGTTCAAGATTCATTTTCTTTACAAAGTCAAGTTGATTCATGATATTCAAATCCAAATTCGAGATTCCATGTTTCTATCAAGTTCCTTGTCAAAGTTACAAATTCATGAGATTAAGACTTCAATATTTAAAGTTCTTCACAAAATTCAAGTTGAAACTCAAATCTAAGTCATCATGGGATTCAAATTTTCAAGTCACCATAAGAATTCAAAATATTGAGATGTCAAGTTCAAAAATGGAAGAAAAAAAAATGCAAAGGACTTTAAATTAAGGCCATCCAAGTAAGTTGAAAAGCAAAATGCAAAGGTTCTCAAAATGTTCAAAAGTTTCACCATCTTTCCTCATCTAAAAAGAATTCAAGATTCATTGTTTTTACAAGGCAAAATCCAAGTGATTCCATGACAAGATTGGATACAAAACCAAAGATCCTTTTACAAAGTACAGACATTGAGAATTCACATTTAATTCTAAAAATTCAAAGTGTACAAGAGATGATACAAGATTTAATAATTCTTTTTCTTTAGTGTGCAAAGTAAAAAGGATAAAGTTGTTACACCTAAAGGATCACAAATCTTGAAAGAGATTTACATGAAGAATTCTACAATGCCTAAAGGATTAAAATTGTGAAATCTCTTCTTCATTCATGCCAAGCCAAATGAATAACACGACCAAGCATTCTTGTAACATCTTCAAGAACTCCAAATTCCTTATTTTCATGACAAGCCTTGATGCTTCTCCAAGATGACCTTGCTCTCACCACGTACATGAAAAGAAGAAAAGAAACGATGTCAAGTAAATCGCCACAAGCAAGGAAATGCATAGAAAACCACAAGTTAAAAAATTCATTCAAAAAAGGGTGTAGTCACATTTCTTTTCTCTAAGCATCCAATTTCAAGTCTCGCTAAAAGAATTACAAGGAAAAACTACTTTAAGAACAATTAATTCACCAACTGTTCTCAAAATCTAATTCAACAAAACAAGTCAATTTACAAAACCATGGCAACAGCTTGCATCATGCTTGAACTTCACAACACATATGCATACAAAAGTTGCTGCATTTTTTAGCAATTGTAGTGAAAATTTCCATGTTGGTGTGAGTGTGTAGTGTCAGCGCTCATGTTTTGAGGAAACCATCATGCTGCTAGCTACAAAGACAACAATGCCATCAACTTTGCTAGGAGGCTACCGTAGAATGTCATACTGCATCAAAAAGAACCATTAATTTCCACGATAGCCAATTCCCACATTCATAGAAAAAATCATGAAAAGTGGCCAAGAATCAAACACATTTATCAACCAAATTCAAATATAACCGTGTAAATTCAAATGGCAAAACACATTCAATGAATTCAAGAGCTTTCAAGACCATGTTCCATGCTTTCCCAAACGATTCCCAAGACATGTCTCATACATAACTAAACAAAAACATGAAATTTATTCATGAAATTTCAACAGTGAATCAAGCATGTTCCAAATAAATTCATTTCTTTCCAAAACAAGCTCCTAACATGTTCCCTACACATTTTGAATCCTTTCCAGAACAACATTTTGCAGCAGAATTAACAGCATTCAATGACAAAGATCAGCTTCACACAGTCAAGAATTGAGATGGCTATAAAAGAGGAAGAAACAAATTCATGACGGCAGAAGATTCACACGCATACATTGCAGAGGAAAATTTCACAAAATATTACATACACAACAAGTGAGCAGCAATACACCACACGCAACAGCTGAAAAAAAATACATAGCAAAATCTTCACAAAAAATCCCACAGAGAAAATCACACAAAAAGCAACACACAAAGCCCCCACACAAGCTACGCAACATCTCGAATAAGAACGATTCACAGAACACGGCAATACGCGGAAAGGAGAAGAAGTCGAAAGCCGAAAATTTCGAATCATACCTCTGATTGATTTTCAGGTAAGTCTTCATATTCCCCTCCACCTCGTATAGCTTGAATTGATTCTGACTTTGCTGTGACGAAATGTTGATTGCGAATTCGAAATCACGACGACATCGAAGCTGTGAATTGAGAAAGCGAGAGGGGTACATAGGTTAACCTCCGCCGTCGCTGGCCAAAGGCCATGGCGCGGCGGATGTTTTTGCTCCGGCAGTGTTTGTTTCATGCTAGAGTGAGCGATAGCGGACATAGGTGAGAACGCCGGCGAAGCCACTAGAGAGAAGAAGAAATAGAAAAGAGAAAGCTAGGTGAGCGAGAGAGAGAACTTCGAAAGAGAGATTGAAGACGGGTGGTTTTTTTTCGCGAGACAGGCGGTTGAGGGAGAAAGTAAGGTTTAGACTTTAGATATGAGTAAGAAGGAAGATGAAAGGGGAGGGAGGCGACGCGAGAATGTTGAGTGGGTGAGAGAGTTTGTTTTTCTGACTTTTTTATTTTTTTTTTGACAATGCCATATTATTGTGTTGGGTCAGATCTAAAGGAAAGAGATAAGCCCAACGTTTTTTTCTATGTTATATTTTTGGTGCTGCTGGGAAATGGGCTTGCTGCCATAAGTCCATGAGCATGGTTTGATTTTTCTCAAAGAAACATCTTTTTTTTAACTTGCATTTTTATTATTTTTTATTTTATTTTCTGCAATTTAATTTTGTCTGTTTTACTCATTGATCTAATAGTAGGTTTGATTACTTAGATTTTAACGATAAATTAAGTATATAGTTTGATTTTGACTTTGTGATATCCATTCCTAATTCAAACTTATGATTAAGTCTTGATTTAACGTTATGATCAAGTTCCTGATTTAAAATTGTAAATTATGATCAAGGTTTGATAGTCATATATGATACCCTGGAGTATTGAATTTCTCTATGATCTCAATAAGGCACCTGATGACGGTTTGTGTAACACCCTTTTCTAACCCCACTAATATTGCAGCAGATTAAATCAAATATCAGAGTAAAATCAGAACCACCTCAAAGGGTGCACATTTCTCAATAAATTCAATTAAACAAAATTGCTCCGTAAATGATAAGTGCGGAATGTGCCTATTATTGTATATAAGTTTTATTGCACTTATCGATACTTTTTGTCTATATGGTTCAAATAAACCCCACTTTGTTTATAAATACGTATAGTTTACGTTTTAGTGTATATATCGTGTAACGTGTAAATATTACGTAGTTTAATTGATTTTATCTCAGTTTTGTAGGTATTAAATAAAGGCTATCTTGCCATATTCTTGAAGAGCATTGAATAAGCTTTCCTGCGCTTCCGACCATGCGTAAATCGGAGTTTCGGTGTGGAAGTTGTGGCCAAAATAAGGACTGGTTTTCTGTCTTGTTCGCACTGCGAACTGGCAGCGAGTGTTCGCATTGCGAAGGTCCAGCGAAGGTCCCAGCGAAGGCTGGCAGTGAGTTACAAAAGAGAAATAAGCCAATGTTCACACTGCGAACCAGTCAGCGAGCATTCGCACTGCGAATGGTTCGTTCGCACTGCGAACCAACGAAGGAAAGCAAATGCGGTTTAGCAATCAGAGGCACTTGAAGTGCCATTTTTTGAGCCATTCGCACTGCGAATGACTCGTTCGCACTGCGAACCATGCAGAATTTGCAATGTATATAATTCATTTCAGTTACTTTTTTAGGGATGGTTTTGGGGATTCTTGTTCCTAACTCCATCAAACGTCATTTTTCATTGGAGAGCTTAGAAAACAACTGTGGAGCATGCATACGGATGAACCGGGGTGGATTGATCGTCGACCGGCTCAGACAAACCGCGAGATGTTTGGTTCATTTTTATTTTTCTTTGTGTTTTCTTCATTGGTTGGGTTGTGTATATGTATTGATTATGATCCCATGTATATTTGTCGCCCATGGCGTTGTATAAAACTTGCTTTACAAATCTTTATTGGTGATTATCTCTGATTTTTGCTTTATGCGCGGGGTTTGGGTTGCGTTAGACATAACCTTCGCGAACTTCGATTAGGGACGATTGTTTGTTAGTTTCTGGACTCTAGAGATAGATTTAGGAGCTAACAATCTTCAATAGGCGTCGAATCTTAATGCCTTCCGTGTTTCGAGGCTTCGCTCGCGAGAGTGACGAAGAGAGTGACACGGTTGTTCTCTCAACTTTGTGTTAGACATAACCTGTGTTGTGAGCGATGCTGGGTGATATTGAGGAGTATTGTAGGTTGAGTGTAACTGGTCGGTAAGTTTAAGTTTGTGAGGAGTCGATTGTATGCATTGCCTGATAAGTGTCTTGGTACTGAAGAATGATGTCTTTTTGTTTTAATGTTTATTTTTCTATTTTCATGTTTGAAACTATTTTAAACCAAACTCATAAACGCGAGAGGCTGTCGAACGACATTCTTTCCCTCGAACTGATCTCTGTGGACACGACATAAATCCTGGAGGGAATTCTTCCGAAAATAAATATTTTTGCTTGCTTGCCCTATTCTGCAACCAACAAAATGGCGCCGTTGCCGGGGATTGGTTTTGATATTGAATCGCATTGCGATAGTTTCTTTGTTTTTGAGTTTTTTATATATCGTATATATTATCTATTTCCATTATGTTTGTTCAAGTGTTGTATACATTTTGTTCCCGTAACGTTTGTTTAAGTGTTTAGTTTGGACGTTTGCTTTTGGTTGCGCGGTGAGACATCACCATGGCATGAATGAAGGAAGTTTCTAATTAAGCACCGTAAAGGCGTCGAGCTTACGACGTAAAACAAGCATGTTTTATAGTTTTTCTTTTCGAATGTTTTTGGTTGTTGTTTGCTCACAAATTTTGATTGACTTATTTGAGGATGCTTTTGTGACTTTCCAAGTTGGTTCGTTTCAACTTGCGAATGTATGGTAATGATCTTGTTAAGTTTTGTACACGTCCGAGGTATGTATTTATCGCTTTCTATACTTTAGCATATTCATGATACTTAGGCATTTTACAAACTTCCATGCCATCCATTCTTTTGTATACTTGTTCTATTGTGAATCACTTTAGTTCCTAACCTTTTTGTGAGGTGGCTTTCCATTGTTCATATATGCCCGGAGAACCAACATTCTTGTTCTAACTGGATTTTATTATGTTGAATCTTTTGTTTGTGTTGATTATATAAATGCATGAAAAGGATCAAGGCAATTGTTTCATATTGAGCACAACCACCTTAGCCATATAGTCAATTCACCTTGTGAGTGTGTGAGAATTCGTAACCCCTTTGAGCTTTTTTATCCATGTTTTTATTTGAACTTAATGCTTGTCTATGAGTATTTAGTTCACTTATTTTTGAATGGATTTTGTTTTTTCTTGGAGCTCAACTTTGTGTTGTTGTATGGATTTGTTTTTCCTTGCCTTAGAAAGTAGGGAGTATTCACATGATGGTGCGGTTGAATTCAAGTTGGGGAGAGGATGATTGTATACTCATTGGTTGGATTCTATGTGGATTGAAAAAGAAAAGAAAAAAGAGAAAAATTTGTGAAAGAGAAAAAGAAAGAAAAAAGAAGAAAAAGAAAAATCCTTGAAAAAGGAAACAAAAAGAGTTTCAATAATTGTGCTAAATAAGTATTGTGTGTTGTGTAGCACTTGGGATTGTGGAAGAAGTTGGTTGAAATTTTGTGTGTGAATCTTGGTGAGTTTTCACTCCCTTAGGTTTAGGTAAGTTTTTGTTTCAATTACCTTTAGAAATTGCCCCTTGTTTGTTTACCCGACCACGTTACAACCTTGAAAGCCCTTGTGATTCTTGCCTTTGTATTTTCAATGTGAATTTGTAGATGTATGCATAATTTAGTCTTTTGTTTGCATGAGTGTTGTGTGAGTGTAAAGTACCTTATTGTGTGTTTTTCATCTACCGGTGATTGTTTTTGCTAGGTGTGATTCACTTTGGAACTTGTATTGTTTAAGAATGTTCGGCATGAATTTTTGTATTTTGCATTTGTTTCGTGACTATGTTGTCGTCGTAGTTTAGTGGTAAGTATTTACTTTTTGTGTGTACCGTTTTCATTTGAACCATTCAGCCGTTTTCGTTTTTCAAAACCTGTTGATTCGTCATTCTTTGGATATTGCTTGTACATTTTCAAGTTTGTTTGATTCTTATTTGTGGACAAACAATTAGGTAAGTTGGGGAGAGTTTGATAAGTGCGGAATGTACCTATTATTGTATATAAGTTTTATTGCACTTATCGATACTTTTTGTCTATATAGTTCAAATAAACCCCACTTTGTTTATAAATACGTGTAGTTTACGTTTTAGTGTATATATCGTGTAACGTGTAAATATTACGTAGTTTAATTGATTTTATCTCAGTTTTGTAGGTATTAAATAAAGGCTATCTTGCCATATTCTTGAAGAGCATTGAATAAGCTTTCCTGCGCTTCCGACCGTGCGTAAATCGGAGTTTCGGTGTGGAAGTTGTGGCCAAAATAAGGACTGGTTTTCTGTCTTGTTCGCACTGCGAACTGGCAGCGAGTGTTCGCACTGCGAAGGTCCCAGCGAAGGCTGGAAGTGAGTTACAAAAGAGAAATAAGCCAATGTTCGCACTGCGAATGGTTCGTTCGCACTGCGAATGGTTCGTTCGCACTGCGAATCAATGAAGGAAAGCAAAGGCGGTTTAGCAATCAGAGGCACTTGAAGTGCCATTTTTTGAGTCATTCGCACTGCGAATGATCATTCGCACTGTAAACCATGCAGAATTTGCAATGTATATAATTCATTTCAGTTACTTTTTTAGGGATGGTTTTGGGGATTCTTGTTCCTAACTCCATCAAACGTCATCTTTCATTGGAGAGCTTAGAAAACAACTGTGGAGCATGCATACAGATGAACCGGGGTGGATTGATCGTCGACCGGCTCTGGCAAACCGCGAGATGTTTGGTTCATTTCTCTTTTTCTTTGTGTTTTCTTCATTGGTTAGGTTGTGTATATGTATTGACTATGATCTCATGTATATTTGTCGCCTATGGCGTTGTATAAAACTTGCTTTACAAATCTTTATTGGTGATTGTCTCTGATTTTTGCTTTATGCGCGGGGTTTGGGTTGCGTTAGACATAACCTTCACGAACTTCGATTAGGGACGATTGTCTGTAAGTTTCTGGACTCTAGAGATAGATTTAGGAGCTAACAATCTTCAATAGGCGTCGAATCTTAATGCCTTCCGTGTTTCGAGGCTTTGCCCGCGAGAGTGATGAAGAGAGTGACACGGTTGTTCTCTCAACTTTGCGTTAGACATAACCTGTGTTGTGAACGATGCTGGGTGATATTGAGGAGTATTGTAGGTTGAGTGTAACTGGTCGGTAAGTTTAAGTTTGTAAGGAGTCGATTGTATGCATTGCCTGATAAGTGTCTTGGTACTGAAGAATGATGTCTTTTTGTTTTAATGTTTATTTTTCTGTTTTCATGTTTGAAACTATTTTAAACCAAACTCATAAACGCGAGAGACTGTCGAACGACATTCTTTCTCTCGAACCGATCTCTGTGGACACGACATAAATCCCGGAGGGAATTCTTCCGAAAATAAATATTTTTGCTTGCTTGCCCTGTTCTGCAACCAACAGTAAACAACGGGTTTTCCTCAGAATAATTCAAAAACCATCAAACAGCAGCGGAACCACCATAACCACAATAATCCAACATAAAAAGGTTTTCAAAATGAAACCATAGTCATCAAATAACAACAAAATAACAAATCAACAATGGTTCGACTCAACGACCCAACCTGATGTTACATTATCAGAGAAAGACCCTCTACATCAACCAAAAGCAAAATAAACTCCAAAAATCCTCGAAGGCATCCGCGGCTAATCCTGATCACCTGCACGTTACCCACGTGGAGGCAACATTCAAACAGACAAGGTGAGTAATCACAATTCATTATAATCAATATAAAAACAGAATATGCATAAAATGGCGTCATCATCATATACAACATCATCAGGGTCATTAAAAGAAAACATCAGAAATCATGATATCATAAATCACATCACTACCAAATAATTGCAATGCACAACAAGACTCATGCATGTGGTACCAATCGTCACAATCGATGGACACTAGGCCATCACCCTCCAAAGATCCCCGTCATTAGGATCGATTCTACACAAGAACCGGAGCACGTCAAAATTACCTCACATCCGCACAATGGGATTGAAGCCACAATAGACTGAAATCTAACTCACTAGACCGAAGTCCTAGAATGCTATGAATGCATGATGCACCACGTCAACATCATCATCATCAATAAAAGTCATTACGTGCATCATCATTCATCAAAATCTCATATTAATCATATCGTCATTTATTCATCAAAACATCATGAATCATCATTTCATAATCATCAATATCACTCATAATAAATCACATCAAAATAGTCATGTATCATCATCTCTTAATCATCCATATAACCCATAGTCATTCACATCATCATTTAGTCACCAAATATCCTATATAACATCTCATAATCATCAACATACTCGTGGTAATTCATATCTTCAATTAATCATCAAACATCATGTATAAACAGCTCATAATCATCAATATGCATCATGGTAATTCATATCATCAATTAATCATCAAACATCAAATATTCACAGCTCATAATCGTCAATATACTCATGGTAATTAATATAATCAATTATTCATCAAAACATCACGAAATCATCATCTCATAGTCATCAATAACATCCTGGTAAATCATCAGAAAAATCACAGCATCAAAACATCAAGACAGCACAAGAACCATAAAACAATTCGCGAACAGCAGGCATTCGCTAAATAGTTCACTTTGCGAACTTGTTCGCTGGGGTGTTCGCCTAGCGAGCTGCCAACGAACCCCAAAATCCCATACAAAAACCAGAGAGACCCCATTCTGTCTCTCCTCGCTACCCTCTATTCGCCTAGCGAAGTCATTCGCTGGGAGGTTCGCTTTGCGAACTCAAGCTCACACTCAGAATTACACATCAGTATTTCAATCACACTCATCACGCATTCGCTGCTCCATTCGCTTTGCGAATATGGGACGAATGTTCGCTTTGCGAAGGATTTATTCGCTTTGCGAAGTCGCGATTTTCTGCAAATCGCTGCTACGCATCAGTAGCATAACAGACCCAAAAACTCTTACGATTCCAGCCTCATTTAACCCAAAAACATCCCAAAAACATTCATAAGGCATTATGGCAACAAGGACACAAAACTTACGACTATTAGGTCGATTCATTAAACTATTCTAAACCTCCAAAATCACCTAACCCTTCACAAACTCTCAAGATTATCATAAACCCCATAAATCTCTTTCTCATAGAAGATCCCACATATCATCAAAGAAGGTTTACCCCAAAGGTCCACTTTTTATCCGAATCAATTCCACCCTCCATATTCATCAATCAATCCACGAAAATACCCCTAAATCACCAATTTACTCATAACCCACAAACCCACATAAACCTCATTAATACATCATAATTTCCTCAGTTTACTCATAAACCCACAACATCACATAAACCTCAAAATCCACTTTAAATACATCGAATCCCTATATTGAAAACAATGAAAGGTAATACTCCTCATACCTTAGATTGTCGGTTCCGAGCTTTCTCTATTGAGTCTTTGGAAACCTTCTCGAATCCTAACCTCTTCCCTTTTTTCCTCAGAGCTCTCGCCTTTTCCTTCTTTTCCACGGTCTAACAAAATGAATCCTATTCTCAAATTCTCCTTTTTGTTAAACCTAACGCTTGGACTTCTAAAATGGGTTTTCCCCATATTACCCTCACCAACTCCTCCTTAAAAGTCCAATTTACCCTTAATCCTTCTAATATTATTTAAATAGATAATAATACATTATATTCCATATTATATACTATTATTTAAATAAATAACCAAAATTCCACAAAAATACCGACGTCAACACAAACCACCAAAATTCACTAAAATTCACGAATATTATATTTAAATAAATTAAATAAATATTCTTACAAAATTGGGGTGTTACAACTCTCCCCCACTTAAAGAATTTTGGCCCTCGAAAATTGCCTCAAGGTAATAGAGTCGGATACGACCCCCTCAACTGATCTTCACATCTCAAGGCCAATTTTCCTTCTCTTTGGATCATCTTAATCTCCTCGGTCGTCTCCTGCACAATTTCAGGTCCGAGTACCACACTCTCGCCCGATTCATACCAACGCAATGAAGTCCTACACCTCCTTCCACACAAAGCTTCATACAACGTCATCCCAATGCTAGCATAAACTATTATCATGGGTAAACTCGATCAACGACAATGACTATCCCACGATCCACCTCGATCCAACACACAAGCTCTCAACAAATCCTCTAAGGATTGGATAGTCCTTTCTGTCTGACCGTCCGTCTGCGAATGATAAGCAGAACTCATCCTCAACTTACTACCTAAAGCATCTTGCAACCTCTTCCAGAACCTAGATGTAAATCTCGGATCTCTATCTGACACAATACTCGAAGGTATTCCATGCAACTTCACAATCTCCTCAATATACATCTCGGCTAACTTCTGCATAGAATGATTAATCTTCATCGGCAAGAAATGAGCTGATTTAGTTAATCTATCCACAATCATCTAAATAGAATAATTCCTTTTCTCAGTCTTCGGTAATCCCGACACAAAACCCATGGAAGTACTATCCCATTTCCATTCTAGGATATTCCACGGCCGCATCGTACCCAACGGCTTCTGATGTTCGATCTTCGACTTCTGTCAAATCAAACAAGCATAAACGAACTCAACAATATCCTTCTTCACAGAATGCCTTTCTCGATTTCTGGATCATCTGGAACACACACTCTACCTCGAAACCTCATCACACCATTCTCATCAATCCGGAATTTACCTATGTCATCTTGGTTAATTAACGTCAATTGGTCCACCAACTTCAAATCCACTTGCTGACCCACTTTGATTTCCTCCAAAATACCACTTGTCAGCTTCAACATTCCTAACTTCATATTGGCAAGAGTCTCTTCACACACCAAACTTAAATCTCAAAACTGTCCGATTAATTCTAATCCTTTCACTATAAGCATCAACATATGCAATGACTTTCTGCTCAACGCGTCAGCCACTACATTTGCTTTGCCCGGATGGTAATTCAAATCAAAGTCATAATCCTTCAATAATTCCAACCACATTCTCTGCCTCATATTCAATTCTTCTTGATTGAACAAGTACTTCAGACTTTTATGATCACTGAACACTTCAAACTTAGAGCCAAAGAGATAAGTCTCTAAATCTTCAACACGAACACCACAGCGGCCAACTCTAAGTCATGCGTAGGATAATTCCTTTCATGAACTCTCTATTGTCTCAAAGCATATGCAACAATCTGTCCATTCTGCATCAATACTCCACCAAGACCCATCTTCGACGCATCACAGTACACCACGAAGATTCGCTCGGATTAGGCAAAATCAACACTGGAGCGGTCGTCAACCTCTTCTTCAATTCCACAAAACTCTCTTCGCAAGCTAAATCCCACACAAAGGCTTGACTCTTTCAAGTCAACTGAGTCAAAGGTAATGCCAACTTAGAAAAGCCCCCGATAAACTTACGGTAATAACCTGCCAATCCCAAAAAACTTCGGATCTCAGTAGCAAACTTCAGAGTCTCTCACTGTAACACATCATCAATTCTAGAAGGATCTACAACAATTCCACCACTTGAAATCACATGGCCAAGAAAATTCACTTCCTTCAACCAAAACTCACACTTCAATGGTTTCACATACAACTTCTTCTCTTTCAACACTTGCAACACAGTCCTCAAATGCTCAGCATGCTCTTCTTCAGGCTTAGAGCATATCAGAATATCGTCAATAAAAACCACCATAAACTTATCCAAATACTCATGAAAAATCCGATTCATATATTTCACGAACACCAGGTGCATTAGATACGCCAACCGACATCACAACATACTCATAGTCATCATACCTCATCCTGAAAGCCTGATGATAACCAGACCTCAAATCAATCTTGCTAAACACATAGGCACTTACCAATTAATCCATAAAATCATCAATCCTCAGAAGTGGACACTTATTCTTGATCGTCACTTTATTCAACTGCCGATAATCAACACACAACCTCATACTTCCGTCCTTCTTCTTCACTAACAGCACAGGAGCACCCCACGGAGAAACACTCGATCGAACAAACTTCATCCCAAGCAACTCTTCCAATGGTTTCTTCAATTATCCTAACTCAGATGCAGACATCCGGTAAGGAGCCATTGACACCGGTCTCATACCTGGCGTCAAATCCGCCGCAACCTCTACCTCACGCTCTGGAGGCCAATCACTTACGCCATCGGGAAACACTTCCGAAATTTCACAAACAAAAGGCAAAACACCAACTTCTCCAGCTTCATTAATACTCAAAATTACCCTCAACATAAACGTCTCAGCACCATCCTGCATCGACTCATCAAAACCATCTGTAAGCACTTAGCTTAACTTCAAACAATTCATTGCGCACACCACTTAAGCTCGCAAGACATGTCTATCCCATCCAACATAATCCCGTCTATTATCAACAAGAGATTAAGGGTGATCAGTTCCTTAATTTGTCAATAACAGCCGACTATCATGAGGCGGTACAAACTATCTTATCAAACTATTGTAGCATCTAACACCACACTTAGCCATTGCTCCACCCTCGAAGCATCTTGGAGAAGCACCATTTTCTCCCCCACTTGTTTCATTCCCAACCTGCAAATGGAAAACAAAACAAGCATCGACAGTGTTTTCACACACATGTCGCACACTAGGGAATAAACAACATTAGACAACTTGGCCGGACAAACCGACCTGTCCTGATACCACTAATGTAACACCCTTTTCTACCCCACTAATATTGCAGCAGATTAAATCAAATATCATAGTAAAATCAGATTCACCTCAAAGGGTGCACATTTCTCAATAAATTCAATTAAACAAAATTGCTCCGTAAACAACGGGTTTTCCTCAGAACAATTCAAAAACCATCAAACAGCAGCGGAACCACCATAACCACAATAATCCAATACAAAAAGGTTTTCAAAATGAAACCATAGTCATCAAATAACAACAAAATAACAAATCAACAATGGTTCGACTCAACGACCCAACCCGATGTTACACTATCAGAGCAAGACCCTCTACATCGACCAAAAGCAAAATAAACTCCAAAAGTCCTCGAAGGCATTCGCGGCTAATCCTGATCACCTGAACGTTATCCACGTGGAGGCAACATTCAAACAGGCAGGGTAAGTAATCATAATTCATTATAATCAATATAAAAATAGGATATGCATAAAATGGCGTCATCATCATATACAACATCATCAGGGTCATCAAAGGAAAACATCAGAAATCATGATATAATAAATCACATCAATACCAAATAAATGCAATGCACAACAAGACTCATGCATGTGGTACCAATCATCACAATCGATAGACACTAGGCCATCACCCTCCAAAGATCCCCGTCATTAGGATCGATTCTACACATGAACCGGAGCACGCCAAAATTACCTCACATCCGTACAATGGGATTGAAGCTACAATAGACCGAAGTCTAACTCACTGGACCGAAGTCCTAGAATGCTATGAATGCATGATGCACCACGTCAACATCATCATCAATAAAAGTCATTACGTGCATCATCATTCATCAAAATATCATATTAATCATATCGTTATTTATTCATCAAAACATCATGAATCATCATTTCATAATCACCAATATCACTCATGGTAAATCACATCAAAATAGTCATGTATCATCATCTCTTAATTATCCATATAACCCATGGTCATTCACATCATCATTTAGTCACCAAACATCCTATATAACATCTCATAATCATCAACATACTCGTGGTAATTCATACCTTTAATTAAGCTTCAAACATTATGTATAAACAACTCATAATCATCAATATGCATCATGGTAATTCATATCATAAATTAATCATCAAACATCAAATATACACAGCTCATAATCGTCAATATACTCATGGTAATTCATATAATCAATTATTCATCAAAACATCATGAAATCATCATCTAATAGTCATCAATAACATCCTGGTAAATCATCAGAAAAATCACAGCATCAAAACATCAAGACAACACAAGAACCATAAAACAATTCGTGAACAACATACGTTCGCTAGATAGTTCGCTTTGCGAACCTGTTCGCTGAGGTGTTCGCCAAGCGAACTGCCAGCGAACCCCAAAATCCCATACAAAAACCAGAGAGACCCCATTCTGTCTCTCCTCGCTACCCTTTATTCGCCCAGCGAAGTCATTCGCTGGGAGGTTCACTTTGCGAACTCAAGCTCACACTCAGAATTACACATCAGTATTACAATCACACTCATCACGCATTCGCTGCTCCATTTGCTTTGCGAATCTGGGGCGAATGTTCGCTTTGCGAAGGATTCATTCGCTTTGCGAAGTCTCGATTTTCTGCAAATCGCTGCTACGCATCACTAGGAAAACAGACCAAAAAACTCTTACGATTCCAGCCTCATTTACCCCAAAAACATCCCCAAAACATTCATAAGGCATTATGGCAACAAGGACATAAAACTTACGACTATTAGGTCGATTCATTACAGTATTCTAAACCTCCAAAATCACCTAAACAGTCACAAACTCTCAAGATTCTCATAAACCCCATAAATCTCTTTCTCATACAAGATCCCACATATCATCAAAGAAGGTTTACCCCAAAGGTCCACTTTTTATCCGAATCAATTCCACCCTTCACATTCATCAATCAATCCACAAAAATACCCCTAAATCACAAATTTACTCATAACACACAAACCCACATAAACCTCACTAATACATCATAATTTCCTCAGTTTACTCATAAACCCACAACATCACATAAACCTCAAAATCCACTTTAAATACATCGAATCCCTATATTCAAAACAATGAAAGGTGATACTCCTCATACCTTAGATTGTCGGTTCCGAGCTTTCTCTCTTAAGTCTTTGGAAACCTTCTCGAATCCTAGCCTCTTCCCTTTTTTCCTCAGAGCTCTCGCCTTTTCCTTCTTTTCCACGGTCTAACAAAATGAATCCTATTCTCAAATTTCCTTTTTGTTAAACCTAACTGAAGATGGTTGGTTTATACCTGAGTGAATCGCACACTTAAAGATAACACAGAGTCGCCACCGAACTTTATTTAGTCCCAAAGGACAGGGAAAATATCGATAAAACCCAAGGGGAAGAGAAACGGGAACGGGAGTCGGTTATACGAAAGGAAGGTATTAGCACCTAACGCATCCGTCGTACCCGACGAGAACCATTTCGCTTGCTTCTAGGCTTGGATGGGTTATCTAGCTAAAGGCTTCTGGCTAAAAGAAGAGGAGAGAGAAGAGAAAAGAGAAGAAGAAAGAAAGAAAGAAGAGTGCTCGCGGAGGATTGGGGCCCTCGTGCCTACGTACCCTCATAGTGCAATGAGGAAATCAGAGCGTCGTAGTTCATGGAACCAAGGGACAGAAAGGAGGAAAGAAGAGGGAAGAAAGGAAGGGTGGAAGTGTGCTTGCCAAGATCATCGTGATCTCGTGCCTACGTATCATACACTCGAAAGAATGCAAAATCAGAGCTTCCATAGTTCGTGGAACCAAACGGAAAACAAAACAAGAAAGAGAGAATTGGTGTCAAAACCAAGAGCAAAAGGGAAAGAAACTCTACTGGGGAAAACCGAACAGTAAGAGCGATTGCACCAGAAACTTGAAAGGAATGGTGTCAAAACCAAGAAAGAAAAAGGAGGGAAAGAAACTCCGCTGGGGATAACAAAGAGGATTGGTGTCAAAACCTAGAAAGTAAAGGAGTGAAAGTGACTGAAAGGGCTCCACAGGGGAAGGAAAGATTAATGAACTGCTAGGAACCAGAGGGTAAGCGACCCTACTGGGAAACAAACAAAAAGATGGTGTCAAAACCAAGAGTTAAGGAGACTCGGTATGTTAACTGACTGGCAGTGGTTAACCGAAGAGAGAGAGAGAGAGACTCTGGTGGGGAAAAGAAGCTGGTGTCAACAGACGGACTGTGATGAACCAAAAAAAGAGAGTACTGAACCACGGGAAGGTGTTTGACTCTGAGGGGATATCGGTATGTTAACTGACGAACAGTGGTTAACCGAGGAAAGAAAGGATTGCAACTCTGAGGGGATAGAGAAGCATTGGTTTTAACAGCAAAACTGTGATCAACCAGAAGAAAGGGTATAGGACCGATCGAAAGTCGTGACCCAAAAGAGATGTTGGTACTGACCAAACAAACAGTACTTGACTAACGAAGAAGGGTATTGAACCAAAAGAGGTTGCTAACCGCTGGGGGATTCAGTTTTAACAGAAGAAACTGTGATGAACTGAAAAGGAAATGAGTGATTAACCAAAAGAAGGTGATTAACTCAAAAGGCTCAGTATTTTAACAGACAGACTGTGGTTAACTGAAAAAATGGGTGACTAACCAAGAGAAGGTGATTAACCCGAGGAAACTCAGTGTTTTAACAGATGGACTATGGTTAACTGAGAAGAAATGCAAGGATTGGTGTCAACTGACAGGCAGTGATAAACCAAACAAAGGGAGAAGAACCAAGAGAAGGTTGCGAACTCTGCAAGGAAATTGGTTGTAACAGGAGTACTGTATTTAACCAAGAGAAAGGGAATTGAAACTCTTCAGGGGAATCAAAAGACCATGATCGACCGCAAGAAAAGAATAAGGTATTGAAACAAAGGCAGCTTGCTAACCCAATAAACAATGAACTTAACCAAGAAGGTGATTGATCAAAAGAGGGATTGAAAGAGATATGAGTAAACAGCGTAACAGCTTCAGTTTGTACAGTGCTCCATTGCAAGGCGTAGCGCGAAACTCCAACTCCGCAGGGGATCTAGAAAAAGAAGCTCTAAAGAGATCCTAAAGAGAGGGAAGGGGAAGATCAACCAATCGGAACTTGGTTTCGATCAATTAATCAAAGGGAAATGCTATGCTAACAATTTTCCAAAAAGGATGAAAAATCATTAAAGCAAAAGGTGTGAATCATTGGTTATACAAGATTAAATTTGTTCAATCAAGAACAAACTTAATGCAAAGCAAGAACAAAATGCAAAAATAGTACCAAAAGAAGATTAGTATGAATTGCAAACATGTTAACAAGTGATCAAATGGAACGCTAAATGTTCATGAACAAACATTGCCAAAGTTGCAAATAAAAGGAAAATGAAAAGTCGAGCATCGAAAGTTGACAAGCATGCTTCAAACAGAAGTGAAATGACACTTAAAACATCCACCAATATCAAGCACATTGATACATGGAGGTTAAAGGAAGAAAGCATGGCAAACACACTTGAAAATGCAAGAAAATGGCCAATATGTACAGTGGCAACCGGTTACTCACCACGCGTTAACCGGTTACTTGCTTGAAAACCTGCGTTTTTGGTGAAAATTACACTGAGTAACTGGTTACTCACCACACATTAACCGGTTACCACTGTGACAATGGCAAAAATAACAGAAAAAACAGTTTTCCAAAAGTGACTTTCAGCACTTAATCACTTATACCAATCACCACATGCTAGGGCATGAATTTGTGCACGAAAATTACATCATGTAAGAGCAATTAACACAAATTGAAAGCAATAATCCTGGAAATCAAAGATCAAGCAATGGCATGGCAAATCAAACCTAAAACGATCAAAATTACATCGTAAATGCGCAGAAACGATCGAAACAGAGAGTAAAGTAAGATCCACCAACCTACAAGGCTGAGATGTGCCTTGGTAATTGTTGCAAAGGATTCTTGATGCAGAAAATCAAAGAAAACCAGGGGAATCTTCAATTTGTTGACGAAACGCGTCGAAACCGAGCAAAATACGATAAAGCTTCGAAATGCGAATTCGAACCGTTGAATGTTGCAGCAAATACTCAAGATTAATCCACAAGCCAAAATAAATCCAGAAATCCAAGTACAATAGCAAGAATGATGAAGGTTGAGCTCAAGAAATAATCACTTTTGATGTAAAAGTGATTATCCTTCAATGTAGAAATTAAGCTTTGGTGAGGTTTTGGAAGAGAATTGAGATGAAGATGAAGATGTAGCAGAGGAAAATCAGAGAGAATGTGAGAGAATTGAGAGTGAAGAAAGTGTGAATTTGTGTGAAAATGGTGAGAAAATGATGGGTGATTATAGAGAATGGTTGAGATCCTTGAAAAATGAGGGAAGCTTTGTTTATATAGACTTTTAGTTTGGAGTGTGAAAGGGTTGGAATTAGGTTTGGACTTAGCTTTGGGTGGCTTAGAACTAGGCTAGGAGTTAGTTACACTTGACTCACCGAGTCAAGGTGGTTAACTCGGTTAGTTAGAACCAACTCGGTAACAATCCCAATGTGAGCTCCAATATCCAAAGGTCCACAGACTTGGAAATCAAGGAACATGGTGCACTTGTTTTAGAGTTAAGCATTGGAATAAATGCACTTGGAATGTCTTGAAATGTCTAGAGATGTCTAGAATGTTCCACACACTGCTAGAATCAAGTAGAACCAAAGACCAAAGAGAGTGCATGGCTGCTGTCCCAAAATTGTAGCAGGAACTGAAATTTTGCACTGAGTAACCGGTTACTCACCACACGTTAACTGGTTACTTCAGTCAATTTTTGCCCAAATTACTTAGGAAATGATACTGAAGTCCCGGTTTTGATTTTCCACCTCTTGTTTTGATGAATAAATATGGAAACCTTTATTTTTAGCTTGATTTGATGATGTGGTGATCTTGTGAGGATGCAATTAACCGGGCTTGGAAAACCTGAATATCCTACAACAAAAATGAAAGAGGAAAAATGTGAATGCGTATGCTAGCGATGCGAATGCACATGCTTATGCAAAAAGGCAAAAGAGGGAGGTCAAATTACGGGTTACGACAGCTGCCCCTATTTAATCCTATTGGACCTGAATGTACGAATTGCGCTAGCTTTTCTATGATTCGAGGTTGAAGGGGAATAAATAAAAGAGTAGCTCAAAAATTTGGCCGACGGCGACAAAAGAAGAGTTTGGAGAGTGTTTGAAGTTGATAGGTGCAAAGTTTGGCTGAATATCTGCCGAGGGATGAATCAGGCCAAAAGAAAGGGAGTATGCTCGATGCACATGCTATGTATGCATTTTATATGATGATTGATATCATGCAATGCAAGGATGCAAGTTAAGATACAATGTCACAAGCTGGCAGATTCTGGAGGGACCAAAGAAAGAGACTTTGAAAACGTTTTCCAGACGCGAACTGGACTTGAAAAATGTGCCAGATGAGAACCGGTCTTTGAGAAAGGTGTGCCAGACGAGAACGGGACTTTGGAAAAGTGTGCCAGATGAGAACTGAAAAAGTTTGAATGAATCAGACGGGAACTGACTGAATTTTGTAAAGATAGGTCAGACGAGAACTGACTACCAGACGAGAACTGGGATTTGAAGGGCAAGGTCCGATGGGAATTGACTACCAAATGAGAACTGGATTTGAAAGAGATACGTCAAACGAGAATTGAATACCAGATGAGAATTGGCTTTGAAAGAGGTACGTCAAGCGAGAATTGACCACAAGGCAAGGATTGAATTATGTAAGGATAGGTCAGACGGGAACTGACCACCAGACGAGAACTGGGCTTCGAGGAGACAAGTCAGACGGGCACTAACTACCAAAAGAGAACTGGGTTTGAAAGAGATAAGTCAAACGAGAATTGACTACTAGACGAGGACTGGGTTTGAAAGAGACACAGTCAAACGAGAATTGACTACCAGACGAGAACTGGATTTTGATAGAGACATGTTCGAACTTGTACGACGTAATGCTCTACCTTGACGAATATGTTGTGCATTTGAGGATACAATAAGATGATGATTACTATATGCAGAATGTTAGTGATCAGGTTTTGAGGATATGTGATCGGGCTTATGCCAATGCTCCATGCTAGACCGGTGAACGCTATGCATGAGTGAAGCGACATGATTAATGCATGAGAATGATCTATGCAATGGTTCTTGAGAATTTGTCAAGTGTGTTTGTCATGGGAGACGGAAAATTTGAGGTTAGAGTATAAGCCATAAAGACGCGATTCCCCAACACCTACTTCAGGATCAATAATTGTTGATGCCATTGCTCCTACCTCAAAATAGGGAGAAGACTTGTACTTTAGTAGCATGTCTCTGCCCCAGTCTGTTAGGTATCTGTATGGATTGCCCCAATCACAAATTTGACTTGCCCCAGTGTATTGGAACAGTGTGCCCTGATTAACTACCTCTTGGAAATGTTGATCTCTTGTGCTCTTGAGATGGTCTGCCCTGGCAGGAGCTCTGAAGTGATTTTACTCCTGGCTGATCGATCTTTGGAGGAATGTCTTTGACCAAGTGATCTTTGAGAGATTTGTCGAATCTCGACGTGATTGGCCCAGATTGACTGAATCCTAAGGTGGCTAGGCCCTGTTGCTCAACAGAGTTTTCAGGCATTTTGCCCCTTTGAGATGATCCAACTTTCCATTGCGGAAACTTTCTTGATGTCAAGTGTGTGTTTGCAAGTAAAAAGTGTTTGTTTTGAAAATGATAATGTTAATGCCATGCATATGTCAGTTTTAAAACCTAAGTATGTTCACTAAAATTATGACATATGGTGAATGGATCACCATTCAGAATGCCATGTCAGTATCGGCAGAAATGATAAGCAAATCTTTATGAGTCAGGTCTGACGTGACCCTACCGTAGTATGCTTTCGAAATAACCCTGCTTCAGTTTGGTCTTTTGAGGGTTGTAACGTGGTCTGGTTCATGGTTTAAGAAAGAAAGGATATAAGGCTCAAAAATTATTTTACCCCACCCATTCTCCTTGATGTTCTCCAGTCCTACGTTCAGCTAGTTTGACACAAGCGTTCATCTTTCAAAAAAGGTTTTGAACGATGGAAGTGACGGTGAAGGAACCGACAAGGGTTTTGGAGCGACAACCACTCACCTTTTGTTTTTGTGACATGTGATCACACGAACTTGTTATTATTGAGGATCTTTCTCTTTTGATTCTCTGTTTTGTTCTTTTTGTTTTCCCTAATTTTGCGTAGACTGATTATTTTGAATTTGCAGTCTATCGGGATGCCCTAATTTTTGCCTAAGTCATTTGTTTTTGAATTTTTGACTTAGCGGGCTTTTATTCTTTTGCATTTTTTTTTGCTTTTATGATTTTGATTTTTTTCCTCGAACAAAATCGTGTGACATGTGTTTGTTTGATTTGTAAGGGTGAGTTGTGACTGCCTCATTCCTTTGGTCGGTGAGGGACAACCAATGTGGAATTATGATTTTTTCGACCTCTTGCGAGGGATAGGGTGTGGTTGATCCTCAGATGGGGTACTCCTCTTTTGAAATTTGAACGCATGGTCAAACTAGTTGAAGACTACCCTGCCCCTGGTTAAGATTGAGGTTTATTTTTTTTGCACAGAAAGAAACTCCTACTTCAAGGCCCAAAGGGGTTGACTAGGGATTATCCTCCTTATACCTCTGGTGTTTGGGGATTTGAACAAATGCCTTACATCGTCAGCAGGGTTTTATTCAAAAGCCTACAGACAATGATCTCATGTCCTTTTGATTTCATCATTCTCTTTTCTTGGTTTTGCTTGATCAAATGTGCGATACAGATAAAAAGTATGAGTGAACACGAATGAATTTATTCAAAACATGCATATTCATTTCATTATTATTATCATCTGAAAATAAACAAGTTTTACAAATGACCAGTGCTTGACAAACAAAAAGATTACAAAATGGAAAAGATGTAGTTCCATAATGATTGCTGATGTTGAGGAAGTGCTCTCAGGCTTGATCGATTATTTCAAGGGATGCTTTTGCAATCTGGCCCTTACACGGACACAGGATTTCCGTTTACCCACAGATTCTCACCTTGAATGGCTAAGTGCTCCTTGTCAATCAACTGACCTTAGCTTTGAAAGCGTTAAACTCCTCAGTCGAATGTCCAGCCGACCCAGCATGATATCCGCATTGCACATTGGGATCATACCCAGGTGGGAATGGTTCTGGTGGAGGCTTCAGAGCTTTGGGAACCACCAGTGAGTTCTGAACCAGATATGGGAGAAGTTGAGTGTATGTCACAGGAATCGGATCTAGAGGAGCATTCCTTCGTTCTAGATTGTTCTGGGGCTTGCGGTGGTTCTGGAGCTCTCGGCCTTGGGCTTGCTGATTATAAGCCTGAGGAGGCTGTTGATATGGTGGTTGTTGATACTGTGCAACTGCAATGTAAGGGTACGGATGGTATGGCATGGGCGCCATAGGAGTTTGTGTTCGAAAGTAGACACCAGCCATGATAGCATTTGTTTCCTCTTCCTTTTCTTCAGAGAACCCGCCTTGTGGCTTATTGACCCCTGATTGTTGATTCACAATGCCAACAATTTTCCCTGTTTTAAGCCCATTCTCAATGCGTTCCCCAATGGTCACAACATCAGCGAAATTTGAGGATGAGCTATCAACCATCTTCTCATAGTACAAACCCTGAAGAGTGCCCATGAATATGTCTACCAACTGTGTCTCCGATATAGCAGGCCAGACTTGTGAAGCCATCTCAAGCCACCTTTGAGCGTATTCTCTGAATGATTCACCAGCCTTTTGAGCTTGATTTTGTAACTGCAATCTGGTAGGCACCAAATCAAGATTGTATTTGTATTGTTTCACAAATGCTTCAGAGAAATCCCTCCAAATACGGATTTTACTGCGCTCTAGGCTCATGTACCAATCCATTGAGGCACCAGACAAACTATCTTGAAAACAATGAATAAGCAGTTCATCATTATCAATATAGGATACCATCTTCCTGCAATACATAGTGATGTGACTACGTGGGAAACTCAAGCCTTTATACTTTGGTAGCTCAAGTCTTTTGAATTTCTGCGGTAGCACAACATTCGGAACCAAACACAAATCTTTGGCTTCCATGCCAAAAGCAAAAAACCCTTCAATAGCTCTGATACGGTCTTCTAACAACTTGTAGTCTGCAGGTCTACTCTGATTAGTGGGTCTGACAAGCATCTGAGGATTTGGAGGTTGAGATGCGGCTGGAGCAAGCCCTCAAGGAGAAGTAAACTGAGATGGATGTAACACCCCAAAATTAACTATCTGACCCGAAGTCGGACCCATATGAACATAATATGGATAACCAGGAGGAGGTGCCATAGTAGTTGCAGATGCCCCAGGGTAAGGCATTCCAGAATGAGCATTGGGAACAACAGCTTGAGCAGATTGAGACAAGACTGGAACATGAACATGTTCATCTTCATCATGGGTCTCCATATCATTTGGCACAGGAGCCTAACGAGTCTGTGTTTGAGGAATCTCATAATCACCTGGGTTCACCACAGGAGGTGGAATAGGAATAGGCATGCCCCACGGGTAAGCAACAAAATTCCAATTAGGCACAGGCATGGCAAGAGTTTGATAAGGCGCGAAGGTACCACCATTGGCAATCTGATGAGTGAAATTCGGGGGCATACCCCAAGGATAGGCAACAGGCATCCTATTCGGACCAGGCTGAGAGCTTGGCAAATTGACAGTAGTTTGAACAACACTCCTGACTGGTACTTCAACAACAACAGGAGAAGAAGTAACAACAGTTGCATCAATGACAGTTGCCACAGCAGCAGCGGTAATAGTGGCATCCCTCCGAGTACGAAGGAGTTCCATGATGGCATCCATGTTATCCTGGAATTGACCCATCCTACCCTGAAACTGAGTCAAAGTTTCTGTGTAAGCGGTATTCTCAGAATCGGCCATGATTCTTGATCTGTTGGATCTGATGAAGTACCGGTGTCGGGTTGTCGTTGTCTTCTGGATGATGAAGGGAAAAAGTGATCTATTTCTGGTTTGGATGTATGCAATGCAAATGCATGTATGCCTATGTTGTTTATGCAGGTAGCATGCAAATGAGATATGCGACACCCAATGATGCAAAGGTTAGATGATGCAAAGGTTCAACATACATATGATGATGCAATAACAATATGCAATAATGTAAGTTAGAGATGCAACATCTTCTGCATAATCGGCATATACAACTCTGCTTAGGTGCGAAGATCTGACGCGCATGAGAAAAAAAAGTATGAGGTGGCTTGGTTTCCTGCAAAAACCCATATCCCTCTCACAGGTGTGATCTAGACACAACAAGGTGGTCCCTAGAAAGGTCGCCCAAACCATAGGACTCAGAGTGAAAACCCCCCGCCGTAGTGAATTCTCACAGGACTGAAGTATTTTCAAGCGAATCACGATCTGGGATGTGGCTCTCGTGATAACCCAACGCATAAAACGCAGGCCTCATGACTATCTACGTTCTAGCCTATGTGTATGCTAAGCCCGGTGTTAGGACTTTCCTCTCCAATAATATCTACCCATCCCTACAACAGCAGAAAAATAGCAGATATCCAGAATATACAGCATATGAATATTCAAAGCTGTAAAGAAATGCAGTAAATAAACATAAAGCTAAAGCATAAATATAAAGTGAATAAAGCGCAAAATATAAACACCCAAACAAGCAAGAAAAGCAAACAAAACTAAGCGAGACCCCAACCTGCAAAAGCAAGGACTCCCCAGCAGAGTCGCCAGCTGAAGATGGCTGGTTTATACCTGAGTGAATCGCACACTCAAAGACAACACAGAGTCGCCACCGAACTTTATTTAGTCCCAAAGGACAGGGAATATATCGATAAAACCCAAGGGGGAAGAGAAACGGGAACGGGGGTCGGTTATGCGAAAGGAAGGTATTAGCACCTAACGCATCCGTCGTACTCGACGGGAACCATTTCGCTTGCTTCTAGGCTTGGATGGGTTATCTAGCTAAAGGCTTCTGGCTAAAAGAAGAGGAGAGAGAAGAGAAAAGAGAAGAAGAAAGAAAGAAAGAAGAGTGCTCGCGGAGGATTGGGGACCTCGTGCCTACGTACCCTCATAGTGCAATGAGGAAATCAGAGAGCTGTAGTTCATGGAACCAGGGGACAGAAAGGAGGAAAAAAGGGGGAAGAAAGGAAGGGTGGAAGTGTGCTCGCCAAGATCATCGCGATCTCGTGCCTACGTATCATACATTAGAAAGAATGCAGAATCAGAGCTTCCGTAGTTCGTGGAACCAAACGAAAAACAAAACAAGAAAGAGAGAATTGGTGTCAAAACCAAGAGCAAAAGGGAAAGAAACTCTACTGGGGAAAACCGAACAGTAAGAGCGATTGCATCAGAAACTTGAAAGGAATGGTGTCAAAACCAAGAAAGAAAAAGGAAGGAAAGAAACTCCGCTGGGGATAACAAAGAGGGTTGGTGTCGAAACCATGAAAGTAAAGGAGTGAAAGTGACTGAAAGGGCTCCACAGGGGAAGGAAAGATCAATGAACTGCTAGGGACCAGAGGGTAAGCGACCCTACTGGGAAACAAACAAAAAGATGGTGTCAAAACCAAGAGTTAAGGAGACTCGGTATGTTAACTGACTGGCAGTGGTTAACCGAAGAGAGAGAGACTCTGGTGGGGAAAAGAAGCTGGTGTCAACAGATGGACTGTGATGAACCAAAAAAAGAGAGTACTGAACCACGGGAAGGTGTTTGACTCTGAGGGGACAACGGTATGTTAACTGACGAACAGTGGTTAACCGAGGAAAAAAACGATTGCAACTCTGAGGGGATAGAGAAGCATTGGTTTTAACAGCAAAACTGTGATCAACCAGAAGAAAGGGTATAGGACCGATAGAAAGTCGTGACCCAAAAGAGATGTTGGTACTGACCGAACAAACAGTACTTGACTAACGAAGAAGGGTATTGAACCAAAAGAGGTTGCTAACCGCTGGGGGATTCGGTTTTAACAGAAGAAACTGTGATGAACCGAAAAGGAAACGAGTGAGTAACCAAAAGGAGGTGATTAACTCAAAAGGCTCAGTATTTTAACAGACAGACTGTGGTTAACTGAAAAAATGGGTGATTAACCAAGAGAAGGTGATTAACCCGAGGAAACTCAGTGTTTTAACAGACGGACTGTGGTTAACTGAGAAGAAATGCAATGATTGGTGTCAACTGACAGGCAGTGATTAACCAAACAAAGGGAGAAGAACCATGAAAAGGTTGCGAACTCTGCAAGGAAATCGGTTGTAATAGGAGTACTGTATTTAACCAAGAGAAAAGGAATTGAAACTCTTCAGGGGAACCAAAAGACTATGATCAACCACAAGAAAAGAATAGGGTATTGAAACAAAGGCAGCTTGCTAACCCAATGAACAATGATCTTAACCAAGAATTTGATTGATCAAAAGAGGGATTGAAAGAGATAGGAGTGATCAAGGATCGACTCGACTGGGCAAGAGGGTACACTACCGCCTAGAGTAGTCAGAATGAGAGTAGGAATTCTCCTTTCTCATTCCTTCTCTAACACACAAGGTGTAATGCAGAAGTTAAAACGGACAACATAACAGCTCCAAGTTGTACATTGCTCCTCGTGTTGTGAAATGAACATCGTAACAGCTTCAGATTGTACAGTGCTTCATTGCAAGGCGTAGTGCGAAACTCCAATTCCGCAGGGGATCCAGAAAGAGAAGCTCTAAAGAGAGGGAATGGGAAGATCAACCAATCGAAACTTGGTTTAGATCAATTAATCAAAGGGAAATGCTATGCTAACAATTTTCCAAAGAGAATGAAAAATCATTAAAGCAAAAGGTGTGAATTATTGGTTATACAAGATTAAATTTGTTGAATCAAGAACAAACTTATTGCAAAGCAAGAATAAAATGCAAAAATAGTACCAAAAGAAGATTAGTATGCATTGCAAACATGTTAACAAGTTATCAAATGGAATGCTAAATGTTCATGAACAAACATTGCCAAAGTTGCAAATAAATGGAAAATGAAAAGTCGAGCATCGAAAGTTGACAAGCATGCTTCAAACAGAAGTGAAATGACACTTAAAACATCCACCAATATCAAGCACATTGATACATGGAAGTTAAAGGAAGAAAGCATGGCAAACACACTTGAAAATTCAAGAAAATGGCCATTCTGTACAGTGGTAACCGGTTACTCACCACGCGTTAACCGATTACTTGCTTGAAAACCTGCGTTTTTGGTGAAAATTACACTGAGTAACCGGTTACTCACCACACGTTTACCTGTTACCACTGTGACAGTGGCAAAAATAACAGAAAAAACAGCTTTCCCTAAGTGATTTTCAGCACTAAATCACTATTACCAATCACCACATGCTAGGGCATGAATTTGTGCACGAAAATTACATCATGTAAGAGCAATTAACACAAATTGAAAGCAATAATCATGTAAATCAAAGATCAAGCAATGGCATGGCAAATCAAATCGAAAACGATCGAAATTACATCGTATATGCACGGAAACGATCGAAACAGAGAGTAAAGTAAGATCCACCAACCTACAAGGTTGAGATGTGCCTTGGTAATTGTTGCAAAGGATTCTTGATGCAGAAAATCAAAGAAAACCAGAGGAATCTTCAATTTGTTGACGAAACGCGTCGAAATCGAGCAAAATACGATAAAGCTCTGAAATGCGAATTCGAACCCTTGAATGTTGCAGCAAATACTCAAGATTAATCCACAAGCCAAAATAACTCCAGAAATCCAAGTACAATAGCAAGAATGATGAAGGTTGAGCTCAAGAAATAATCACTTTTGATGTAAAAGTGATTATCCTTCAATGTAGAAATTGAGCTTTGGTGAGGTTTTGGAAGAGAATTGAGATGAAGATGAAGATGTAGCAGAGGAAAATCAGAGAGAATGTGAGAGAATTGAGGGTGAAGAAAGTGTGAATTTGTGTGAAAATGGTGAGAAAATGATGGGTGATTGTAGAGAATGGTTGAGATCCTTGAAAAATAAGTGATGCTTTGTTTATATAGACTTTTGGTTTGGAGTGTGAAAGGGTTGGAATTAGGTTTGGACTTAGCTTTGAGTGGATTAGAACTAGGCTAGGAGTTAGTTACACTTGACTCACCGAGTCAAGGTGGTTAACTCGGTTAGTTATAACTAACTCGGTAACAATCCCAATGTGAGCTCCAATATCCAAAGGTCCACATACTTGGAAATCAAGGAACATGGTGCACTTGTTTTAGAGTGAAGCATTGGAATAAATGCACTTGGAATGTCTTGAAATGTCTAGAGATGTCTAGAATGTTCCACACACTGCTAGAATCAAGTAGAACCAAAGACCAAAGAGAGTGCATGGTTGCTGTCCCAAAATTGTAGCAGGAACTGAAATTTTGCACTGAGTAACCGGTTACTCACCACACGTTAACCGGTTACTTCAGTCAATTTTTGCCCAAATTGCTTAGAAAATGATACTGACGTCCCTGTTTCGATTTTCCACCTCTTGTTTTGATGAATAAACATGGAAACCTTTATTTTGAGCTTGATTTGATGATGTGATGATCTTGTGAGGATGCAATTAATCGGGCTTGGAAAACCTGAATATCCTGCAACAAAAATCAAAGAGGAAAAATGCGAATGCGTATGCTAGCGATGCGAATGCACATGCTTATGCAAAAAGGAAAAAGTGGGAGGTCAAATTTCGGGTAACGACACTAACTCTTGGACTTCTAAAATGGGCTTTCCCCATATCACCCTCACTAACTCCTCCTTAAAAGTCCAATTTACCCTTAATCCTTCTAATATTATTTAAATAGATAATAATACAATATATTCCATATTATATACTATTATTTAAATAAACAACCAAAACTCCACAAAAATACCGACGTCAACACAAACCACCAAAATTCACTAAAATTCACGAATATTATATTTAAATAAATTAAATAAATATTCTTACAAATTTGGGGTGTTACAGTTTGTGATATCTTTTAGCTCAGATTCAATTGTTTGTATGTTTATTCTCATGATCCCTTAGACTATTGGTTCAACCTCATCTCCAATAATTTGAATTAATATAGTCTTAGGTTTTGATCTAGCATGATGACTTATAGGATAACCTCCCTTTTAATCTTAATTTCGGGCATGATATTAGGTTAGACTTTTCGTTTCGCTTAAGACTATAATCTCTTCTAGATCAGATTCGAAAGGAAATGAGCCCATCCGTTGACTACCATGTCATATTTAGGACAACTTAGCCTAGCTTACTCCTTCCTTCCCTTTCCATCCTAGCCTTAGGATTAGAGTCGCCGTACTCTATGGAATTGTTTTGCCATGAACATTTTCCTTTCCTTTCATCTTAGCCTTAGGATTATAGTCGTCGTGCTCTATCCGAGTGTCTTGCCAGAGACACTTCTTTTCTCTTTTATCCTAGCCTTAGGATTAAAGTCGCCGTACTCTATGTAAGTTCCTGCCATGGACACTTACTCACTTACCTCCCTTTTAACCTAGCCTTAGGTTTAGAGTCGCCACACTCTATGTAAGTGTCCTGCCACGGTCACTTACCTCCCCCTTGGAACCTTGACCACAATCAAGAGTTCCTCACCCGTAGTGAGGGGAACTACGAATGCTTTGGTTTAATTCTCGTCAGGATACGTAGGCACGAGATGCGATGTCTTGGCGAGCATACTTACATAAACCCCTAGGTCCTTACCTTAGCGCATTTCCCTTAGCAAGCAGATAATAACATAACACAAATAAAACAAGAGGTTCTTGTAGAGTACTACATATACTTATGATGCTAACACCTTCCCTAGGTATAACCAACCCCCGAACCTTAGATCTCGTAGTTGTGTTGTTACATAGCGCACTTAGTGTTTTTTCGGTCTTCACCCTTTGGATAAATCAAAGTTTTGTAGTGAATTAAGATTTGTGATTCAAGTTAACTAATAGCTTGATATCCGATTCTCACTGCAACACCAATCAATTGAGAATATTGTTCTTAAGTAATTGTGGTAACAAGGTTACTTGCAGTGCCTTCTTCCCCATTGTTAACCACATATTACGTATCAACATGAGATGCACTAGATGCATTTGTAGAAGCTTGCTTTTTAGCAAAAGTAGGAGGGAAGCCATGCTTACGATAACATACATCAATTGTATGACCTGATCTGTAAAAAAAATGTACATTCTACTATCCTTTTTAGGATTAGAGGAACCACGAAAAGAATTGGGATTTTTACCACGATCAAAATTTTTTCTAGAATCATAGGCATTGATTAAAGTGTTAGCTTCATCGAGATTGATCTTGGAATCCACTTTGGAAAGTAAAGAAACATTGCTACTTTCTTCTTGTATTAACATAGAATAAACTTTGTTTATGGATGGAAGTGGACCCATTAACAAACTTGAGTCTTAATGACAGAGAACTTATGATTCAAATCTGTCAAGGAGAAAATCATGTGCACTGCGCATAGCTTCACATCGACATTGCTGAGCACAAGTACAACTTGGGATAGGTCTGTGAGAGTTCAATTCTTCCCACAATCCATGCAACTCAGTGAAGTAATCAAGTACAGATTTAGAACTTTGTTTGAGAGTGTTGATCTCAACACGCAAGTTTGAAACACGGATACGATCACCTTTAGAAAAGCGTTCATTGAGATTGTTCCATACATCGAGAGCATTTCCAAGAACACGATGGTTTGAGCAATTGGAGCATTGACTGAATTCAGAATCCATGAATTTACTAAACAGATGCATCGTTCCCATGCAGAACGATTAAGATCAAGCATATTTAGAATACGAATAGAAACATCAATGAAAGAAATCTTGTTCTTAGCTTTAAGGTCCCGTTGCATCGATCTTGACCAAGTAATGTAGTTAGAACCATTCATTTGAGGTGTAATGCTAACCGATTTTGGACTTTCACTAGGATGAATGTAGTACACCAAATCAACATCACCATTTGTAATGCGATTTGCAGTGGGATCGTTTTGTGGGCATGGTGAAAAAGAATCAAAACAAAAGGGAGAAACAAAAAGAATTACAAAGAAAGATTTGCAGAGGTAAAGTGTGAAGAAGAATCAAGAAAAAGAAGATGAATCACCAACTGATTTATAGCAGAAGCGAAAGGGATGAAATGTGAATTGAAAGCGATGATACCATATTATGCTTCATGAAAGATAGCATGAGAAACAACATGAAGATGAGAAACAATGTGAAGAAGATTAGAAAGGAGAAGTATCATTCTCATGTATTAATAGAGATTGAGAAAAGTATATATACAAGAGAATTACATGCTAGTTGCTTAAGGCACAAGTAAACTAATTAGTGTAACTAACTTGTTCTTAGTGTAACTAACACAAGTAACTTTCAAACTAACTATTAACTTTCATAATTTATTAATAAGAAATATTATTTATAGATCAGTGTAATGCTGCTGCTATCTATATATAGCACATAAGGTCCAACATCCATTGAAGCATATGCACCTTTAGTTCATTCAAATACACTATATTTATTTCATTTTAAAGAAAAAAACATTTACTCATAGATTAAAATGTTTACTCAACACAACAAACAATATATTTAAAATATATTAAATTGGAAAACTTAAACACAACAAAAATAAATTAACAGCTTTGGATTCTCCATTACATAAAAAAAAATCAACTTGAATGTTGTGTTATGAAACTTGTTTGGAAGGAAATGGCGGAGTGGTTAGGATTCGAAGTTTTAGAATCTAACAATTTGAAACAGAATTTTTTGATTTGGTGTGGTTTTGCTAGGAAGGTGGGAATGAGGAGAGGGAGGGAGGGTTGTGTTTGGCTTGCGGTTATTTGGTCCATTTGGTTGTTGAGAAATGGAATTATTTTTAGAGGCGATTCTTGGAACGTTTTAGATTTGGTGTGGAGGATTAAAGCTCTGGTGTGGAGATGGTCGTTCATCGGGAATATTACTCATTCCAATTGTAACTTTTATGAATTTAGCAAATGCCCGCTTTTGTATTTGTCGTAAGTTTCAATTGGGGTGTAATTTTCTTTTCCGAGCTTTTCTCTCGTTTGTTGTAAGAAGGTTTGAGAACCCTTAGTTCTCTTTTTCAATATATTCCTTGCTTACAAAAAAAATAAAAAATAAATCAACAAAGTCATCGACTGAACGAATTACATAATATTAATTGTACCATTAGAGTGAGACGATTGAACATATAGTCTAGATAAGAGTAAGCAAAACCAGCAATACAGCAGCCACAGTTGATGCTATTTTCCAAGGGGTGTTGAAGTACTGATGTACAAATATAGCATTATACTTATTCATAGGGTTTTCATAGAAGCCATTTAACCTTTCACATACAGACTTATATTGTAAACTGAATCGAGGCATTGAAACATTTTTGCGAAAATTGTTAACCATTGTAAACACATCATTAGCATCACCCATCCAATTCACAATAATTTTCTTATCAATCAAGATGCTCACATCTTTTTCTGAATTAATAAGAAAACCTAAGATAGTCAAGTACAGAGAAATATAACGTGAATTTAGATGTGAAATGTGACATTCTTCAAATGCTAATATATTCCTCAGGTATGACTCTGTTGTATGATGAACATGTAAACATGGCATTTTCAACGCACCCTCATCAAAACTCAAGTCAAGTAAGTATTGACCTTCATTTACTTCAAAAACTAATCCTGCTTCTGATAATTGACTCACGTCGTATACATGTTCAATTGAACATCCTCTTTCTTGTACAAAACCAAATGACGACGGCATCAAAAATGTTCTTATCAGATCTGTGAAGTGTTTTGGACACAGTGTTCTTTCCGAAGTTAAGTTTTGCAGGTTAGGGTCCATTGGTTGAAAATAGATAGTAGTAATGTGAAGAAATGAAGGAGATCCATGGTGATGAAGGAGACCCGCTAATTTGTATATATCTTCAAGAACAAAAAATGGTAGCTGATTTTCAAGGAGTACTAAATCACGCTTAATGTCAACAAGTAACGAAGGTTTTAGTAATATAGGGTCATTGTCCTTCCATTTTGAGTTTTCATAAAACCTAAGAAAATGTTCAATTATGAAGCATGCATCAACTATAATGTTTTTTAAGAAATCATTGCTGTTAAAGCTAAAAAACCCTCCATAACAACTTCTGATTTTTGGTCATTGTCCTTCCACCGTGTTTTTGGACGGTGGCTGAGTTTTTTGGTCGCGATTTGTTTAGGAGCAATGGCATGGACAACAGTTGGTAGGAAGAAGAAGCATTTGAAGGTGGAGAAATGGGATGTCTTTCCTTATGGGGGAGGGAGGTCCGGTGGGGAGGGAGATCAGATTTCATCGTTTTACTTTTCGGAGATATCGGATCGTTGCAATGCTAGAGACATTTTCGTTCTTTTTGGCTGTGTCGGTAATATTGTGGAGGTGGTGATTTCACCTAGGAGAAATAAGTTTGGGAAGCGCTTCGGCTTCGCTCGTTTCAAGGAAGTTGAAGATCAAAGAGTTCTGGCTGTGAAGTTGGACAATGTGCAGATCGACGGGAAGAAAATACACGCTAATCCTCCGAGGTTCGAAAGAGGAGTGGAGGTTGAACAGAAGTACAAAGGAATGAGGAGTTTCGACACGGGGTTGTCTCAGCATAAGGGTAGGAAATCGTCTAAGGCTTTCGATGGTTCAGTATCCTTTGCTGATATGCTGAGTGGGAAAGCTTCATCTTCTCTTGAAGACAAGGGTGTCAAGCCGTGTGTGAGTTTTGAGTCTTCCAACGATATGAGAGTGAGGCTTTCAAAGGCGTATGTTGGTACCACTATCGGTCATGGAATTGCTTATAACGTGAGAACTTATTTCGAATGTGAAGGCATTTTCTCGATAAAAATAACGCCTCTTGGTTCGAAATTGTGTCTTCTTGAGGATTTGGAGGAAGGAGCGGTTAAAGATTTTGTTCAGGATGGAGCCTCATGGTGGAAACAGTGGTTTACTGATATTAGGAGATGGAGTCCGATGGAGGTGGACGACGACCGAGTCGTGTGGGTTAGAGCGTTTGGAATCCCGTGTAATGCTTGGTGTGTGGATTTCTTCGAGTCTCTCGCAAATTCTTTCGGGACGTTCATATGCACTGATAATATTTCAGATGATGATCTGACCATGGATATTGCTCGTTTTTTGGTTAGAGTTCCTTTAAATTTCAAGCTAATGGAGTCATTGGTGGTACAGGTGGATGGTAAGTACTTTACTATTTACTTGCAAGAGGAGTCGAAAGGTATGTTTCGTTTGTCGGTTCCGAACAATAACGTGGGTAACGACGTCGTTTCTTCTAGCTCTGGTTCTATTATTAAATGGAACACTGTTGGTTCTGAAAGGGGGGATGGTCAGGACTGTGCGGGTGAGGCGTTTGAAGAGTCTATTTTTTACCCAGAGGATATTAATTTGAAGTCGGTTGAGCATAATGGTCGTGCTGTGGATGTTGAGGTTTGTAGCGTACAGGACACTTTTTCTGAAGAAGCAGTAAAAGTTGTAAAAGCTGCAGCAGTTGGTAGAATTAATGATGGCAATTTAAATAGGGAAGAGGGTTCTTTTGATGACGCGGTTGGTAAATGTAAGCAGGGTCAAAATAGTGTGCAGGAAAGACAAAGAGATACTTTTGGTGAAAGGGGTTGTATTTTCTTTTCTGACAATTCTGTAGCGGTAAAGGGTGGACTTTTGTCGTGTAATAAGGAGAATTCAGTTGGAATATTAAATGGTGGGGACAGGATAAGTAATTGCAATAGACTTAAAAAAGTGAAGTACAAAAAATGGAAGGGCCCTTTGGGTATTTTGGGAGATACACAGAATATAAAGAGTAAGGGCTGGAAAGTTGCGCAGGATGTCTCTGTTTCTTCAGATCCTATAAGATCTTTTGATGGGTCAAGGTGTAGTAGACAAACTAGGCCTAATGGGTCTTTGGTGTCAAATGGTTGGATGAGAAAATACCACTGTGAGAATTCGGACGCGTCAGACATTTTTAGATGCAACTAGAGGTTATGGAGTAATTTGGAGACAAAGGTAGGGGATAGATTATTGGAAGCCATCGATAATTTAGGGGTTGGAGTGGCGGATAAAAGTAGGGACTACAAAAAAATGATTGATGATTTAGAGAAGTTGGACAAGGAAAGGTCGTTGGGGGAGAAGGCGAAAATTATGGTGTTGAAATGATTATTGGATCATTCAATATTAGAGGGGGAGGTAGTTTGATTAAGAGAAAAAGAATTAGTCAAATTATCAAGAAAGGTAATGCGGATATTTTTTTAATCCAAGAAACTAAATTAGTAGCGATGTCGGAGGAGGTGGCGAAAAGCTTTTGGAGTAAGGAGGATATCGGATGGACTACTTCTAATTCCGAGGGATCTTCTGGTGGTTTAATTATTCTTTGGAAGGTAAATAAGGTGGAGGTCGTGTGTAGTTTTAAAGGCGAAGGTTTCGTTGGTGTCAAAGTTTTGTGGGGAAATTTTGTTTATTATGTGGTAAACGTCTATTCTCCTTGTGAGATTTCTAAAAAGAGGGATCTTTGGAAAGAGTTGTCGGCTTTGAAAAATAAGTTTAGGGATGGAGAGTGGTGTGTGGGTGGAGATTTTAATGCTATTTGTAATTCTTGGGAGAGAAAGGGTAGAAGTGGGGTTTCTCGTAATGTGGAGATCAATGAATTTTCTGAGTTTATCATAGAGAATGAGTTGATTGACATCCCTTGTAAAGGGAAGAAATTTTCTTGGTATAGTGGGGATGGTCGTTCAATGAGTAGGATCGGTCGTTTTTATTGTCGGAGGCGACCATTGATAGATGGAGGGTGATTGGGCAATTCATTGGTTCGAGGGATATATCCGATCATTGCCCGGTGTGGCTTGTGGTGGACTATTCGGATTGGGGTCCGAAACCGTTCATGTTCAATAATGAGTGGTTTAACAATAAGTCGTTCTTACCGTTTGTGGAGAAGGAGTGGAAGGAGATGAGGGTCGACGGGAGGGGTGATTATGTCCTTAAGGAAAAACTTAGACGTCTCAAAAGTAGATTAAGAAGGTGGAATTTGGAGGTTTTTGGTAAAATTGATGTGGAGATTGATAATTGTGTGAGGAAGATCAACGAAGACGACGAAGTGGCGGAAGGCAATGTCGAGGGATTTACGAGTGATTCTAGTTTTAATTGGAAGATGGCGTATAGTAAGTTTTGGGTGAATTTGAGAATTAAAGAGAATATGCTCATTAAAAAAGCTAAGTTAAAATGGCTTAATGATGGAGATAACAATAGTAGATACTTCCATTGTGTGTTGAAGGAGAAAAGAAGGCGTAATCATATTGGATCTTTTAATTCTAGTAGTGGGGTTTTGAGCTCGGTCAAGGATGTTAAAGAGGAAGTTAGGGATCATTTTGCCAATAAATTCATTGAGGTGAATGGAGAGAGGCCTTTGTTGGATGGAATCTCTTTTAAAGAGCTTAATCTAAGGGAGAGGGAGTTTATTGAAAGACCGTTTACGGAGGGAGAAATTAAAGAAGCCATTTGGAGTTGTGATGGCAACAAAAGTCCGGGGCCGGATGGATATTATTTTTTGTTCATCAAGAAATGTTGGTTTTTTATTAAAGATGATTTTATTGGTTTCTTCAATTCTTTTCATGAAGGGGCCTTGTTATCCAAATCCATTGTTTCTTCCTTTTTGACGTTGATACCTAAGTGTGAGAGTCCTTTGGGATTGGATGATTTTAGACCCATTTGCTTAGTGGGTTGTTTGTACAAAGCTCTTGCCAAGATTTTGGCGGCTAGATTAAAGAAGGTTTTGCATTCTTTAATCTCCCCGTGTCAAAGTGCTTTTGTTCCGGGGAGACAACTTCTCGATGGCGTTTTAGTTGCTAATGAAGTGGTGGATTTCGCTTGTAAGGAGAATAAAGCGTGCACTCTCTTTAAAGTGGATTTTGAGAAAGCTTATGATAAAGTGAGTTGGAACTTCCTTAGATACATGTTGAGAAGAATGGGTTTTGGAGAGAAGTGGATGAAGTGGATGAAGGCTACCATTTTTTCTAGTAAGATGTCAGTTTTAGTGAATGGTAGTCCGACGAGTGAATTTGAGGTGGAAAGAGGGTTAAGGCAAGGGGATCCTCTCTCTCCGTTTCTCTTTGTTATGGTGGCGGAGGGATTGTCGGCTTTGGTCAAGAGATCGGTGGAGATTGGGGAGTTTTCCGGTTTTCAAATTAACGGTGCTTGTTTCATTGATATTCTTCAATTTGCGGACGATACACTTTTGGTGGGTGATGGAAGTTGGAAGCACCTTTGGGCGATTAAAGCGGTTCTTCGTGGTTTCGAGTTAGTCTCGGGGCTTGGTATTAATTTTCATAAAAGCAAGTTGATTGGAATTAATGTCCCTCCTAATTTTCTTGAAGCCGGTATGCTTTTTCTATCTTGTAAATCGGAGTCAAAATTTTTTACCTTTCTTGGCATACCTATTGGGTCAAATCCTAGAAGAATATCTACTTGGGCCTTTTTGGTTAAAAAGTTGGAGAAGAGGTTGTCTTGTTGGCATGGTAGATTCTTGAGTTTTGGTGGGAGAATAACTCTTCTTAAATCGGTTCTTAATAGTTTATCGATTTTTCATTTTGCTTTTTACAAAGCTCCGGTGAGGATTGTGAAAGAAATTATTAAAATTCAAGGTGGTTTTCTTTGGGGGAGTACGAAAGAGAAGAGGAAAATTCATTGGATTAAGTGGGAATCTCTTTGTTTGCCGTTCGATAAAGGTGGTCTCAATTTAAAGCGGATTGGCGATTTCAATTTGGCACTTCTCAATAAGTGGAGATGGAGAATTTTAGTTGGTTCGGATAGCTTATGGTTCAAAATTCTTCAAGCTAGATACGGGGATATTAAGATGAAGATGACAAATCGGGATTATTCTTTGCCTTGTGGGAAGGTTGATTCGATTTGATGGAAGGACATCTTATCTCTTTCTAAGCATTATCCGGAGGATGTTTTCATTAATAATTGTAAGCATCAAATTGGAAACGGGTTTTCTACTTCTTTCTGGAGTGCTAGGTGGATTGGCCGGGAGTGTTTAAAGGAAACGTTTCCGCGGCTGTATGATGCAACGACTCTTAAAGATGTGGCAGTGGGGGCTTTAGACGGCTGGGTGGAGGGGAATTGGTTATGGGGAGATTTTGGTATTAAAAATATAAGGGGGAGAAGGGAGGAGATTGAAGGGACTTTGGAGGAAGCTGTTTCGGAATTTTTGTCTAACGATTTATTTGCAGGTACCAATGATAGTCATGCTATAGTCACTGCTGCTGGAAGGAGATCGGGAGAGTATACTGCTAGCCACACCTGTATGGCCATTGATAGGAACTCGGAGCTGGCCATTGATAGGAACTCGGTGGAGAACCGTGTGGTGGCTGAGATGAGCAGCAGGAACAGCGGTTCTTTTCCTACTGCTGCGGTACTCAGGAGCTGCGTCTTTCCTTCGCATCACTTGCGCAGCAGCAGCGGGACAGGGCTGGTGGAGAGTGGGCGTGCGGCGCTTCAGCGGGAGATTAACGGCAGTGAGGGATTGCAGCATGATTTTTTCATTATGCAGCGGCTGTTACAAGATGTGGAGCCTGATAATAATTCTTTAGACAGTATAAAGTGGACTCATGGGGATGAGGAGATTTATTCGGTTAAATCTTTTTACCGGCTAACTGATGTTTTTCGTATACCGGCTGGGCCAGCTAACAGAGATGACGAAGCTTTGAATTTGGTTTGGAAGTCGTTGGTTCCTCAAAAGATCAGAGCGTTCGGTTGGAGGTGTTTGATTAATAGATTACCGACGAAAGATTTGTTGGAAAATAGAGGTATTACTCATTCATCTTATGATAATAGTTGTGTTTTTTGCAATTCCTCCACGGAAACTTTGAATCACTTTATACTCAAATGTCCGGTGGCTATACTTATTTGGAGGGAATTGGCAGATTGGATTGGTATGGTGGAAATCGATTGTAATAATCTCAAGAGTAGTTTCTTGGCTTGGCACGATTATTGTAAGCGTAAACGGGTTAGGAAAGGTAGAGAGGGCAGCTTATGGTTGGCGGTTGTTTGGAATATGTGGACTATCAGAAACGGAATCATATTCCGGAATATTGGGTGGAATGTGGTGGATACTGTTTGGGCGGTTAAATATTCGGTCTGGCGCTGGTCCTTCATTGGAGATTTTATCCAACCCAATTGTAACCTGTATGAGTTTGATAAAGCGCCATTGTTTTATCTGTCTTAAGTTTCAATTGGTATATAATCTCTTTGTAAGGTTTTGTTTTGGTGGTTTGTTGTAATTTGTTGGTTTGAGTACCCATTGTACTCTTTATTAATATATTTCTTGCTTTTTAAAAAAAAAAAAAAAAACAACTTCTGATTCTATTTTCCCACAACTCTTGAGATTCGAAAACAAAATCATCCAGAGATAGCTTTGTTCTATTTAGAAATCCTTTGAGATAGTTGAGTTTGAGTTGTTCCATTTGGTGCAAATTGTTGTAATTACTGGAACCATGTGGACTGTGAAAAGGACCAATGGAAATAACTTGAGGTGTATAAGCTTCTGGATTAACTTGGCGTAATCTTGGTGGTACTTTGTAAATGCACTGTTCATGGAATCCAGACAGTTCTGGAACAAGCACTCCTTTAAGCAGACAATTCTTCAGTGCACTCAAATAGCCATTTGGTTTTGCCTCCATTTTCCTAAAATTAACCTATAAGTTGTTTTCATCAATGATCTTGAAGGGTTAATGAAAATATATTAAAAACAGCTTATAAATTCTTTCAAATAAATTCTATCAATACCAATTAGTAACATACATTATAGTGAAAACATATCAATACCAAAAAAAAAATCACATTGTTATTAAACTGCATTACATTTCATTCATTGAAACTAACCCAAAAAAATAGTAAGTTTAATAAATTGAATATTTTACAGAATCATATTAAAACAATATTTAATCAATATCCATATTTAGACAAAAATTTAAAAAAAAAAAAATCTTATGAATTTGACAACCTGAAATGAAAACCAGCTTATATTGATATTTCTCCGCAAGTCTTCAGAAGTCACCAAAATCTCAATTAGATAATCTAAACTAGTAACGTATAATGATATAAGTACTATAAAAGGAGATGAGAAGGCATGAACAAATCCATACTTGGGTCTCAAACATATCATAGGTATCGATTCCTCTAGAAGCTTGGAGATGAAAAGACATGAATGAATCAATACTTGGGTCTCAAACATTTCATAGGTATCGCCGTATCGGTTCCTCTAGAAACTTGTTTAGTGCATCTAACGATTCCTAAAAGCAATACATGAAAAGTAAAAAAAAGTAAAGACTTAAATAAGTAAACTTCAAAATTATTTTTCAACTGTAGCTGGCCTGACCTAAGATGCAATTAAGAATATGGATAACCATCAATGAAGAAGATCTGTTGTTGTCCCTCAACATAATCAGGATCTACATTTCTATCTTCTGAATCTGCATTTGGAAACATTACTCGAGTTATCATGGTTATTTATGTCATGGACATAGCGACTGCGGTTCATGGAATCATTGTACATTACAAGCTCAAGAGTATTTTTCTTAAGTGTTTAGAGTTAAACATAATTGTCATTTGAGGTCCAACAGATACTGCAGCCTTAATTCAAATAACAGTCAGGAGGGGATACTTTTGAGGTCATGCTTGTTTGAATTGAGTATTCATTTCGAATTAAACATTTATTCAAAAATAATTTATCAAGTCAATTGTGCACAAGAGTTTAAATCAATAAGCAATTAAGCAATTCCACATAAGTTGTTTTTCATAATTTTATCTTATAAGCTTATAGAAATATGCGTAAATGTTCATGTCAGATCCATCTACGTTACCAATTTTTCTGCTTCTTAATGTGGGTTTATTGTACATAAAAAGTGGATGAGTCATTAATTTTTATTTTGAGGATTATGACAGAGACAAAGAGGTGAAAGTTCTTTCATTGTTTCCAAATTAGACAAGCATTCGATGTATTTGGCACTAGCTCACATCTCTCAAGACATCAATTACTTTTATTTCACGTCTTCTTTTGGACGTTGTTCAAAAAGAGTCTACATTTTCCATTTATGTTAATGCCAATAAGATCCATCTATCTTAACATCTTTTTGGCTTCTTTAAGAGAACTCTTAATTTTAACCTTTATTCTCAACTGTGTCTTTCTAACACCTCCCAATATGATTTCACATTGCAGCACCTGCAATGACTGCAATTGCAGCACCGCAGCCGCATCTGCAACGGCAATTGCAATTTAAAAGCATATGCATGGAAACCATGGTTTTAAATTGCTACGACGGTAATTGCAGTGTCAACATTGTTAATACAATGTCCATATTAGCCCCCGCAACCGCAATTGCAAGGTGATTTAAAATCATGCATGTGACCATATTAGGCACCGCATCATCAGACAATTTTGGCTATGTTGAATTATTTTCATCAAAAATCAAAATTTCAGAACCCCATAATTCAAACTTCTTCATATGCAATAAAAAAGGTATTAACTTTAAACATCCCTCAACTATATATTTCAAACATCTCCCAGTTGCAACCGCATGACTTAATTGGATAGGTATTAAATTTTCAATGTGGACATTTTGTTTTTTTAGGAAAATTTTCAATCTGGTCATGTTTTATGAGATTTAGTCAGTGAATAATTTTTTATTAATATTGTACATATATTTAATTATAATTCATTCTAATTAAAATGTATTTGTATAAAGTATATTTATATATATTTTATCTTCATATTTTTATTATACTATCATTCAATTCTGATATATTCTAAACAATGAATCTTGAAATTGTCCATTTCAAATCAAATGAACTTGCATTAGTAATTTAGTTTATTTAATAATTACAATATCAGTTTTCTTTATACATTTGTTTGTAAAATTAGTCTTGCCATATCTAGATTATGTTAATTTAGTTCATGTAATTTTTTTTTTTTTAAACTAATCTTGTAAAATTAAATGTGTAAAATATATCAACTTCCTAACTAAGATTGGAAGATACTAATACACTTCCTAATTTACCCTTTGTTGGTTTTTACATTTACACTACCATTCGCCCTTTTCAGTAATTTACATAATAGAGAGTGCACAACCAATCACATTTCCAGTTTTCTCCACATGGCACATGTAATTTGAAATTTTCCCCTCACACTATTTGTAACACCCCAATTCCCATCGCGAATAAATAATACATAAACATAATCAGAGTAACTAAAAATTTATTTTTCCGACAGAAACAAGGATGTCACATTTAAATAAACAAAACATTATCCCTGCTCATAAATTTGATACATAGCATAAAACAGAGTACCCTCAAAGGGGAAATTTTTTCCATAATAAAGGAAATGTCAATTATGAAATAAAGCGGAAGATCCATAACCGACTTGTTTTACAAAATAAATGGTTTATAACGTCAAAGTACACATACACAAGTAATACAAAATATATTCCACAATTATATACATATATAACATAATCGTTCCCCGACTCCCGTGCTACGTATCAGAGCAGACATCAAGACCTAAGCAAACGAAGATCTAACTCTTCCACTTGTCTTCACGCCTCTAAAGCTGACAATCTGCACTATGCCATAAAAAGCATATTCCAGCAGAAGGGTGAGAAATAACAACTATAACAAGATTGCATAATAATATGCCACAACACAAACAAATTCACATATATAATATTTCTCACCACATACATCACATACTAACACATATCGCATGCCACCAATACAAAACGTATCATACAACATCCAACCACGATTATGACATATGGAACCACGCCACCACATCACCACAAAGTATAACATATATCAATTATACCGACATAATCACATATTCACACATAATGCATATGTTTATACACAAAATATATAATTCATAATTCAATGCATTTAACACGACTGCACATCAATTCACATATGCTATCACAAGCTCAATCACATAATTACTCCATTCCCAATTGCATATTAATAATGCACTAAACATTTATCACAAATGCATATCACAATGTCTCACACATAATCAATTAAATCATGATTTTCCACATATGAACAATGCAATCATAATTCATGCAGATGCAAAGAGACCGACATAACGACTCTATGCAAATGCATATGCGGTACCGACTTCCAACTTTTCTCATCACTAGTTCACTCAGGAACTCTGCTGGAATCATCGCTTGTTACTACAAGTAACACCCCGTCGGGCCAACGATGTTCACCCATTGCTCACACCTCACATAGGCACACAATGTTTATGGATTGCTCACACCTCACATAGGCACACAATCCGATTGCTCACACCTCACCTAGGCACACAATCGTCTATAATCATCGCTCACACCCCATATGGGCACACGACGTTATAGCGGATTCCCTCTAGAACCAATCCGTCGCTCACACCCCACATGGGCACACGACGTACAAGATGCATATCATGATACTTGACACACAAGAACTCATGACAATCAAAGGCATCTTCACACATATATGCAACCATAATCATGCATATATTTTAACTCATCAATTCCATACATTGACAATTCAACCATATGAATCAATCAACATCATCACACTCATGCATTGCAAATCAATTCAAACAATGCATTTCAAACCATAAAGGTCACCACACAAGATACATTGAATTTTATATAAACAATGTAATTTACTACACAACAACATCATTAATCATGCATCGAGGTCCAATCCAAAACAATGCACATATTGGCCATAAGGCCATAACCCATCATCACAACATACTGATTGCTCACACCTCACCTAGGCACACAATCGTTCGTAATCATCGCTCACACCTCACATAGGCACACGACGTTATAACGGATTCTCATTAGAATCACTCAACACAAGAATGTACATCATTATGCTTCACATACAAAATGACTCAAGACATTCTTGAAATGCATACATATTCACAATGTATTCATGCATTTATCTCATACACTCACATACAATCTATATACATTCACATCAATGCACTATTGTTTGATTCACATCCAAAACACACATTGAATTTCACATAAGCAATGCATTTCACAAACCACAACAACAAACCACGAACCAACACAACATCATAACCACGTACATTGATATTCAATCAAACAATGTATTTATCGCACAACAACAACATTATCACAACATCGCATCACAACACCTTATCACAACATCTCATTACATGTATTCACATCATATAACAGCACACAAGCGATACGTTATATAACAAAAGCATATAACATGATACCACATCAATCGCACACAAATACGACGGGAAAAGTCGACAAAATGACACGTTTCCAAAACCACGACTTAAATAAATCATCCACTAATCCCAAAACCATTTTTACAAGAAAGAACATTTCATAAGCTTTCTAACGCTTCGAACGGGGACCAAAACGGGCTTACGGATCAAAAGTTATGAATTTTCAAAGTTTCGGAAATTTTCCCTTTCGCCCAGACCTGCGCGCTGAGCGCCCGACCTGCGCGCTGAGCGCGAAACCTGCTACGAATTTCAGCCTTAAAAACACCATTTTTAGACTTCCGGACATCCGTTTTCGATTCCGTAAAAAGCTGCGATCTCAGAATTCGACGTACTACCATATTTTCACTATATTAAAAGCCATCCAACACATTTTTTCCATTTTTGACATATTTTAAAACATAATTTTATCATTGAATTCTAAATTCGAACTCGATCGAAACCGCGGGAAAACACGCAAACCACCACTCCCGATTAAACACAAACCTTACCCGACTACACTACACAACTTATTCCACATTTCAACCGTCCAAACATTAACTCACACAAAATCACCATTTTCTACCAAATTTCAAAAGTTAGGTTTCAATCAAACTCAACCAAATTCAATCAAACGATCACGCTAAATCACGATCCAACATCACTCGACTCTACTACGCGAGTTATTCCGACTTTCGTCCGTGAAAACATCGATTTCTAACCATTTTTCTCATTTCGACCTAAAATGAAAACTATATGAAACTATCCAAAACAATCAAGAAAACATACACATATACATACACAAACAAGATATAATTGAAACTTCTCACCCTTACCCGATTATTCGCGCTTGAAACGGAGTTCCCGCGATTTTTCCCATTTTCTCCTCTTTTCTCTCTTCTTCCTCTTCTTTTCTCTTTTCCTTCTTTCTTTCTCTTTTTCTCTTCCTTACTATTTTTCTCTCTTTTCTTTCTATTTATATAAAAACATAAAACTTACCCAAGCAAAAGACCAAAATACCCCTCAGCTCAAATATCTCTCAAACGCTTTCAAAATGCGATAAAACATAAACATCGATGAAAAATACTATATTGCCAAATAAAAGTCAAGAATAAAATAATATAATAATAAAATAATCAAACAGACTCGATTAAATAAAACTGACAAAAACTGGGGCGTTACAACTCTCCCCCACTTAGACATTTTCGTCCTCGAAAATATTACTGAGACGAACAACTCCGAATACGACCCTCGCATCCGACCAACAAACCAACATGCCAACCAAAGGCACACCACGAATACCACAAACTGACAAACAACCTTGCTAACAGCAGCTACAACAACAACACGACAACGACGACAAGATGCAAAGCCCATACAATGCACTTGACGACTAACTCACGACTCAAAGAATACCCAAGGTACGAACACACAGGTTCACCCTAGAACCAAAAACAACAAGATCGTTACCATCACCGTAGGTAACACTCCTCTAATTCCCCACATAGGAATTAGCCACTCGCACTCGAACCAACACGATGGAAACGAGACAACAACACAAACAAGAACATAAAGTTTCACGACATAAACAACGTCTTAACAACATCCACAAAACCAGAATACCACCGCAACCAACTCCAAATCCTGAATAGTATAGATCCTCTTATGAATCCTCAATCGTCATAAAGCATAAGCTACGACTTTACCCTCTTGCATTAACACACAGATTAAACTCATCAAAGACACATCACAATACCTTACAAACAGATTATTAGAATCACACAGAATCAAAACTGGAGCCGTAGACAATTTCTACATCCGCTCACCAAAACTTACTCACAACGAACGTCCAAAAAAAATGACTCACCCTTTGCAAGTCAACCGAAGTAACGAAAATGCTAACTTGGAAAAACCTTCCATAATCTCCGGTAATAACCAACTAAAGTCCAAAAGATCCTAATCTTCTTAACCAACTTCGGAGTCTCTCATTGTAGAACTAGATCTACTTCCGATGGATCCATGAAAATACCGTCATCAGAAATAACATATCCAGGAAAACTAACCCTTTCCAACCAAAATCCTCACTTGAATAACTTAGCATAACTCTGTCTCCTTTCGACACTTGTAATCCAATTCTCAAACACTCTACTTGTTCTTCCTCTGAGTTTATAACAGATCCAAATATCCTTAATTAAAACCACTACGAACTTATCCAAATTCACGACATAATCAAATCGGCCACTAAATCTCAACACCATTTATATAAGAAAGAACATCTCAATCCGAGTTACGAATCCAAAGTTATGGATTTTAGAAAAAATCCAAGTTTTATTTTTGCTCCAAGTCGCGCTAAGCGGGCTCTGTCCCGCGCTGAGCGCGCTCCTCACTGCCTGGAGAGGTTCAAATTTCTGCAGACCGCGCTGAGCGGGCATCTGCGCGCTGAGCAGGCACTGCGATTTTCAGAAAAATAAACCCTTCGACAGTCCTTCCCAAAACTCACCATTTTCATCTCAAATCAATTCCAAACAGCAAAACAAGTATCAACAACCCAACAAAAGGAACTCTTAATCTCAATATTACATCCACTATTCCATCCGGGAATACATCTAAACATTGAATAACAACAGCCATATATACATATATACATGAATCATCGAGTATTATCCACCAGCATGATACATGTTCACATAAACATTCATCAACAAGATACATATACAAATGTATCACAAAAGAATCCTAGCCATCCTAGCTACCCGGTGCTACATATCAGAGCCGACCGACCAAAAGAATGAAGACACGCTCCACAAAAGGACCACCAGCATACCTACTCTGCAATGCCTCATAGAGCATTATAAAACAGCAGAAGGGTGAGAAATATTATCATAATAACAATGCATAAAATTATATATATTAGCATAAAAATACACATATCCCACATTCTCACCACAATTCATCACAACTCACTCATATACATCACAGTGTATATATATATATATATATATATATTCACAACCAAGCATATACATCATGCATACTTTCTCAACTCCTATCGTTCCACATAAACATACACATTTATGTTTATTCATCAATGCCCATTATAAAGATGATAAATGCAAATCATAGAGACCGACTCACGACTCTATGCAAATGCAATGCGGTACCGACTCAATCATCTCAAGTTCACTCAGGAACTCTGCTGGAATCATCGCTCGTTACATCACTGTAACTCCCCGTCGGGCCTACGATGTTCCCCATCGCTCACACCCCTTATTTTTAAGGCACACGATCCAATCTGATCGCTCACACCTCTTATTTTTAAGGCACACGACGTTTATGGATCACTCACACCTCTTTGTATAAGGCACACGACCCGATCGCTCACACCTCTTTGTATAAGGCACACGATCGCCTATACCCACCGCTCACACCTCTTATTTTTAAGGCACACGATCCATCCGATCGCTCACACCCCTTATTTTTAAGGCACACGATGTTATAGCGGATTCTCATAAGAATCCCTCAACACGAGAATGCACATCATTATGCTTCACACGCAAATGATTCAAGACATTCTTGAAATGCATACATATTCACAAGTACATACAATCTATATACATTCACATCAATGCACTATTGTATGGTTCACATCCAAACACACGTTCAAAACAGTAAAAGTCGCTAAATAACACTATTCCCGACTTTTCCGACTTATATAATCGGCTAACAATCTCCAAATCATCATAATAACAAAAAGCATTTCATAAGCTTCCTAATGCATCAAACCACGCCTCAAACCGAAGCACAGATCAAAAGTTATGCAGAAAACAAAGTTACACGAACAGCACTGTTCGCTGGGCGAACCTCCCTCGCGAGCATTCGCTAGCTCCTTCGCTAGGCAAACATCCCTCGCGAGCATTCGCTAGCTCCTTCGCTAGGCGAATGTTCCAGCGAACCAACTGTTAGATAAAAACAGACACAAAGTTCGCTAGGCGAACCCCTTGGCGAACCAAGGCAGCAACTACCCACATTCAAAACACCCAAACTTCGCTAGGCGAACAACTCAGCGAACCTTCGCTGACCTTCGCCAACTGGTTCGCTAGGCGAACCCGCAAAAACCTCACTCGCCACCGCTTCGCCCCAGGTTCGCTAGGCGAACCAAGGAAAACCCAAAATTTTCCTACGCTGTCAAAACCCCAAAAATCCACATTTTTCCAATCAAAACCTTTCCAAAACACCTTATATCAATTAGAACCCAATACAATCATGGCAACCAATATTCTACCACATTTACGTAGATTTCCAACCGCGAAAACATCGATATCTCAAAATCGGCCTAGAATAAAAAACTTTGAAAAACACAACAACAATCCAATACACACATACATAATCATACATAATGATATACATTATTAAGATAACAATATTTCACACCCTTACCCGATTAAACCGATTCCTAGAAATTGATTTTCTTGATTTTCCTCTTTTCCTTCTCTTTTCTCCTCTTCCTCCTTCTTTCTCTCCTCTTTCTTCCTATCTTTTCTTTTCTATTTCTATTTCTTTTCTATCTTCCACTCCAAATTAATTAATTCATTTTCTCACAAAATTCTACACTTAATCATTTTTCTAACAATTTTTACTAAATCTCTAACTTACCAATAATTGAGAAATGTCCAAAATACCCTTCATAATAATTTCCCCGAAAACTCTCAAAACGGTCAAATATCATAACACGTCAACATAGCATATTAACACACCAATTTCACAAATAAAATAATTTATCACCCAAATTAAATAAAAGACTCAACAAAAATGGGAATAATTGGAATCGGGGCGTTACAACTGCTGCACTTCGTATTACTATTGGGGCATTAGTGGTGGGGGATTGTGTTGAGGAAGTTTGTGTTCAAACTGAAACCACGATGCAACAGGCTCTTAGAGAAAGGTTCAAGTTCCTTTTTTTTATCTGAAATATTGGAAATGGAGGATGCAATTGATGGTGTTGCTTCTTTTACTGATAATGACGACGATGATGGCAACGACAATGATGATCTTGAAATTTTTTTTTTACTGATGATGAAACTGATGACATTTCTTCAAATTATTTGCAAACCACTAGTTCGACGGCAATTTTTCCCAGATTGCAATGAAATTGCAGATCTTTGTGATAGTACAGGGAAATGATGGTATGTTTCAAGTGGATATGATTCCCAAGTTCAATTTTTTTATAACACTAATGTTTCATTCAAGAGGAAAAACTAGGAAAGTGGCCTCAAGAGGTGGACTACATCCCACCCAAGTCCTGGACCCTACTCTTTTACTAATACCTACCAAAATGTGCGCATCAGTATTAAGACTTCTACTAATGTAAATAACAGCAAACTCTTTGAAATTTTTAAGGAGCACTCTACAATCTACCACAATGGAATCTAAAACAGCAGAGAATTGGACAAAATAATACAGTCAACCACATTTAAAGTATTAGATTGAATGAGGACGTGATACAGCTTCAGCTCCCAAGCTATTTGTAATCCCCATCTGATAGCAAGCGCTTAACTTTTATGTTATACTTGATATTAGGGATTCACTTATAATTAATCAACAATGGTAGAAACAAAATTATCTTCAAATTCAAATCCCTAATTTTACAATTTACAACACAAATCAATAATCTGAGAAAAGAAAGATTACCACATACCAATGAAGCGAAGGATGACGGTGGTGAGCTGACGAAGGGCTGAGTTCGACGGAGAATGGGTTTTCTTCGTTCTTTCTTTCCCGTGTTTCCTCTTTCCGGTGGTGAATCGAAGTGAATTAACGAATGAAGGCTAACTGTTTTGAAAGAAGGGGATGGTGAATCGATGAATGAAGGCGTGAGAAAAACTTTGTACGCCAATGATTGTTTTGAATCCGAGAAAATTTTTTGTGAATGATGGCGTGAAAAAATTTCACTTTGTGCGCCAAAAATGAAATTTTATCCGGGAAAGACCTCGTTTTGTTTTTTTTAATAATTAATTTTATTATTTATTATATATTTTAATATTAAATATCGTTTTTGGATAAATGCTAACATTAAATAGTTAAATAGTAGCGTTTCTTAAAAAGTGCTATCTTTGTGAAATATATTAATAACATTTTTAAAAAAGCGCTATCTTAGTGAAGAATATTAATAGCGTTTTAAAAAAAACGCTATCTTATTGAAGTTTAATAATAGCATTTTTTGTAAAGTGTTATCAAAATCACATTGTCTGCACCTTATAATAGCGCCCGACCATAAAGCGCTATTATAAATATGTTTGTTTCGTTTTTAGTAGCACTTTTTTAAAAGCACTATTAAATTAGGCGATGCAAAATATCAATTTTGGCGTAGTGCATTTTTATATTCAATGGATTATGGATTATGCATTTTTATATTTGTCATTTCATATTTATGTTTTTCTTTATTACAGATCAAATGGCTAGTAACGAGGAAAACTCACATGATACTTCTAAGAATGATGGAAATGAATTAGTTCATGATGTGGAAAGAGATATTACACGAGGAATAACTATTATGTAGGGAATCATTCGTGCAAGAGATAAAGGAATGAAATATGACGTACATTGGAATGCAACAGACCAACTAGTTGAGTCTAATGGTGCAATGTTGACAAATTACATTGGTGCACTTGTTCGTTCGCAAATTCCAATCACTTGTGATAATTGGAGAACTCCATCGTTGAAACCCGCTAAAGAAAAAAATGGAGTGAGATACAGGTACCATATGTGATGTTATTTGTTTGTGTTGACGATTATGTTTTTAAATTACTTATACTAACACACTCTATGTATGTTTTTTCGTAGAGGTCTTTTAACATTGGTGATAACCAAAAAAAATATTGTCTTCAATTGGCCGGAAGAAGACTCAGAGGGTTTCGAGCATTTTTAACAAACAAGTTTCTTAAGGATGCCCAAGGAAATTTTGTTGAAGCAGAACGTTCAAAGAAGTATGCAGACTTGATTTCACCTGAAGAATGGGAAACTTTTGTAGCCAAACGAAGAACCCAAGAATTCTATGTGATGGTAATTTATCATGAACATTGTATTATATACTTGTTCCACAGGTGTTCTGATATGATTTAAACTTGTTTATCCAGGATGTGAGTGACATAAATCGTCAACGAGCCTTAAAACCCACGTATCCATACAAAAAAGGGCTTTTGGGATATGCACGCTTAGAGAAAAAAATATTAAGTATATATAAATGCTATGATATACTAGTTTCTTATGTGTTATAATTGATCTTATTACTTGTCTTAATGTGTAGTTAGAAGAGGAGAAAGTGAAGAAACATCTCTTCCAGAATATGTTTTGTGGAAGGCTGCTCGTGTGGGTAAGGATGAAGTTGTTAAGGAAGATGTTCAACAAGATTTTGAGCAATGTGTAAGTATAACATTATTTCTTTAATTAAATCAAAATTTTATTAACATATAATATTTATGCGTTTTAATCCCCACTAATCTTTTACGATATGCATATGAATTTCAGGAGAATCTATCTCAGTCTTTAACTCTAGCTGAAGACCATGTTTGCAGGAGTATACTAAGTCGAGTATTAAATGTTCTTGAGTATTTCGGTCGTGTGAGGGGTAAGGGATTTGGGGTCACTCCAACAAGCTTGTATAAACATCCAAAGAGTAAAAGTCCGAGTAATAAACAAGTGATGGAATCGTTGGAGGAATTAAAAGCTCAAATTTGTGAATTGCAAAAGGATAAAGAAAGATATATGTCAGAAAGGCGTGGTTCAGAGTTTAAAGATACTAGTGACAAAGATAGTATCAATTGTAATTTTCAATAGAAAACTCCCGAGGTAATTATATATATTATTATGAAATTAAATCAGCACAATTTTTTTAATTGACATATATACACATTAACAATTTCATATTTACTATTGGTTTAGGGAATTTCCTCTTGTCAGCTCTATTTACCGTCACCGACTTATCGCATGGTTGGCAAGGGAAAGTGCATAACACTTTGGGAGATGTACTTCACCATAAACCGCTCCCTGCTAAATTTTTGAAAGTATCGATTGATATTGCTTTAGAGGGGGATACGTTATTACTTATACCAGACAATGTTTCAGATGCAACATTGGTGGGAGACGCAATAGGATCGTATGTTGCATGGCCGTCAAACCTCATTTTCATAGATGATGAGGTATGTTGAAAACCATTATGAACCTTTTAGTATTCAAATGTTTTACGAGCCATGTAAGTTATTCTTGCATTTACGTACATTTTATTTACATGGTAATGTTAGACTCTTACAAAATCCAATTCTAAAGATAAGGGGATTGTGCGGCACATCAAGTCATTTGCATCAGAAAAAGAGGTACATTGATATATATGCATAGAAAACGTTAATTCTATCCTCCGAATTCAAAAGCTTCATGATCTTATACATTATCTAACTCTTATATGATTTTTAGATTCATGCTCAAGAGTTGCAACCAATTAGCAAGAATAAGAAGCCTGAATTTAGCAACATGTCCAACAAAAAAATGATCTTGCAAAGACCGAGCCTAAAAAAGCATCTATTCCTCGATTTAGGTTGTACCTTGAAACATATGTAGGAACAACAGATGTGATGGAAAGTGGTATTTGTGAAATACCTATGGAAGAAGGTATTTTTGGTTTTTCTTATACCGAAACAATTGCCAAAGAGGATTTGGATCAAATTTTTCAACATTCTAAATTAGGCATCCACCACTAGAAAAACAGTTATTAGAGTCAGCCATTAACAGGCGCTAAAGGCTAAAAAACGAACATTAATCAGTGTTTAGCGTCGGTTTAGAGTCGATGTCGGGCCTTGGATAAAAGTTGGGAAGCTACTGGATAGCGTCGGCTAAAAATACACCAAGGCTACGTAGCCTCGGCTAAACCGAGGCTAAGAGGACACTAAATGATCCGACGCTATTTTGTTTCAAAAACATGAAAAGTCAACAATTATGCTTTGCGTTGCCCTAGTCGACTCTAAATATATTTGACTAGCATCGGCTTGGCCGACTCTATAGTCAACCAAAGAAAGTCAATGGAACCAAATAGCGTCGGTCTAGCCGACTCTATACTCAACCTATGAAAGTAAAAAAAAAAACCTTTTAGCATCTGCCAAGCCGACTCTAAAGTCAAGGTTAATCACGAAAAGTCAACAACAATGTGACTTCAACTTCATAGAAAATTAACCTCACTCATACAAACTTTTTCAATCCACTCCCTCAACCAAACAATATTATATTTTTGGTAAAACATTTGAAAACAATCTCAAACATTCGTGAAAGAAACTACCAAAGTTCTAACCACGTTAACCTCTAAAAATGAAGTAAAAGAAAAAAAAGAGAAAACTTATATGCCACGACTTTAAAACGTTTAGGATATTGCTGAAGTTCGTACCACAAATATTGTATGCAAGCCAAATAACTTTTATATTTTAGCAGCTAATCATTTTTGTTTTCCAGAAATTTGCTTAGCAATTAAGCAAAAAGAATTTTTCCATCTCAGGAAGGTTTACACCAAATAGCAAATGCTGATGATTACTTGTACCAACCTATCAACCTATCAATTTTGTAGTGCTACTAACCAACAACCTATCAACTTCACCAGAATTTCTCATCAGTTCATCTTCCTACAAAATATTCTTGAAGAATTAACGGACATTCACAAACACAAATTATTTTCAGTGTCGTGTCTAATATGTGTCATAACTTCATAATGAATGAATAATAACTAACATAAGCAGCTGCAAGCCATCCAAAAGCGAGGAGTAAGCAGATTACACATCCCTGCATATTGAACATAAAATTCAGATTTATACAACACATTATATAAATTTGTCTATTAGCATAAGCGGCAATATTTGGAAAAACTTACAAAAACAACTTATGATAAGTAAATAAGTTGTGCTAAGCTTATTTTCATAAACTATCTAATATGACTTATGAAAACCGTTTATATATTATATATAAACCATTTAACTTTATTGTATAGCATCTTATAGAAACACGATGAGAAATTCTTTACTTTAAGAAACACAATGAGAAATTTTCCATTCATTGAGTTTGAGCCTATTTCTATTTTATTTTCAGTTTTTCACCACACAAACACAAATCAAAATGAAACCACCACTTTTTGTTCTCTATTTTCAATATCAAAAACATTTTACAATTTGCTTCATGCGATGTGTCACATTTGATAAGTGTGTTCCAAGTTATTCTAATAAGTGAATCTTCCATTTGAATAATTTCCAAACAAATTGTTTATTGAATTTGTGGTTTGGAATTGTTTAACGAAGAAATATAAACTCACATAGTTTTGTGGTTTGGAATTTGTGATAAAGTTGAAGGAATAGGACCAGTCAACTAATTGTTCTTCAAGCTAGACAAATTCCTACATAAACAAGACAAACCATTAGAATTTAACTCTTATGAGAGAGTAAGACAAGTATTAAGAATAGTCTGAAGCATAAAGGACTCACAGAATTTAACTCTTATGAGAGAGTAAGATAAGTATTGAGACAAATTGTTGAACGAAGACTTCATTGCCATTAATGCTTGTCCTGCATTCACCAAATATTCATAATTCAGAATATGTACAATGATAAAGTGAATTCAAAATTTAGAATATGGACAAGCTTGCACCTGTTAGAAATTCGGGTATGATAATCCTGGATAACTTCAAAGAATCGTGTTCGTACACTTTCCGAACAAAGTATTTCGACCCTATTCTTGCCTGGGTTCACGAAATCTTTGTGGGGATAATTCTTGAAGAACAATCTGTTTCTGGCAATAGAGAACTGATCAGGAATGTAGAGAGAAATTATCGTTTTTTCTGTAACCGAAACCGAGGCCAAATGATTCCTTATATAGGAGAACAATAACAGAAACCGAAAAGACACAATTGTTTAGAAACGGTTATGTCGGTTGGGAAAGGGTGCAACTGTTCAAAAAAATTTCGAACAGGGCGCTGCCCCGCACCCCGCCAGGGGCTTCGCCCCTTGGAACCCCGTTTCAATTATTCGCATTCAATTATACGTTGGCTCGACGAGCGTGCACTCCGCATTACCCTAACTCGTTTCCAAGCTTAACGCATAATTGCATCGGCCTATAGCAAATCACATTACTACTAAAATACATTGATGATACTAAAATCACCAACAACACCTGCATAAAAATACTGTAAAGGACACTGCTGCAATTGTCTTCTAAAAACATCGACAAGCATGCACCTGTGTAAAAATATTCTGATAAAAACAAATGCAAATAGCCAACTGACTAACCATCTATAAATTAGATAGAGACTATAAAATTATATACAAGAAGCTTTAGTAAACATAGCATATATATGTTTAGATAGAGCCTATAAAATTATATACTGCTATTCTTTTCTAATGCTAAGCATGTTAAAACTATATACTGATATTGTATACAGCTTTAGTAAAATTATATACTGCTATTCTTTTCTAATAAGCCTACTGACATGTTAAGCATATTTCAAGCGTGTTTATATAGAGCCTGTAAAACTATATACTGCTATTCTTTTCTAATGCTAAGCATGTTAAAACTATATACTGATATTGTATATAGCTTTAGTAAAATTATATACTGCTATTCTTTTCTAATGAACCTACTTACATGTTAAGCATATTTCAAGAATGTTTATATCATTCTGAATATTGCAATTATTTTCTAAATGTGCTATTTACCTATTAACATACGTTTCAATCATGAGAGCTAATATGTGTAAGTAGAACATTGGATCTATTTTATTGGCATTAAACATATATTTTAACAATGGACAATAATATTGTTAATTGAAATTCGAATTTGAATTTGTTCTTTGTTTTATGCACCACTATATATTAACTAATCGCTGTAAGTAGAACATTGGATCTATTTGATTGGCGCCGATGATGCAGTCTGCACAGACAATGTTGCCTGAGCTGGTGTGGGCGCCGACGATGCTGTCTGTGCTGGTACTACTTTATGAGCAGGTTTCCTAACAGTAGGCTACTTGTTAATTATGCGATTTCGTTGTTCTTGAAGTTTTCCTGGTGCTAATACCTTAGCTTTTCCACCTCTTTTAGTCATTTGTTGTCATAAAAAATAAAACAATTAGTCAGACTCACACCCCTAACATAAAAATGCCAATTAATAAACAAGAAAAGAAAGAAAATCTTCAAAATTTAATACAGCCTTCAGCACAAACTGACTTGATTTTTAGGAAATACAGAAAGAAAGAAAAATGATAGAGCAGGCCAAAACAAAGTTCAAAGTAAAAGTAAAAGAAAAGAAACAATGTTGTTTTGGATCATTCAAATGCAATTGCCAAACATTATCCCAGCCACAAAAGCTACTCCAATATTACAAATTATTACTAATGATACTATCAGAAATTATAAGAGGTCTAAATTCACCCTAAATATTAGTTTAATATCCAAACATTTCATGGAATCCAAGAAGCATGCTAACTAAGATAAGTGCATTAAAAAAATACAAAAATGAACACTAACCACATCCCACGTACAATGATCAATGAGATTAGACATCTCATCAAAAGAGCAAAACTATGGAAGATAACAAGAAATAATAAAGGAGATTTATACTTGTATCCCCACTCACAACATCATACTATTACTAACATATACTAACCTACTAACATTTTCCATTCCAAAAATAAATAAACAAAATAACAGAAGATAAGAAAAGCGGTACATCACAGTTCCGTCAAAAAGGGCAGAGCCATAGAAACTAGGCTTAAAATAGCACAAAGGATGACAAAACTAGGCTCAAGAAAACATAAAAAATTATTAGGATAAAGATATCAACTATACCATGACAGGACCTTATGAGCACTACAAACTACATCATAACAAAACTAGGCTTAAGAAACCATAGAAAATTAGTAGAACTTTCATATATCTCTTTACTTGATTTTCAATTGTTACTGAACATTATATTGATATGCACTGAGATTGTGAGCCCTGGTAGTTATTTTTTTGGGGTTGGTTTTTGTAAGATATGCCAATATTTATTATAAAAAGATGCATATCAAAAAACGAAATAAAATACAATTATGTCACACACCACAACAAAACATTATCAGCACCGGATAACTAAAAGAACCTGTGAGTGTTATGGATCATCTATTGCAGAGCGAGAGCTGCGATCTGCAGATCAAGTGCTGCACAACAAGATTACAAGAATCATATGTTAAATAAAACTATCAACAAATCATGAGTATTTCAACAAAATAATTCATGCATGTTTTTATAGTAATTCATGACAAACACATGCACAAAACACAAAAGGAGTCCTTAATGGATCAACTATAGTAGAAGCTCTACAAAGGAATGTGAAAACTACAAGTAGATTGAACAAACTGTGTGCTGAATATTTCTTAAAGTAAGGCCTAAAACATGCATGTAATAATGACAAGGGAGAAATTAAAGAAAAAGACCAAGTTCTATTGAGCTCATTCCCAAGGGAGATAAAACTTCATACAATAAAGTCTGCTTCCCTCTACACCGGGCAGAGTCTGCTTCCCATGTCGTAAAACCACACAACCAACATTAACCTTAACTTGTGTTTAGCTAAATAAGTTGCAGAGTCTCACAAGTGGAACATAATGCTGTAAGCAACATGACTAATGACTAATATACATTATGAAGTCTGCAAATTTGTGAGAGCCATGAGAGAAAAAGATGCAGTAAGTAACAATGTTATTGTTTCAACAGTAAGAGCTCTACACAAAATAAAATAATCTCACTTCTCATGGGTTTTACTATATTGTTTTTCAGCAGTAGCATTAACAAATCAATATGAACAAAAAAATTTCGTATCAATTACTAATGGGTCTGTTCGGTTCCAAATTAACATAGGGATGACTAACCTTGATAAATAGCTGTCTTTGCGAAAGCCTGGATGATATATTGCTTCGATTCCAAATTAACTTGCATTTAACAGCTGCTTCCTGCCTCCACTAAGTAAGCTGAGTGTTCTTGAAAACCTACATTCAGAAAACCCATTAGCAAATCATTCAATTTTTGTGGTTTCAAACTTAAAGGAGACTTTAAACATGTTTGGAAACAACAACCAACTTGCAAAGAAAAGTTGCTTCCTACATCCACTAAGCCGAGAGTTCTTGAAAACCTACGTGTAGAAAACTCAAAAACTATCAACATCTCATACACACGAACCATAACTCCATGGAAATGACTCGAAATGAAAAGGGATTCTTCGTAACAGAGGAATTACCTTTGATGAATCAGAAACCCTTGAACGATGGATTTTGAATTAGGGAATTAGGGATTCATGAATCGGTTCACGAATTAGGGAGAAAAGTAATTAACGGAAAAAGGAGAGAGGATTCATGAATCGGTGTTGGGAAATGAATCAGGGGAAAGAGATTGGGGCTATCAGAGGGATTCATGGTGTTGTGAAATGAAAGGTGAAATGAAAGGGGAGGGAAAGTGAGATAGGACGAGGGAAAATGAAAAGAGTGAAATGAGGGAAAATGAAAATTAACAAATCTATTTTAAAATATAAATAATTACTCACTAAGTATTTCCAAAAAAATTGTTCTATCGAAAATATTCTTACATTTTAACACTTTTGTGTAATATTTTTACCAAAATAACAAATTTTTTAGAGTCGGCCAAACAGACTCTAAATAATAAATAAAATATTTAAGATATAAATATATAGACTCTAATAAATCAATAAAAAAGGTATATGTTGTTGAGTAAAGTGGGTGAGACGGACTCTAATTAATAAGTAAAATATTTAGAAATAAAATATATAGATCAAACTAAATAAGTAAATAAAACAAAAAATATATATTATTTAATAGTGTCGGAGTAGTCGACTCTAACTAATAGATTTAAATAAAAAAATATAATTAAAAGAAGTATTTGACTAAATAATAGAACTGAATATAATTTAAAGTTAATAAAGTAAGTAGACTCTTAATAAAATAAGTATTTGACTAAATTATTGAATTAACGAACTCTACGTAAATAAATACTAATTAAAAAGTGATGTTACTAAATAGAGTCGGTCTGAGTCGACTCTAAATAAAATAATTAAATATTATTTAAAGATAATAGACGAAGTAGAGTTGGTTAGGCCGACTCTAAATAATTGATTTAAATAAAAAATAGAATTAAAAGAATTATGTGACTTATTAGAATCAGTCACACCGACTCTAAATAATAATTAAAAAATAATGCTACTAACTAGAGTCGGTCAGACAGACTCTAAATGATTTAATTAAACATTATTTAAAACAATAGCACATTTAGAGTCGGTACGGCTGACTCTAATTTAAAAAAATAATTAGTTCGAAAAATATATCTAAATAGAGTCCGTTAATGTAGGTTTAGCCTACACTAGTAGCGTCGGTGTCTGGGGCCGACTCTAAATTTGGGCAGCTAAAACACAATTTTTTAGTAGTGTAAGTAGGAAGCCGATGCAAATAAGTGTATGATCTCAGGCTTAAAAGGGTAAATTAAGAAAAGAAAAAAATGAATGCTCCTTCTAAGTTAGGTGATCCTCACCCAACCATTTAGCCCAACGGTGCAAACTTCTTTATTTTATTGATATTTAAGCCAATGTGCAAAAGAAAAAAAAATGATAATAATGAGATCATAGTCATTAACAGGCTATCCTACCATGAATGTGAAATGATAACGGGCTTAATGTGATTGTGCCAGAATGAAAAGGGACGAAAAAAGGATGAGTAAGTTAGGTTTAGGTATAATGACATGATTCAGGTTGGTTTGTATAGGAGGGAGGTTGATGACCGCAAAGGCGGAATTGTGTTGTTACGATATCCTTAGTGTGTCAGCAAGTACCTATCGACACAAACTTAACCAAAGTAGAGTTGGTATCCTAGGATGAGTATCCGTATACACTATTTTCTCGCGAGTCATAGTTTGCTTGAGGACAAGCAAAGGTTTAAGTGTGGGGGTGTTGATAACACGTAAATGTATCATATATTTGCCTTGATTTACGACTAATAATTACGTTATTTCAGCTTAAGTTCCGATTATTCCGCGAGTATTCTAGTATTTTCGCAGGTATTTCATTGTCCAAGATAAAAATGAGCAAAGTAGAGAAACATGAAGAAATGAGAAGAAAATAGGAAGAAATGACAGAGAAAAAGCAGAAAAACAGAAAGTGGTGTGTGTGACGACCGTCACGCAAACAAAGGGCGCACCACGACCGTCACGTCTCCACCACGACCGTCACGTCTCCACCACGACCGGCACGACTTGGTTTTCTCAGAATATTCCAATGACGTTCCTTATTTCTCTCCACCTCTCCTGCATTTTCTTGTTCAACCAGTCACGTTCTCCATACATTTTGCTAGCTCAACCACCGTCCACTAACAGCACTACTTGGAAGTTACTCTAGAAAAATAACCGCCCACTACTTCTCCAACTTCCCACTACTCCCACTTTCTCCACCACTCATTTATGCTCCATGGAAGTTACAAAACAAAATTTCCCTCTATATATAGTAGATTTCTTTACATTTTATGGATCGAAGTTTTTGTTCGCGGAAGCGCTACCGAGTTGTTTCGTAGTTTTAGGCAGAAAATTACAATTGTAAAAGGAGTAGTTTCTCACATCGAGGAACCACTCCACCATTAGTATTTAGGCCTATGTTCTATGTAACTTGCTTGGATCAACAATCTTGCCATCATTTTATTGAAGTTATTTCCGGTTTCGTTTAATTCAAGTCTCCATTTATTTTATCGTATTTACAGGTTCTTTATTTTATCGCATTATTATTATTATTATTATTATTATTATTATTATTATTGTTATTGCATTTCATAATTGTTTAAGCATGTTGTCATTGATAATATTTACCATGTTTATGTTGTTTTCATTTAATTTCATGTTTGGCTAAATAGTTTATAGTCCGGCGTATGAGGACCGTCGTTACCGACGGAACTCGGTAGAAAATAATAGGTGCGAACTTATGATTAAAATTCTGTTTTGGTTTTAATTTCCAAATCTAATTTAATTAGCTTCGTCACGAGAGTGAGAGGTTATTTAACACGATTTCGTTATGAGAGTGAGAAATTAATTAAGGTTAGAGCCGGCACTGCGAGAGCGTGGGGGTCGAACCGGATAGTGGGAATTAGGCAACAAATCTAAATACAGCGAGAGCGATTTAGATACGTTTAGTATATTATTAGCTTTCAAAATATCTTTCCTAGTTACCCGGCGAGCGAGAGCAAAATCTTGGGATTAGGGAACATGACTTTAGTTAATACTGCGCGAGCGTGAGGCGAAGTCTTTAAGTTGATATATTCTACGGAACTAAGTTATAGTTGCAATTAGCACCCGAATTCTACAAAGTCCTTTAGGAACGCGGAATCCATATTCCGGGCTCTCTTTATTATTATTATATTTTCTTAGTTTTATTTTAGTTTTAGTTCTAGTTTCCTCTTAATTAAATATTCATTAGCCTTAGCTTTACAAAGTAACGATAGAGTACAGTAGGTTGACATTGGTCTTTGTGGGTTCGACAATCTTCTATATTACTTCGATAAATCCGTGCGCTTGCGGACGCATCAATACCACTAGTCAACTTTAACATTTCCAACTTCACACTGTCAGAGGTCTCTTCGCATACCAAACTCAAATATCAGAATTGTTCAAGTAACTCCAACTCTTTCACCATAAGCATCGACTTATGCAATGGCTTTCTGCTCAAGGCATCAGCCACTATATTCGCTTTGCCCGGATGATAACTCAAATTAAAATCAAAATCTTTCAACAGCTCTAACCACCTTCTCTGCCTCATATTCAATTCTTTCTGATCAAATAAGTACTTTAGACTTTTATTATCACTGAACACTTCAAACTTAGAACCAAACAAATAATGTCTCCAAATCTTCAATACAAACACCACCGCGGCCAATTCCAAGTCATGCGTAGGATAATTCCTCTCATGAACTCACAATTGTCTCGAAGCATAGGCAACAACTTATCTATTGTGCATCAATACTCCACCAAGACCCATCTTCGACGCATCACAATACACCACAAAAGATTCACTCGGATTAGGCAAAATCAACACTGGAGCAGTAGTCAACCTCTTCTTCAATTCCACAAAATTGCCTTCACAAGCTACATCCCACACAAAACCTTGACCCTTTCGAGTCAACTGAGTCAAAGGTAATGCCAACTTAGAAAAGCCTTCAATAAACTTGCGGTAATAACCCTCCAATCCCAGGAAACTTCGTATCTCAGTAGCAGACTTCGGAGTCTCCCACTATAATACAACATCAATCTTGGAAGGATCAACAACAATTCCACCACTTGAAATCACATGGCCAAGGAAACTCACTTCCTTCAACCAAAACTCACACTTCGACAGCTTTGCATACAACTTCTTCTCCTTCAATACTTGCAACACAGTTCTCAGATGCTCAGCATGTTCTTCTTCATATCTATAATATATCAAGATATCATCGATAAACACCACCACAAACTTATCCAAATACTCATGAAAAATTCGATTCATGTACTCCATAAACACACCAGGTGCATTGGATACACCAAACGGCATCACAGTGTATTCATAGTGACCATACCTTGTCCTGAAAGCCGTCTTCGGAATATCGTCAGGTTTAACTTGAATCTGATGATAACCAGACCTTAAATCAATCTTGCTCAATACACAGGCACCTACTAGCTGATCCATCAAATCGTCAATTCTCGGGAGCGGATACTTATTCTTAATAGTCACTTTATTCAACTATCGATAATCAACATACAATCTCATACTTCCATCTTTCTTCTTCACTAACAGTACAGGAGCACCCCACGGAGAAACACTTGGTCGAACAAACCTCTTCTCAAGCAATTCTTCCAGTTGTTTCTTCAACTCACTTAACTCAGAAGCCGACATCCGATAAGGAGCCATCGACATTAGACTCATACCTGGTATTAAGTCCACTGCAAACTCTACTTCACGCTCTGGAGGCAAATCACTGATGTCGTTTGGAAACACATCTGGAAATTCACATACAACAGGTAAGTCGACACTCGCAGCTTCACGATCAATCTGCAACGATCCAAACATTGCAAACACCAAGGCTTTGTCCTCTTGAAGTTCGTCTACTTGCTAAGCAAACAAGAACATCAGCTCTCCACTATCACCAAACTCAGGAAACTCCACCGTCTTCTTATAATAATTGATATGAACATGGTTGAAATCCAACCAGTTCATCCCAAAGATTACATTGATTTGGTGCAAGGGTAGGCACACCAAATCCATCACAAAACTCTTCTCAAAAATCGTCACCGGACATCTCAAACACACAAGGGTAGTAGTAATAGAACCATTAGCTAAAGTTTCTATTACCATATTCCCATTCATGTCAGATAACTTCAAACCCAATCTATTAGCACATTCAAGCGATATAAAAGAATGTGTAGCACCAGTATCAAAAATAGCAACCAACTCAATATTATTTATAAAACAAGTACGTCGAATCAGGTTATCATTCTCTGGCACTTCTGCACCACTCAAAGTAAACACTCTGCCACTGGTCTGATCAGCAGTCGCAGTCTTCTTTGACTTTGACATTGAGTATTGATATAACCTTTCTCACCACAATTAAAATAGGTTGGACCATCATCTTTGCAATCAGTAGCCCTCTGTCCCTTCTTACCACATCTGTAGCACCTCAACACATTATTGGTACACACATCAACACGGTGGCCTTGCTCGCCACACTTATAACACTTCCCAAAAGCGGGAGCTGCTCCCCCACTTGTCTTTTTCCCATCTGAAGCCTTCTGCTTCCCTTTGTCAGCTGAAGTTATATAAGGTTTCCCCCTATACTGCCATTTCTTCTCACTCAACTGCTTGTGAGCAGATCGAGCTCGTCTATCCTCATCGTAGATTCTGCTCTTGTTAACCAACTCAACATACCCGCAGATCTATTAATACCCAATACCTTGCTTAATTTCTGGTCTCAGCCCATTCTCGCACTTAAGACACTTAGACATCTCAGCATCAGCACGATTGTAGTGCGGACAGAACTTCACCAAAGCCTCAAACTTCGCGGCATACTCCGCCACAGTCATGTAACCTTGCTTCAGCTCAAGGAATTCCACTTCTCTCTTGCCACAAGCATCTTCTAGAAAATACTTTCCCTGAAACTCCTGCTTAAACACAGCCCAGGTTATCACTGTGCCAACATTTGTGAGTCTCTGACTGGTGTTATCCCACCAATCCTCAGCCTTATTCTTCCAGCATATGCGTTCCAAACTGAACCTGTTGCTCATCAGTGCACCCCATCACCCAAAAGATCTTCTCGATCGCCTTCAGCCACTTGTGTGCACTTTCTGGATCATGCGTACCCACAAAAGTCGGTGGATTGTTCCTCTGAAACTTCCCCAAAGCGTGAAACTCATCTGGAGCTCCACCATTCGGATTGGGTTGCGCCACCACATTAGCAACTGATTCCAAAGCATCACCAATATCACGATCATTTCTTCCAGCCATCGTGCACACCACCAACAAGGTTAGAAGAACTAAAACATCGACAGTCTACACACACTCGTCGACTGACAGGGGACTGACATCATGTAAAAACCTGGCCGGAAGGACCGACCTGCTCTGATACCACTAATGTAACACCATTTTCTACCCCACAAATATTCACGGCAAAATATACATAATATCTGAGTAAACTCAGAATCACCTCAAAGGGTGCACATTTCTCAATAAATTCAAATAAAAAAAACATTTGCTCCATAAACAACGGGTTTTTCCTCAAAATAAATCAAAAGCCATCAAACAGCAGCGGAACCACCATAACCACAATAATTCAAATTAAAAAGGTTTTAAAATAATACCATAACCAACAAATAACGACAAAATAAAAATTCAACATGGTTCGACTCAACGACCCAACCCGATGTTACACTATCAGAGCAAGACCCTCTACATCGATCAAAAGCAAATAAACTTTAGAAGTCCTCGAAGGCATCTATAGTTAAACCTGATCACCTGCACGTTACCCACGTGGAGGCAACATTCAAACAGGCAGGGTGAGTAATCACAATTCATTATAATCAATATAAAAATAAGATATGCATAAAAATGGCGTCATCATCATATACAACATCTACAGGGTTATCACAAGCAAAACATCAAAATCACAACATCATAAAATACATCAATGCCAATTAAATGCAATGCACAACAAGACTCATGCATGTGGTACCAATCGTCATAATCGATGGACACTAGGCCATCACCCTCCAAAGATCCCCGTCAATAGGATCGGTCCCACACAAAAACCGGAGCACGCCAAAGTTACCTCATATCCGTACAATGGGAATGAAGTCTACATCATCACAGAAATGCTATGAATGCATGATACACATCATCAATAAATCATCATCATCAATAAAATCATTTATGTGCATAATCATTCGTCAATTCTCATATTAATCATGTCATCACATTTCGTCAAACGTCACAAATCATTATCTCCTAATCATCAGTAACATCATGGTAAATCATCAGAAAAATCACAGCATCAAAACATCAAGACAACAAAGAATCATCAACCAAATTTCGCGAATAGCAGACGTTCGCTGCTGAGTTTGCTGTGCGAACCTGCTCGCTGGGAACTTTGCTTTGTGAAGCTGGCAGCGAAGCCTCAATCCCATACAAAGCCAGAGAGTTCCCCATTCTGTCTCTCCTCGCTCCTCTATTCGCTGTGCGAAGCCCTTCGCTGGGACATTCACTGTGCGAGCCCACAAAAACACATCCCAGAATTCATCCCAGTATCATCACAAAATTTATCGAGCATTCGCTGCGCTGCTCGCTTTGCGAGCTTGGGGCGAGTATTCGCCTTGCGAAGGAATGGTTCGCTTTGCGAACCTGCGATTTCCTGCAATTGCTGCTACGCATCAGTAGCACCACAACCCAAAAAATCCTTACGATTTCAACCTCAATTACCGCAAAAACATCCCCACAATATTCCTAAGGCATCATGGAAGTCCAAGGCTTAAAACATACGTCTATTAGGTCGATTCGTTACTCTATTCGAAACCCCAAATCACCTAAACCTTCACAAACTATCAAGCTTCTCATAAACCCCATAAATCCCTTTCACCACAAGGTCGAAACAACATCGACAGAGACAATCATCCTCAAGGTCTATTTTATCCGATTCAATTCAATCCTTAATAATCGATTCACGAAATACCCTTAAATCACCAGTTTATCACCAAAACCCATGAACCCTCATAAACCTCAAATTCTGCTTTAAACACATCGAATCTATATAATGAGGCTATACTCCCCATACCTTAGATTGTCGATTCGAAGCTTTCTCTATTGAGTTTTTGGAAACCTTCTCGAATCCTCGCCTTTTCCTTTTTCCTCAGAGCTCTCACCTTCTTTCCTTCTTTTCACGGTCTAACAAGAATGAATCCTATTCTCAAATTCTCCTTTTTGTTCAACCTAACTCTTGGGCTTCTAAAATGGTCTTTCTCTATAATACCCTCACTAATCCTCCTCAAAAGTCCATCTTACCCTTAATTCCTCTAATATTATTTAAATTAATAATAATACTAATACATTTCATATTATATACTATTATTTAATTAAATAACCAAAACCCCACAAAATTACCGGCATCAACACAAACCACCAAAATTCACAGAAATTCACGAATATTATATTTAAATGAATTAAATAAATATTCTTACAGATTTTGGGGTGTTACAATACGTAGGCACGAGATGCGATGTCTTGGCGAACATACTTAGCATAAACCCCAAGGTCCTTACCTTAGCGCATTTACCTTAGCAAGCAGACAATAACATAACACAAATAAAACAAGAGGTTCCTCTAGAGTACTACAAATACTTAGGATGCTAACACCTTCCCTAGATATAACCAACCCCCCGAACCTTAGATCTCGTAGCAGTGGTGTTACATAGCGCACTTAGGGTTTTTTTTCGATCTTTACCCTTTCCTTTGGATAAATTAAAGTTTGGGGGTGAATTAAGATTTGTGATTCAAGTTAACTAATAGCTTGATATCTGATTCTCACCGCAACACCAATCAATTTAGAATATTGTTCTTAAGTAATAGTGGCAACAGGGTTACTTACAATGCCTTCTTCCCCATTGTTAACCACATATTATGTATCAACATGAGATGCACTAGATGCATTTGCAGAAGCTTGCTTTTTAGCAAAAGTAGGAGGGAAGCCATGCTTACGATAACATACATCAATTGTATGACCTGACCTGTGACAAAAATGCACATTCTACTATCCTTTTTAGGATTAGAGGAACCACCAAAAGAATTGGGATTTTTACCACGATCAACAAATTTTCTAGAATCATAGGCATTGATTAAAGTGTTAGCTTCATCGAGATTGATCTTGGAATCCACTTTGGAAAGTAAAGAAACATTGTTACTTTCTTCTTGTATTACCATAGAATAAACTTTGTTTATGGATGGAAGTAGACCCATTAACAAAACTTGAGTCTTAATGACAGAGAACTTATGATTCAAATATGTCAAGGAGAAAATCATGTCCACTGCGCATAGCTTCACATCGACATTGTTGAGCACAAATGCAACTTGGGATAGGTCTGTGAGAGTTCAATTCTTCCCACAATCCATGCAACTCAATGAAGTAATCAAGTACAGATTTAGAACCTTGTTTGAGAGTGTTGATCTCAACACGCAAGTTTGAAACACGGATACGATCACCTTTAGAAAAGCGTTCATTGAGATCGTTCCATAGATCGAGAGCATTTTCCAAGAACACGATGGTTTGAGCAATTGGAGCATTGACTGAATTCAGAATCCATGAATGTACTAAACAGATGCATCGTTCCCATGCAGAACGATTAAGATCAAGCATATTTAGAATACGAATCGAAACATCAATGAAAGCAATCTTGTTCTTAGCTCCAAGGTCCCGTTGCATCGATCTTGACCAAGTAATGTAGCTAGAACCATTCATTTGAGGTGTAATGCTAACAGATTTTGGACCTTCACTAGGATGAATGTAGTACACCGAATCAACATCACCATTTGTAATGCGATTTGCAGTGGGGTCGTTTTGTGGAGGCATGGTGAAAAAGAATCAAAACAAAAGGGAGAAACAAAAATAATTACAAAGAAAGATTTGCAGAGGTAAAGTGTGAAGAAGAATCACGAAAAAGAAGATGAATCACCAACTGATTGATGGCAGAAGCGAAAGGGATGAAATGTGGATTGAAAGCGATGATACCATATTATGCTTCATGAAAGATAGCATGAGAAACAACATGAAGATGAGAAACGATATGAAGAAGATGAGAAAGGAGAAGTATCATTCTCATGTATTAATAGAGATTGAGAAAAGTATATATACAAGAGAATTACATGCTAATTACTTAAGGCACAAAAAAACTAATTAGTGTAACTAACTTGTTCTTAGTGTAACTAACACAACTAACTTTCCAATTAACTATTAAGTTTCATAATTTATTAATAAGAAGTATTATTTATAGATCAGTGTAATGCTGCTGCTATCTATATATAGTACATAAGGTCCAAGATCCATTGAAGCATGCACCTTTAGTCCTTCCCTCATTCAAATACACTATATTTATTTCATTTTAAAGAAAAAAACATTTACTCATAGATTAAAATGTTTACTCAACACAACAAACAATATATTTAAAATATATTAAATTGGAAAACTTAAACACAACAAAAATAAATTAACAACTTTGGATTCTCCATTACATAAAAAAAATAAACAAAGTCATCGACTGAACAAATTACATAATATTAATTGTACCATTAGAGTGAGACGATTGAACATATAGTCTGGATAAGAGTAAGCAAAACCAGTAATACAGCAGCCACAGTTGATGCTATTTTCCAAGGGGTGTTGAAGTACTGATGTACAAATATAGCTTTATACTTATTCATAGGGTTTTCATAGAAGCCATTTAACCTTTCACATACAGACTTATATTGTAAACTGAATGGAGGCATTGAAACATTTTTGCGAAAATTGTTAACCATTGTAGACACATCATTAGCATCACCCATCCAATTCACAATAATTTTCTTATCAATCAAGATGCTCACATCTTTTTCTGAGTTAATAAGAAAACCTAAGATAGTCAAGTACAGAGAAATATAACGTGAATTTAGATGTGAAATGTGACATTCTTCAAAGGCTAATATATTCCTCAGGTATGACTCTGTTGTATGATGAACATGTAAACATGGCATTTTCAACGCACCCTCATCAAAACTCAAGTCAAGTAAGTATTTACCTTCATTTACTTCAAAAACTAATCCTGCTTCTGATAATTGACTCACGTCGTATACATGTTCAATTGAACATCCTCTTTCTTGTACAAAACCAAATGACGACGGCATCAAAAATGTTCTTATCAGATCTGTGAAGTGTTTTGGACACAGTGTTCTTTCCGAAGTTAAGTTTTGCAGGTTAGGGTCCATTGGTTGAAAATAGATAGTAGTAATGTGAAGAAATGAAGGAGATCCATGGTAATGAAGGAGACCCGCTAATTTGTATATATCTTCAAGAACAAAAAATGGTAGCTGATTTTCAAGGAGTACTAAATCACGCTTAATGTCAACAAGTAACGAAGGTTTTAGTAATATAGGGTCATTGTCCTTCCATTTTGAGTTTTCATAAAACCTAAGAAAATGTTCAATTATGAAGCATGCATCAACTATAATGTTTTTTAAGAAATCATTGCTGTTAAAGCTAAAAAGCCCTCCATAACAACTTCTGATTCTATTTTCCCACAACTCTTGAGATTCGAAAACAAAATCATCCAGAGATAGCTTTGTTCTATTTAGAAATCCTTTGAGATAGTTGAGTTTGAGTTGTTCCATTTGGTGCAAATTGTTGTAATTACTGGAACCATGTGGACTGTGAAAAGGACCAATGGAAATAACTTGAGGTGTATAAGCTTCTGGATTAACTTGGCGTAATCTTGGTGGTACTTTGTAAATGCATTGTTCATGGAATCCAGACAATTCTGTAACAAGCACTCCTTTAAGCAGACAATTCTTCAGTGCACTCACATAACCATTTGGTTTTGCCTCCATTTTCCTAAAATTAACCTATAAGTTGTTTTCATCAATGATCTTGAAGGGTTAATGAAAATATATTAAAAACAGCTTATAAATTCTTTCAAATAAATTCTATCAATACCAATTAGTAACATACATTATAGTGAAAACATATCAATACCAAAAAAAAATCACATTGTTATTAAACTGCATTACATTTCATTCATTGAAACTAACCCAAAAAAATAGTAAGTTTAATAAATTGAATATTTTACAGAATCATATTAAAACAATATTTAATCAATATCCATATTTAGACAAAAATTTAAAAAAAAAAAAATCTTATGAATTTGACAACCTGAAATGAAAACCAGCTTATATTGATATTTCTCCGCAAGTCTTCAGAAGTCACCAAAATCTCAATTAGATAATCTAAACTAGTAACGTATAATGATATAAGTACTATAAAAGGAGATGAGAAGGCATGAACAAATCCATACTTGGGTCTCAAACATATCATAGGTATCGATTCCTCTAGAAGCTTGGAGATGAAAAGACATGAATGAATCAATACTTGGGTCTCAAACATTTCATAGGTATCGCCGTATCGGTTCCTCTAGAAACTTGTTTAGTGCATCTAACGATTCCTAAAAGCAATACATGAAAAGTAAAAAAAAGTAAAGACTTAAATAAGTAAACTTCAAAATTATTTTTCAACTGTAGCTGGCCTGACCTAAGATGCAATTAAGAATATGGATAACCATCAATGAAGAAGATCTGTTGTTGTCCCTCAACATAATCAGGATCTACATTTCTATCTTCTGAATCTGCATTTGGAAACATTACTCGAGTTATCATGGTTATTTATGTCATGCACATAGCGACTGCGGTTCATGGAATCATTGTACATTACAAGCTCAAGAGTATTTTTCTTAAGTGTTTAGAGTTAAACATAATTGTCATTTGAGGTCCAACAGATACTGCAGCCTTAATTCAAATAACAGTCAGGAGGGGATACTTTTGAGGTCATGCTTGTTTGAATTGAGTATTCATTTCGAATTAAATATTTATTCAAAAATAATTTATCAAGTCAATTGTGCACAAGAGTTTAAATCAATAAGCAATTAAGCAATTCCACATAAGTTGTTTTTCATAATTTTATCTTATAAGCTTATAGAAATATGCGTAAATGTTCATGTCAGATCCATCTACGTTACCAATTTTTCTGCTTCTTAATGTGGGTTTATTGTACATAAAAAGTGGATGAGTCATTAATTTTTATTTTGAGGATTATGACAGAGACAAAGAGGTGAAAGTTCTTTCATTGTTTCCAAATTAGACAAGCATTCGATGTATTTGGCACTAGCTCACATCTCTCAAGACATCAATTACTTTTATTTCACGTCTTCTTTTGGACGTTGTTCAAAAAGAGTCTACATTTTCCATTTATGTTAATGCATTCGATGGGTTTTGATTTTGATTTTGTTGTTGTTGTGGTTCATATCTATATTGTTTGGATTTTTATTTTGATTTTGTTCTGGTTTGTTTTCGATTCTTGTCTATCATATATTTGTTAGATTTTGTGCTTTTGCTTTGATTCTATTTTACTACATGTAGGTTACAGGACATGCTCGGAAGCGTTTGGAGCAACATGTGAGGAAGACTTTTTTTAATTATCGAAAACATTTAAACTGTGTTACCTTTACGTTGATCCGTTTAACCTAAAAGGGCTGCTGAATCTGTATAAAACAGCAACAAGTCCAACATTTAGCCTTCAACATCTACATTGTTGGGTTGTATAATTTGTCCTGTTGTTGCTTCTAAGATTGCTGCTTCATCATGATTGCATATCTATATTAGGTGGATGTATGAACTTGCGCAACTTGTGGTTTTACATTTGAAAAAGGATCTGTACGTTTTTGTGATTGTGTTTTTGTCTATCGCCTATTGCTGAACTTTCCCAACTTGCTCGCCGTAGACTAAGGCATATTGCGATGAGGTAATACTTATCTTTTTCCTCACATTGATTCCATTGTCCTCCGCTCTTTCTGTTAAAATGTGTTTTGTGGATGTAATTACTTATTCAGAAATGTTATGGTTTTTTCAAACTTTTGGTTAACCACGCACTATAACATTAATAGGTTGGAAACGGTGAAAATTTGGTTATCCTCAACATCAACACTATGAAAGCTGGAAAGGGTGAAACTTTTTCTGGCGAGGAGCCTCTCAACTGTAACATTGATAAGTTGACCTTTCATCATATGTGATGTTGCTTTATTAATGTTTGCTGACCACTGTTTGTGTTGTGTTTTGTTCGAACTAAAGTGTTTTCAGGCGAACAAGTTGTTTTACACGGTTCAAAATAGTTGTGCCACTTTAGTACCTTTCCATTCTCACTGGCAATGATGATAACAACTCAGCTCTTACGGCTGCCATATTCTTCTATGGTATTAGTTTGACTATTTTTTGCCAACAAATGTGATCCTGAGCCAGTCTCGCTCATCAAGCTTATGCTTTCTGAGCCACTACGACTAATCCTTCAAGTTTTTCACGACGCAATTTTAGCGGTAACTATCTTCATGTTATTATGTCATGCTGCTTCAATTGAAGGTCCCTGATCCGTGTTTTTGTTGTGTTTTGTATAACTATATTGATTTCACTGGCAATGATGATAACAACTCAGCTCTTACAGCTGCCATATTCTTCTATGATAGTAGTTTGACTATTCTTTGCCAACAAATGTGATTCTGAGCCGGTCTCGCTCATCCAGCTTATGCTTTCTGAGCCACTACAACTAATCCTTCAAGTTTTTCACGACACAGTTTTAGCGGTAACTATCTTCATGTTATTATGTCATGCTGCTTCAATAATGTCTGTGATCCGTATTTTTGTTGTGTTACCTTTACGTTGATCCATTTAACCTAAAAGGGCTGCTGAATCTGTATAAAACAGCAGCAAGTCCAACATTTAGCCTTCAACATTTACATTGTTGGGTTGTATAGTTTGTCCTGTTGTTGCTTCAAAGATTGCTGCTTCATCATGATTGCATATCTATATTAGGTGGATGTATGAACTTGCGCAACTTGTGGTTTTACATTTGAAAAAGGATCTGTACGTTTTTGTGATTGTATTTTTGTCTATCGCCTATGCGATGAGGTAATACTTATCTTTTTCCTCACATTGATTCAATTATCCTCTGCTCTTTCTGTTAAAATGTGTTTTGTGAATGTAATTACTTATTCAGAAATGTTATGGCTTTTTCAAACTTTTTGTTAACCACACACTATAATATTTATAGGTTGGAAACGATGAAAATTTGGTTATCCTCAACATCAACACTATGAAAGCTGGAAAGGGTGAAACTTTTTCTGCCGAGGAGCCTCTCAACTGTAACATTGATAAGTTGACCTTTCATCATATATGGTGACTAAAACACAATAATCTGCTCTATTACTGGTAGAGTGAATGATTGATTCTGAATAACATTTAGAGGTAAACATATTCATGTTTTAATGTGATGCTGCTTTATTAATGTCTGCTGACCACTGTTTGTGTTGTGTTTTGTTCAAACTAAATTGTTTTCAGGCGAACATGTTGTTTTACACGGTTCAAAATATTTGTGCCACTTTAGTACCTTTCCATTCTCACTGGCAATGATGATAACAACTCAGCTCATACGGCCGCCATATTCTTCTATGGTAGTATTTTGACTAATTTTTGCCAACAAATGTGTTTCTGAGCCACTGTCGCTCATCCAGCTTATGCCACTACGACTAATCCTTCAAGTTTTTCACGACGCAGTTTTAGAGGTAACTATCTTCATGTCATAATGTCATGCTGCTTCAATAATGTCTGTCATAAGTGTTTTTTTTTTACTTTTGTAGAACTATGTTCTTTTCACGCAAAGGGATTTTTTTTACAGTTGTACACAAAAGATATTACACCACATGATCATAAGAATTTCACAGAGCTTTGCAAAGTCAGTTGCCTATCTCATGTTTTCTCTTGATTATGTGTTTATGTGTTTAATATCCATAAGTAACACCTAAAATTGAGACCCAGTGGGTCATTTCTTCTTTATTTTGGTATGGCTCTATCATTTATTTTCACAGTTTTGCCTCCAGTCATTCTCTCCCTTATTTTTTACTGGCTTCGTAGTATATGATTAGTTGTCATGTTGTTTGGTTTTTTGTTACCTATTCATGACTTTACTATGTGAATGTTCTAATTACCCTTTGTTGAGCCACATTTAGAGGTAAGCATATTCATGTTTTAATGTGATGCTGCTTTATTAATGTCTACTGACCACTGTTTGTGTTGTGTTTTGTTCGAACTAAATTGTTTTCAGGCGAACAGGTTGTTTTATACGGTTCAAAACATTTGTGCCACTTTAGTACCTTTCCATTCTTACTGGCAATGATGATAACAACTCAGCTCTTACGGCTGCCATATTTTTCTATGGTAGTAGTATGACTATTTTTTGCCAACAACTGTGTTTTCTGAGCCACTCGCACCCATCTAACAGACTGTTTCTGACCCTCTTCGACTAATCCTCCAAAACATTTCCGACGCTACTTTAGAGGTAACTATCTTCATGTTATAATGTCATGCTGCTTCAATAATATCTGTGATCAGTGTTTGGGTTGTGTTTTGTAGAACTATATTATTCTCACTGGCAATGATGATAACAACTCAGCTCTTACGGCTGCCATATTCTTCGATGGTAGTAGTTTGACTATCTTTTGCCAACAAATGTCTTTTCTGAGCCAGTCGCACCCATCTAACAGACTCTTTCTGAGCCTCTTCGAGTAATCCTTCAAAAAAATTCCGACGCACTTTTAGAGGTAACTATCTTCATGTCATAATCTCATGCTGCTTCAATAATGTCTGTCACCAGTGTTTTTTTTTCTTTTGTATAACTATGTTCTTTTCACGGAAAGGGATTTTTTTTACAGTTGTGCACAGAAGATATTACACCACATGATCAGAAGAATTTCACAGAGCTTTGTAAAGTCAGTTGCCTATCTCATGTTTTCGCTTGATTATGTGTTTGTGTTTAATATCCAAAATTAACACCTAAAATTGAGTCCCAGTGGGTCACTTCTTCTTTATTTTGGTATGCCTCCATCATTTATTTTCACAATTTTTCCTCCAGTCATTCTCTCCCTTATTTTTTACTGGCTTCGTATTATATGATTAGTTCTCATGTTGTTTGGTTTTCTGTTACTTATTCATGACTTTACTATGTGAATGTTCTAATTACCCTTTGTTGAGCCACATTTAGAGGTAAGCATATTCATGATTTAATGTGATGCTGCTTTATTAATGTCTACTGACCACTGTTTGTGTTGTAATTTGTTCGAACTAAAGTGTTTTCAGGCGAACAGGTTATTTTACACAGTTCAACATAGTTGTGCCACTTTAGTACCTTTCCATTCTCACTGGCAATGATGATAACAACTCAGCTCTTACGGATGCCATATTCTTCTATGGTAGTAGTTTGACCATTTTTTGCAAACAAATGTGATCCTGAGCTAGTCTCACTCATCCATCTTATGCTTTCTAAGCCACTACGACTAATCCTTCAAGTTTTTCACGGCGCAGTTTTAGCAGTAACTATCTTCATGTTATTATGTCATGCTGCTTCAATTGAAGGTCCGTGATCCGTGTTTTTGTTGTGTTTTGTATAACTATATTGATTTCACTGGCAATGATGATAACAACTCAGCTCTTACAGCTGGCATATTATTCTATGGTAGTAGTTTGATTATTTTTTGCCAACAAATGTGATTCTGAGCCGGTCTCGCTCATCCAGCTTATGCTTTCTGAGCCACTACGACTAATCCTTCAAGTTTTTCACGACGTAGTTTTAGCGGTAACTATCTTCATTTTATTATGTCATGCTGCTTCAATAATGTCTGTGATCCGTATTTTTTTCTGTTACCTTTACGTTGGTCCGTTTAACCTAAAAGGGTTACTGAGTCTGTATAAAACCGTGGCAAGTCCAACATTTAGCCTTCAACATCTACATTGTTTGGTTGTATAGTTTGTCCCGTTGTTGCTTCTAAGATTGTTGCTTCATCATGATTTCATATCTATATTAGGTGGATGTATGAACTTGCGCAACTTGTGGTTTTACATTTGAAAAAGGATCTGTACGTTTTTGTGATTGTGTTTTTGTCTATCGCCTATTGCTGAACTTGCTCAACTTGCTCGCCGTAGACTAAGGCATATTGCGATGCGGTAATACTTATCTTTTTCCTCACATTGATTCCATTGTCCTCTACTCTTTCTGTTAAAATGTGTTTTGTGAATGTAATTACTCATTCAAAAATGTTATGGCTTTTTCAAACTTTTGGTTAACCACGCACTATAACATTTATAGGTTGGAAACAGTGAAAATTTGGTTATCCTCAACATCGACACTATGAAAGCTGGAAAGGGTGAAACTTTTTCTGCCGAGGAGCCTCTCAACTGTAACATTGATAAGTTGACCTTTCATCATATATGGTGACTAAAACACAATAATTTGCTCCATTACTGGTAAAGTGAATGATTGATTCTGAATCACATTTAGAGGTAAGCATATTCATGTTTTAATGTGATGCTGCTTTATTAATGTCTGCTGACCCTTGTTTGTGTTGTGTTTTGTTCGAACTAAAGTGTTTTCAGGCGAACAAGTTGTTTTACATGGTTCAAAATAGTTGTGCCACTTTAGTACCTTTCCATTCTCACTGGCAATGATGATAACAACTCACCTCTTACGGCTGCCATATTCTTCTATGGTAGTAGTTTGACTATTTTTTGCCAACAAATGTGATTCTGAGCCGGTCTCGCACATCCAGCTTATGCTTTCTGAGCTACTACGACTAATCCTTTAAGTTTTTCACGACGCAGTTTTAGCGGTAACTATCTTCATGTTATTATGTCATGCTGCTTCAATAATGTCTGTGATCCGTGTTTTTGTTGTGTTTTGTATAACTATATTGATTTCACTGGCAATGATGATAACAACTCAGCTCTTACAGCTGCCATATTCTTCGATGGTAGTAGTTTGACAATCTTTTGCCAACAAATGTCTTTTCTGAGCCAGTCGCACCCATCTAACAGACTCTTTCTGAGCCTCTTCGACTAATCCTCCAAAAATTTCCCGACGCTAATTTGGAGGTAACTATCTTCATGTCATAATGTCATGCTGCTTCAATAATGTCTGGCATCAGTGTTTTTATTCTGTTTTGTAGAACCACTACGCCAAACAAGACTTTAGACAGCGCTTTTTTAGGCCTTAAACAACGCTTAAAAGCGCTGCCTAAGCCAGCGCTGGCGTAGGTAAAGACAACGCTTTTTATTTATGAAAAAGCGCTCTCTAAAGTATACATTAGAGGGCGCTTTTTCAACAAAAAGCGCTGTCTAAAGGCCCCCTTTAGACAACGCTTTTTTAAGCGCTGTCTAAAGTATACCTATAATTTTAATTATCAATTTTTCTATACCTTTAGAGGGCGCTTTTTCAATAAAAAGCGCTGTCTAAAGGCCCCCTTTATACAACGCTTCTAGAAGCGTTGTCTAATGTATGCCTATAATTTTAGTTATGAATTTTTCTATGCCTTTAGAGGGCGCTTTTCAGGAAAAGCGCTTTCTGTTGTGAACAATAGACAGCGCTTTTTCTAGAAAGCGCTGTCTTTTCTCTACGTATAATTTTAATGATTTTTTTTAAAAATCCCATTTTAACCATTTTTTATGCAGAAACCTGTATAATTCAAGCCATTTCAATAAACCTGTATATTTCACATTTCCATTAACAATTTATAGTATGGTTCATTAACCATTTCCACTAATCCCATAAATCACATAAACCACATAAACCATTTCCATTATAATTCAAGTCATTTACATTAACCATTCACAAAACTATACAATTACATTCCAAAATCACATAAATAACATAAACCATTCACAAAACTATACAATCCCATAAAATAAACCATTCACAAAACTATACATTCACATAATCCCATTATCCTATACCTTATATGACTTTTTTATTCCAATAAGGTATTTGCACAATTCCTCCTTAATTTCTTGCAATTTATCCTTCGTGTAATGAGAACACGCGTATTCATCAAAGTACTACATAACAAAACAAAATATGCATGATTTAGTTAAAAATAATAAATTATATGACATATCCGATAAATATTAAAATAACTCCTAAGTTATAAATCCATGCATACCGTAATAGGAATCTCTAATCGATCCATTTGAAGGATTTCTCTCATAAACCTCAAAACGAAATACCCGCAGTCTATGCCATTACGCTGACGAGGGCACTACACATAGACAAACAAATAAGAATTAATATATAGTTGTTTTGTGTTTTCAAGTAGCATCACTAATAAGCAACATTGTGAAAATTAATATACCTTTTGAGCTTCATTTTCATCATGTGTCTCGTGTGTGTCGTCATGGTCACTAGCCATTTCACCTGTAAGAAAGAAAAAAATAAAAATTAAATGACAAATATAAAAATCCATAATCCATAATCCATTGAATGATATAAGCTATATATAACATGACAACTAATTAATATTATTAAATGATATAAGCTATATTTTTATAACTAGTACCTTTTTCACTAACGTCTCTTTCTTTTCTTTGTTGGAATATGTTCTACCCGTCTCTTAACAACACGGACGGTTGGATTGATCCAAATACCCTCATTATGATCATTTCTTGTATATGATTCATTCACTATAATATTTTCATCTTGATCATTTCTAGTAAATGATTCAATATCAACATCAATATCACCTTGATCTCCAATGTTTTCATCAATTACTTTGTTAGATAAAAGCACTATAGACCATTTTGTACTTGTCGGATCAGTGACATAGAACACTTGTTTAGCTTGAGAGGCTAGAATAAAAGGCTCATCTTTGTACCCCATCCTATTAAGATCCACTTGCAAAAATCCTGACTAATCCATTCGTATGCCATTATTATTTTCAACCCACTTGTAACGAAATATAGGAATCTGAAACTTCTCATAATCAAACACCCAAATGCGCTCAATAACCCCAAAATATGACAGATTTGCAAATTTGGGGTTTAAATCTTTCACACTTGAAATGTGCATTGCTTCAGCTACCACGGTGACACCACTATTTTGCATAGTACTTTTATCATCTTGTTCGTTGGTATAAAATGTGTATCCATTAATTGCATATGCGCTATAAGAAAACATAACCAAACTTGGACCATATGCTAAACATCTCAACCTTTCTGTTATCGAAGCGGGATCTGAATATAACTTTGAATAAATATGATCCTTAAACCAAGGTATGAAACTTCGATTGTGCTCTCGTACTATCCAATTCTCATTTCTATTCGGATTTAAATCTCGGAGAACATCCTTGTGCATTTCAACATACGGCTCAACCTCATTCTCATTGTGCAGAACATACAAATGCACTTGATCCCGTTCGACCCTTGATACTGTCACAACTTCATTTCCAATTAACTTTTTTCCTTCTTTTTTTTCGACAATATGAGATTTGGGGAGTCCAATTGATTGTACATTGGACAGATATTCAGTACAAAACTCAATCGCTTCTTCAACAATGTATCATTCGGCAATACAACCCTCTGGTCGACTTCGGTTTTTAACATACCCTTTTAATATTTTCATATAACGTTCAGTAGGGTACATCCATCTCATATAAGCCGGTCCACACAATTGTGTCTCTTTCACCAGATGAACAACTAGATGAACCATTATGTCAAAAAACGAGGGAGGAAAAATCATTTCAAGATCACAAAAAGTAATTACTATTTCTTTTTGCAATGTTGGTAAGATCGCAGGATCGATCACCTTACTACGAATTGACTTGAAGAAAAAACACAATTTAGTTATTGCGCTTCTTACTTTTTCTGGAAGAATAGAACGTATACCTATTGGTAGAAAATGTTCCATTATAACATGTCAGTCATGCGTCTTTAAACTCTTTAACTTGAGGTCTTTCATAGACACAAGTCTTCTAATATCTGAAGAGTATCATTCTGGCACTTTAACTGCACTTAAAAACTTACACAATTCCTTTTTCTCTTTTCTAGATAGAGTATAAGCAGCAGGTGGTAGATATGTTCGTGTTTCTTTCTTCATGGGTCCTAATTCATTTCTTATTCCCATCGCTACCGGGTCCTTTCTTGCTTTAAGGCCATCCTTAGACTTTCCTTGTATATTAAGTAACGTACCAATAACACTGTCAAATACATTTTTTTCAATATGCATAACATCGAGAAAATGTCTTACATACAACGACTTCCAATATGGCAGTTCAAAAAAAATTGACCTCTTCTTCCACCCACTCTTGACAAGTGTATGTGCAAAAGGCTTTCCAAACTGAGTACTCACATCTTTCACCTTTTCAAAAATTTGATCACCTGTCAATATAGTTGGAGCTCTACCATGTTCTGCCTCTCCATTGAATGCTTTTCTCCACCCACGATAGTGATGATTAGAATTTAAGAATCTACGATGACCGAGAAATACATTCTTCTGACCAAACTCCAATCGCGTCCAATCTGTTTTATCTTCACAAATAGGACACGCACATTGACCTTTTATGCTGTACCCTGATAGATTTCCGTATGCTGGAAAATCATTAATTGTGCCATACAACATCGCCCTCAAGTTGAAACTTTCTTTCCTATACCCATCATAAACCTCCACACCGTTCTCCCACAAAAACTTTAAATCTTCGATTAAGGGTGCCAAGTATACGTCTATGTCATTCCCTGGTTGTCTAGGCCCAGAAATTAACATAGATAACATCATGTACTTACGCTTCATACATAGCCATGGAGGTAGGTTATAAATCATTATGATCACAGTCCAAGTGCTATGTGAGATACTCTGAAGACCGTGTGGGTTCATTCCATCAGTAGATAATGCCAAGCGAAGGTTTCTTGCTTCTTTTCCAAATTCAGGATAATCATCATCAATTTTCATCCACTGTGGTGAATCTGCCGGATGTCGCAACTTTCCATCAATAATTCTTTCATCTGCATGCCAAGTCAAGTGTCTTGAATCGGTCTCACTACGAAACATGCGTCTAAATCTCGGAATTATAGGAAAATACCATAAGAATTTTGCTGGAGACAACTTTTCCTTATATCGAGAGACACCGCATTTAGGACACTCATTTAAGGATGCATACTCATTTCGAAACAAAACGCAATCATTTGGACAGGCATGTGTCTTATCATAGCTCATGCTAATAGAGCACAACATCTTTTTGGCCTCATATGTTCGATTGGGAAGAACATTATCCTCTGGAAGCATATCTTTCATAAGGGCCAATAACTCTGTGAAACTTTTATCCGACCATCCATTGCCCGCCTTTAAGTTGTACAACTTTAATACCACAGACAATCTTGTGAATTTGGTGCAACCATTATATAACGGTTTCTCTGCATCGCTTACCAACCTCTCAAACATTTTGGGACAATCCTTAAGATCTTCTTCAAGTGCTTCTGCAATCTCTTCGACTCGATCAGAATCGTATGTATCTGTGCCATTGTCGTTTGAAGCATAGGTCGTATTATCCCCCGGTTCAACATTCTCGTTAATGTTCTCACAATGCAAATTCCAACATGTATAACTTCTATCAATTCCACTCCTCATTAAATGCAATGCCAACTGAACCGCGTCAACCCGACTCCCAAAACAATAACCCAAGCAAGGACATCTCATTCGACTGGGGTCTTTGGCGTGCACAATAGCAAACTTAACGAATTCTGATACCCCATTCTCGTACTTTTTCGACAATCGACTTGAAGACATCCATTTCTTATCCATAGTTATACTAATTAAACTAAACAAAAACAAAAATAAAAAAATATTTACCTGCAGGGATGTAAACAACTTTTAGACCCACACAGTGTCCAGATAGGTTAGAATTACCAAGATCCCCCTGTACACGTATCATAAAATGAAATATCATTAATTGACCAATTATGAGTCATAACTTGATAAGTGGCAACATGTAATCACAAACAAGCAACATACTTAACAACAAGCATACTTAAACAAGTAATCATCATATCACAAAGATAATCATCAAAGCAATTATTGAGCAAGATAAACATCTCATGCAAAGACAAATATCATACTTTCTTTGACCATGCAATACAATAACTATCATAACTCCACTTTCATGGCTCTATATATCATAACTCCATCAATACAATAACTATCAATATTACAATAACTATCATACTTTCTTTAATCTAAAATATAGAAACAACAACTAATGAAAATAGAAACAACATGTTCAATATTAGTCATTCTAAACATGTTCAAAAATAAAAGTCTCAAAACTTTATAACTAAGGTCATTACCCATATCAACACTACACACAAAATAAGTCAGAAGTATGCAACTGAATAATACACAAAATGGAAGTATGACGCAGGAACTCCGAACCACCTCAACAACACCTGTACTACGACGGCAAAATGGTAGCTAGTGACCAGAATGAAAACAGAACAAAAATCGTACGATGAAAACAAGAATGAAAAGCGTACCTCTTCTTCGTTTCGTCTTCTTCTTCACGAAAGAAATGGCGAATGAACAACGACGGCAATGGCGAACAACGACGGCAATGGTTTCAGTAGAGAAGAACGATATCGAGGGTTTCAGTAGAGAAGAACGGTCGAGAGAAGAAAATGAAAAGAAATGTCTGAAACTGATTAGAAATTGTTTTATATTTTAATTCCTAAATGACTTTAGACGGCGCTTTTAAAAAGCGCTTTCTTAAGTTCTACCTATAACAGCGCTTTTCTCAGAAAGCGCTTTCTAAGGTGGGGAGACTTTAAAACCTATAGCAGCGCTTTTGCAAAAGCGCTGTCTAAAGTGATGCCTATAGCAGCGCTTTACAAAAAGCGCTTTCTAAGGTGACTTCCATTTTGGTCATTTAACAGCGCTTTTAAAAAGCGCTTTCTAAGGTTAACCTTTAGACAGCGCTTTTATAAAAGCGCTGTCTAAAGTAATTCCTATAGCAGCACTTTACAAAAAGCGCTGTGTAAGGTGGCTTCTATTTTGGGAATTTAACAGCGCTTTTAAAAAGCGCTTTCTAAAGGCTGTCTTTTACAGCGTTTTTTTTAAGCGAAATGTTTTAAAGACTTATAGCAACGCTTTGTCCAAAAAGCGCTGTCTTTTTGGCACTGTCTTTATTCAATTTTGGCGTAGTGAACTATGTTGTTTTCACGCTATGGGATTTTTGTAGACAGTTGTGCGCAAAAGATATTACACCACATGATAAGAAGAACTTCACAACGCTTTGCAAACTCAGGTGCCAATCTACTCTTTTTTCTTGATTATGTGTTTGTGTGTTTAATATCCTAAATTAACACCTAAAATTGAGACCCGGTGGGTCACTTCTTCTTTATTTTGGTATGGTTCCATCATTTATTTTCACACTTTTGACTCCAGTAATTCTCTCCCTTCTTTTTTACTCCCTTTGTATTATATGATTAGTTGTCATGTAGTTTGGTATTCTGTTACCTATTCATGACTTTACTATGTGAATGTTCTAATTAGTGTGGTTTTAAAATGTTTTAATTACCAATGTAAATCATTAATTTGACCTTTTGTTTTCAATTACAGTTTATTGAAACATCATTGATAGGCTTGACCATCAAAACTCAATAAACAACATTAGCTTTTGAATTAACCAAACAATTATGACATCCCACTAAACAGTTGTAGATTTCCAATGTAAATAGAATATCAAGAATCAAATAACCCATTATAAAATCCTACATTCTCTTCATAGTATCACACAACCATCACCTGAGGATAGGGAAAAAATGAAATGAATTCAAATTATGCTGTCCCGGTTGAACCTGAGTCAGATGATCACCAACCACAACACGTCCAACAGGTTCCCCAGGTAATCCCTGTGGTTGATGAGGTCCAACAAATACACCATGTTCAACAGGAAGTACTCTTCCAGGCCGAGGAAGCTGCAGAGGCCCAAGAAGCAGCTGCATTGCGAAGAAGACAAGCCAGGAGACGATTAAGAAGGGCATGAAGAAGGGAATTGCGAAGAAGACAAGCCAGGATGTGGCTATTCGATTCAGAAGATGAAGATGAAGCACCTTTTAGCTGGAGTAACTTTATGCGGGCAAGGGGTTTTAGATTTGATATTTAATATTTTAGATTTTCATCTAGGGCTCTTATGAAATCTATGATAAAGTAGTTTATTATTGTCAGCATCGACTTCAACTAATGTGGTTTTTGGAACCATTTTGCTACATTATATGCATTTTTATATTTTGATTGAATGTCGTATATTGGCTATCTGTTTTATTGCGTTTTCTGCTACATATGATGTATTTCTGTTAGTATATTGCCCAAGTATATTTGTTATGCAGAATCAGGAAATGAACCACCAAGAAGCTGAGATTGATAAAACAGGTACATATCTCAATCGTAAACAATATTCAGTGACTATCAGATTAATAATAATATTTTTTATTTTTAATTTTTTCAGTGGTTTGAAGTTCTTCATCGACTTTTACGCAAACAATGGACAATTGTTGGACTATTTTACAACTGTACGGTGGTTTGAAGTTATATAACCATCATAATTTTTGGCAAGAGATAGTGGTTTGAAGTTATATTTATGTTGGTGGACATGTTTTGTCCATAAAGATGTACTATGTTGCTTGTGATGTTTGGGATTTCAATAACATTTATTTATGTTAGTTTTGATTTACTGTTAATAGAAAATGTTTAAATCTTGGAGCATGCCTTCTACAATATAGTGATATTTAAGGTCAATGTTACTTCTTATTTATCTTCTACTATTTAACAATCTAAGATAATGCAAGTTTTGTTGATATGGAAACTAATAAATATAATGAATCTCAAGGTGAAGCAACTCTTACAGGATTATAAAAAAATCTACATAAATATTACATTTACAAATGGTACTCTAAATTAAGTTACCTTGTCCTAATAATAAATTTATAGAAGAATGCAGTAAGCTATATCTATATAGGATTTGTGTCTTCACAATGTATTGTTTATTTCAAAATATAGCTTTCAGTTGAGTGAGATAATGCTTTAACTTTAATTTCTATGCGAGATCAAGATTTTGGTTAATGCAAATCGAGTGTGAAGGAATGCGATAGTTCGAGATGGAACTATGAATACTTTGTCATCATTACGGTTTCAATCATGTTCATCTTTAAAAAATAATTTAATTACATAGTGATTTTATAACTATTTATTATTGTATTCTAAAGAAACAATAAAAGTGATATATGTAAGTTTCACCATCTCCTACGAATTTTATCACTTAAATTTATAGTTATTATTGACATTTGTATATATTTTTAGTTATTAGACATATTGGATTTCTGATGTTGGTGATTTTGCTACATATTTTTTTTTTAAATCTTTTAAGTTATTAGTGATTTTACCAATTCCCTGTAAATTTTCTTAATTTCCATTCTTTATATAACTTACTTAACCTTAAACACTTTTTTGTTATACATATTTTTAACAAAATACCTACGTATTATATAAATAGCAACTGGTTTTTCTTTAATCATTATTCTATTGAAATTATATCCTTTTCATACTTTATTTGTTCTTACTTATGTCCAATTTATTCTTTATACATATTTTTATTTTTAATCAACCATCTTAAACAAAACTACTAACACCCGTGCGAACGCACGAGTCTCTTACTAGTTTTTTTAACTAACTGTTTCATATGACAATTATCGTTTTACATACTTTGATTTTTATGGTGTTTGCTTTCTTATTTTGCAATTTTCTATTTTTCGTACTACGTTAATTCTACAAATCATTGCTTTACGTATTTTGTGTTTTTTTTATCAAATTTAAATTAATAAAAAAATATTGTTCATTCCTTTCCTAATAAGTGTGTGCCAATATGTTTGAGTATTTAAATTTTTGCAATGCATCTTTTTACCCGCCTTTTTTATTTTGACAAAGTGGGAAAAATATACTCTAGAGAGGAGTAGAGTATTCTCTCTAGTTAATTAAGGAGAAGTTTAATCGCTCTAATATATATTAGTTTATTTCTTTAACTACCTCCCTGAGAGATGTGTTGTCATCATCAACAAGAGGGAGAATGTGATACCATGTTTTGCTAGTTTAGGAGTCAAAGAAACTCTATACAACATTCTTTTAATAATGAATATGTTTTTTATGATAACAACTAGCTTTAGATGATGATAGCTAAAGTGCGGGCATAAGAGAAGATTAACGATGCAATCAGACAAGCTAGAGTTTAATGATCACAACAAAAAGTCCTCTGATGATGGCACTCAATACGAGTAAATCTCAAGCCTCATCTTCAAGAAGAATTAAAGCAAGTGTTTATATGACTTGATTATCTAACAAGTCATGAAGCTTCAAAGTGTGAAAGCTTTCCAAGTCGCGTCTAAGTAAATAGTGTGTTGTAAAAACACAAGGGCTTTTTCATAAAGTTTTGCCTAAATCACACACACACACACACACTAAAAAATATTTTCAAACTTATTTTTCTTAAATAAATATTCCTAAAATTGTTTTGAAGTCATTCCAGTTGAACCAAGAACAGTCTGAATGTTTTTGGACAAAATTTACATTGTCCAATCGATTAGCATCTATACCCAATCCTTTGGGTTAGTGCAAAAGTTTTCCTTAAACGTTTAGGACAATGTATTAAAGAAGGACTGTAGCGTGCGATTTTTGTCAGTGATGCGACCACCTTATCATCCTTGGTTGGAATTGGGTGCTACTTTCTGATTTTTTATTTATCCTATGAAGCTGGAAAGGAAAGAGAAGCTATCTAAAACTAACATTACACGCAAATGTTTTCTTTCACAAATGCTTAAGAGATTGGGGGGTCCGAGGTCAGGTTATACAATGGGGAGTTGCAAATTAACCATCCTATATATGGTTATCCATAGATCGTTTAGCAAACTATACTGTTATCTACTTACTGGTGTTTATCTGTCATGGGTTGGGAAAGTTTCTCTTTTGGGAGTTGTCATACCCCAAATTTTGAACACCAATATTTCCCATCATTGTGAGGATGATTACCACAATATGGATATACTTCCATGCCTCATCAATCTCCTCAAATATGGTTGGGCATTCACCACAATCAAGAATTAGGGTTTTAAGCCCTCTCAGAGCACTTAGACAAATGATCAATCAAGAAATGACATGATCTTCAACTTATCTAACCTCTTAAACACCCATAAGGGATCAAGAGGACCCCAACATCAAGAATCAAGCACAAAGTTGCAACATTCCAAGTGGATCAAGCCTCATGATCGCCAGTGTCACCAAATTAGGGTTTTGGTCGACTTAGGACTCTAGATGGAATCTTTCTTCTAGACATGAGCCAATGATTAAAAGCACAACCCAAGATACTCTAAGGTACCTCATAAACCCAATCATCAAGTCAATTTAATCTCAGGGGATGCATTCACCAAAAATCAGGAATTAGGGTTTCTTGACCTAATTCACCCCAAAGTTAACTTTTGGGACAAAGCATGAACCAAGACCTCAAGAAATGATTTGAGGGCCTCAAATACACCACATTGATCCATTTGCAACAATGGATTGAACCAAGAAGCTTGATTCACAAGTTTCAATTTCATCAGGACCACAATTAGGGTTTCGAGGAAAAAGTCAACTGTATCTTTGACTTTTGACCAAGACATGTTCCCAAACCTTGGGTCATGATTCAATATACCCTATAACACCTATGGAATCCCTCCATCAGGTTTAATTTAGGTCAAGGACTTCATTTCACAAAGGATCACACAGTTTGGATTTCATCCGATAAAAAGTCAACCGTGCACAAAATCAAGTTTGACTTTTTGGAATTTTTCACAAATATGGTTCCCCTAAGTCGAAAATAATGTTAATGTATGATATTGATCATCATCCATCAAGAAAAATCAAGAAAAGTGAGGTTTCTTGCAAAAGGGACAACCTTGAGAAACCAAAAATTTTCTAAGTTATGGAATAAAAGTGGTTTTGGTACCAACTTCCAAGGACCATAACTTGAGATCCAAGCAACCATTTGGGTGATCCAAAGCTGGATTTGTAGGTCTTGCTACACTCTACAAAAGCTTCAACTACCTCCAACTCCAATTCTTTATGGATTTTGAGTTATGGAGTGATCAAAATGACAAAAACATGAAAATGACACTTTTTCCAACACTTAGTGAAAATCTGCCTAAGTTACCAGCCTTGAACATCAATGTTCATGATGATTTTTCAATGGGATCCAAATAGTTTCAAAATAAACTATGATCACACGTGTTTTGTATCATATGAGGGCTTTCTAAAAAGCACAAGAGCCTCCCATAACTCAACCTGAGCAAGGAGATATGAATCCCTCAAAATCACCATTTCTAAAAAGCACACGTGTTTTGTACATTTGCTCGATTTGGCAAATTTGGACAACTCTAATCCTTGTCATCCATTTGGACACATCTTAGGATAAAACAAAAGGAGAATGATCTGATCCCCAAGCCTCCCAAGTCCAAGAATCTACATATAGCCATGCCAAACCTAAAAGAGCTAAAAAGTGCCAAGACTCCAATTTTGTTTTAATGCATTCAATGGATGCATCAAGGTGGCATGAACTGAGGCAAACGTAACTGATTGAGTCAAGCCTTATCTCTGAACCAGGTGACCATAGGCCTGTGCTCTAACCTCAAGTCAATGGCTAGAGGAGACTTGAGATTCCATTTGATCCACATTGGCCACAGACCTGCTGCAGTTGCCACACACTATTGCAGCCAAAACAAACTTGTTCTACTATAAATAGAGCTTATTTGTGCTCAGTTTGAGTACACCAAAGCACCTAAAATGATGCTTTCCTCAAAATCTCCCTTTCACTTCAATTTTGCCTTCTAACTCAAGTCATTATCAGATTTTGAGATTGAGAGTGATTCCAACCAAACCAATCACACACACACACACACACACACCTCATAAACATCATATGTGAGTAATCCATAACACAAAATAACATTTGGAACATTAGATTCTCTAAATCACCAGCCACTTGCTCAAGTTCTTGACAGAGTTGCAGTTGAGGTGCCACATCAAGTTCCAGCTCATTTTAATCCACTCCAAGCATTCAAACACACTCCATGGCACCTAAGGAAGTTGTCCAGATCATTGAAACCTAGCTGCAATACCTCCATCACCAAACTCGATCACCAGCTGCAAGAGGTAGGCCTAAACCCTTCAAACTCTATGTTCCATGCATTATAAATAAATTTGTGAGTTACCATCTTGTTCCTACATGCATATAGAGTAATAACATTCAATCAATTACCAGAAATCAATCGTGTATGGAATTTCATTGTGTTTATGCTGAAATTATAGTTCTTGAGGTTTTCTGTTAATTTCTTTCTCCATGCTTAATATAAATGCAATTAATCTATGTGGTTGTGATCCTTGTTCAAGAACGAACAAGATTGGTGTTTGAATCATGCAAAATCATTGAGTAATCAGAGAGAAAAGTGAGAAAATGCAAATCAGCCATGGCGCGGTCACGAGGAAGAAGAAAGTGACTGTTGGCGCCATTTTTCAAATATTTGAAATATTTGAATTTTTGATGTTATATTTAAATGATTTCAAAAATTAATTTCTCACTCATTTCTCACTCATTTGAATTTTTGATGTTTTATTTAAATGATTACAAAAAAATCCAATTTATATATTTTTTTAATATAGTTAGAATTTTTGTAATTAATTTCATTTTATTTGTTTTTAAACATTTTTTAATGAAATTTCCACTTTAATCTTTCAAAACCAATTGAATTTCAAACTTTCATGTGATTAAACATGATTTTTCAAAATATTTTCCAAAGTGTACAACTTGTTTTTGAATATAATTGATATTTTATCATTTATTATTTAAATTACCTTTGAAAAATGGCATTTTAATTTAAAAGTAGGGCTTCCTCTCGATTTTAACTTTTCAAACACTTTTGGGCCTCTAATGGAGTTTAAGACCCATTCCTTGTAAATATAAACAAATTTTGGGCCTCAGTCACTGTATAAGTCCCACTGTGTTTTCAAAATCTCGGCGCGATCGTCGCTTTTCAAAAAAAAATCATCTGGGTCTCTCCCTGAGTTGTAAGCCCATTTCTTTTCTTTTTAAACACTTTTGGGCCTCTAATGGAGTGTAAGACCCAATCCTCTCTTATACATAAATAACTTGGGCCTCAATCATTGTATAAGTCCCGATACTATTTTCAAAACAAGGGTGCGATCACTGTTATTTCTGGGCCTCTCCTTGAATTGTAAGACCCATCTCTTGTACAAAAATAAACTTTTTTTGGGTCTCTAATAGAGTGTAAGACCCAACCTCTTTGTAAATAACACTTATGGGCCTCTTGATAGAATGTAAGACCCGTTTCTTTATAAGTAAACCTTTTCGGGCCTCAGTCGTGGTATAAGTCCCAATACAATCTTCAGATCAACGGTAGGATTACTGTTTTTCATCTGGGCCTCTCCTTGAGTATAAGCCCCAATCTTCTCAAAAACAACTGCCCTTTTGATTTAGGCTCAAATTCGTAGTTGTTATCAAAACTTTCTTTAATTTCTTGAACAACTAACCATACATCTGTTACAATGAAAGCTTGCTCACCTGTAAGTTTTATCAGCTTTCATTTACTTGCTTTCATATATATATATATAACTGTATTGCTGGAAGCTTGCTCACCTGTAAGTCCTTCTTTCGTATCCTTTTAAATACTTGTCATATATCAACTGTATATATACTTGTATATCTGCTTAGATTTTTCCCCGCAACTAGGTCTAGAACTAGGTAAAGCCAGTTGGTCACTCTTAAATACAATCAAAACTAGATCCCCCATAGGATTTCCAGATACAGTCTTGCCTTCTCTTGGGCTTAAACAATATGGAACAAAGAGAAAGGTATTATTCTCGGTGAAACTTTTCTCAGACTATCACTATTAGAAATTGTCAAAGAATTTCATTTCCCCAGAGAGGATTAACTCCCGGTGAAACCTCTCTAGAATTTCTTCAAACCCTAGAACTGTTCACTAAAGAAAAGATTATTCCCGGTGAAACTTTTCTTGAACTCTTCTTAAGTTTGGACCCACAGGCTTCCTAAAAGCATCCCTGCCTCCTCTTGGGCTTTGTACAAGGACCCTCCGGCTTCTTAGAAGTTCTCATGCCTTCTCTTGGGCTTAATACAAGGACCCTGAAGACCTCTTAAAGGGATAAGATATAACTTAGTCATCCTTTGTTAGAGCAGTCTTTCTAAAGAGTCAAAACCTTGGACAATTTAGGGTTGATTCTCATCCCTTAAAACACCAGCCTCCTCTTGGGCATCACACAAAGATAAACTCTTCCATACCAGTAGACTTGGACATTCTAAATCTCCTCTTGGATCTCAAATACATTCTCAAGTTCCTTACTGTTAGTTCTGCAGCTATGCAGTATTTGTCTTGGCTAAATTTTGTTAAAACCTATATGATAGCTTTATGTCACTAAAGTTGTTTTAACATGTTGTTTTGTGTATCTGCCATAGTAGTTTAGTTGCAGGTTGTGAAAGGTCAAGGAGGATGTCTTGACATGCTGCTTTGCACTAACTAGTTATGTTCAGTATCTATCATATTAGATTAGTTGCAGGTTGTGGAGATGTCAAGTGTGACGTCTTGACATGTTCTGCTGCACTAAGCTGGTATGAGTGCATGGTTGTTTTAAGGTGTTGTTGTTTTGCTATCATGTGCTGGTTAATCAAGATGTTCTAATGTACTGCATTCAACATGTCGGATAAAGATGTCCCATCCTGGATCATAGGACATCGCGTTTGTTATTGGATTGAAAGAAGATTCTGTTAGTTGTTATTTGTTATTGAATATTCTGTGAATATTTAGTTACCCTATGTGGTGTCCAAAGTAATTGGGTTGAGATTTTGTGTTGGTTTTCAGATTTTCACTACTTTCTAAATATGGAGACATATTAGGAAACTTTAGATTGAAGACCTATTTTCTTGGAGTTTATTTTGCAGAATTGTGTGCAGTCTCTCTGCTGCGTTTTGAAGCCCAAATCCAGTTGGGATGTAGGTTATAAATAGGAGTGTTTGTAACCTGATTTAGTAACAATTCCAAGATGTAAAATTATTAGGGTTTCGTTCTTGTGAACCACTCTCTAGGAGAGTTAGTATGTGTGAACCACTCGGATTGTGAGATGGTCACTGTTCTCCTTGAAGCTTTTAAGCAAGAGTGAGTATTGTTCTTGGAGGAAGCTGTTAAGCAACTCTAAGTATAGTTCTTAGTCATGTGTGTCATGTCTAGGTATTGTCATGGGAGTGTGTCCTCTATTTTTATGTGTTTAAAGAGTTGTTGGAAATCAAGCTGTTGATGCAGTGGCTGAGGTGTTTACTGCTAGACATCATTGCGATGATTGGAAGTGAGATGGAGTCTCTTATCTAAGGAGGACTTAGGTAGAAGGGTCATTGGGTAGTGATTAAGTGAGTAGATCATCAACGAGTGTGTTAATTGTAGGGTTTATGAATTGATACTGCTGATAGTGAACTTCCTTCTTGGCTTGGTATGCCCCCAGATGTAGGTTATTAGACCGAACTGGGTGAACAAATTCTGTGTGTTGTTTATGCTTTTCAGTACTCTTATCGTTATATACCTTGCCATGTGTGTTCATGTCAGACCAGATGTCTAATGACATGTTATAGGACATCTGAATTCTGCACATGTACCAGAATTTCAATTGGTATCAGAGCAGGCATCCTGTTCTATTTCTGGGTGAGATCCTAGGGAAGATACTTTCTGGTTATGGGCAAGGTAGGTGGTACCTACTGAAAAGGGGTTTGAACTTGGAGAAGTTCATATTGTTGTTTGAATGGTCCCTAGAAGTAGAGGATGGACTGTTCATGACAGGGTGTGTATTGGACCTGTCTGCTATCAGGCTTGTAGCTTTGGTGGTGAGCTGCTGTGTGGTTTGATTTATTTTCAAACCTATGTTGACATGGAGTGACGTGGGTTATTATGTTTTTCCTGAAGGCTGTAGAGGAGTTTTCTGGTGTGTATTCCGCTGCATATATATATCTGATGGAAAATTCCTAGTTGTTCATATTGCTGAGGGAGATTCTACAATAACTACGAAAGAATTGGCTAGTTCTTTTGTTGATGTGTCTTATAAGATGTTCTGACATCTTATTAGGGCAAGCAGGACCTGTTTCCTTGGTAGTTCCGCTGCATGAGGTTCTAATTGAAGAGCTATAGAAGTATGGGATTCTAGAAGTTATGACTGAAGGAAGATTGTAGCTATCCTTACTCGTTTTCTGTTCTTGTAGATGCTAACTGGTGTGAAGTCACATAGCATTCCAAAGTCGGGAGCAGAGGGGTGTCTTTGTGATGGTTGAGTCTTGTATGACTTGGTACATGGGTGAGTGTCTTCATCATGTATGCTGAAGTCAGATTAAAGAGGAAGGGTAAGTTGAATTATCAAGCTCATGCTCTAAGGGTTTGATGATTTCTTGTTGATTAAGTTGTTGAAGACACTTGATATGATGATCAAGTCCAATCAAGGCAACTGAGTCATGTTCTGGAGTCATCTAGTTATTCTTCAGACTAGGAGGTGCTTCCTAGGAAGCATGGGGGTGAAGACCGTGGAGGTGATTTATTTTCACCTTTCACAAAAACAGCAAGGAAGGATGCATCTCTCTTGACCCTAAGAGTGAATCCAATCTGATTGAAGATTTGTTGAGGTAAAGAAGACTTGTTCAGAGAAAGTCTTAGTTACTTGAGTTAAGAGTGGAAGCCTTGGTATCTCAACATTGTCATTAAAGAAGATACTTGCAACAAGACTGAATACTTTATAAGTGTTCATGACATGATCTGGTGGAGCTCAGCTACAGCAGTAAAGAAGGGTTATTGTATAAGGATTTAAGATCAATTGCTATTTGTGAAATCCACAAGTATTTAATTGATTATCCTTGAGATTCAAGATTGGGGATGTTTTGTCAGATGTTCTGACATCTTTTCATCAGAGGGTTGAAGAATCATGGGAGGGGTTCTACATTCGCTCAAAAATCTCCTAGGTGTTGACCTGGGATTATTGGGTTAACATTTGTCCCCGGAAAGTATTGTGATTGAGTTGTCCAGTTGGTGATGTTGTTGAATGGTGATGGGAAGCAATTGTAACATCATAATTGTTGATGGTTATTTGGAAGATGATTAAGTTTGTGCACTTGGAGTTGGATGATCAAGCATTTTTGTCAGAAGAGGTGTTTCTGACTATGTGAATTAGAATGTGGAGACTCTGATCTTGTTTTTAGTAGTATGTTCTGGCAAAGCATGACTACCATTTTTGAAGACCTCACTAGTATCAACAACTACTAGTGGATGTAATGGCATAGGAATTGGGTCAGATGGGGTGATTTGATCAGAAAGTTTTTTTTGAAGCTGTTCTTTCTCTTGAAGAGATTGGATCTCAGTAAAGCTTTTAAGTAAGCTGAGAATTCGTGGAGGTTGTGAGTAGTGTCAAACCAGTCAGGATAATTGGATGTGTTTTCTAGGAGTGAGAGTATAGTATCTGACTGTGCTCAGCAAGTGTGTGAAGATCTGGTGCTCAATGGTTAACCTCCATCTAGAGCATTGGTTATCCATGACAGGGGGAGTACTTGTCTATGGATTTTGCTGCAAAAGTGCATATATTATGAAGCTTGCATGTTTGTGGAGATTGGTTGCCTCTTATGAAGATATAATGTCAGATAACATGCTATGACATTAGGCTGTTGGATGGTGTTTTGATGTGTGAAGCAAATTGTTTAGATCATGTGTGCACATGCTTCTGAGGAGGAGTCTAAAGGACAGTTTTATTTGTATTTGGGAGAATTTATTTTTCTCTGTAGATTTTGGAAGAGCTCTGTGAGGGTCTTTGTTGATGGGAGTTGTCACACTTGTCTTGGTGTGTGTCATTAATTCTAAGTAAGAGGAGTTTACTTAGAGTTCAGTGGAAGGCAGTGTGTTTATGCTTTAGAACTTGAGGATGATTGAAACTGATTGTTCGTGTGTAGAAGAGGAGTTAGTTGAACTTGTAAGGAGGTTCTGGTTCTCTGGGAGCTTGTGGCAGAAGTTCTGGGTTGAAGCATATCTTCTTTTGGTGAATGAGAGTTTATTTCTCTCTGGGTTTCTGAAGTTTTCTTTGCTCAAGCTGGTGGCGCAGTGTTGTTTGAAGATCTTCAGTTGGATTACAATGCAGATAGTAAGTCCAGTGGTGGAGCATATCCAGAACCATGAGGTGTGGTGTCTATGATGTGTGGAAGATGTCCTAACCAATGTTAGAACATCTTTGGGTTAGTTATCCTTGGAGTTGGATTTTGAGATCACTTTTTGTCTAAGAGGTGTTTATCTTATCATATGGGAGAATGATGAGTTAAGGACTATCTTGGATGTCTGATGTGAATATGACATGCTAGAAGTGGATCAGTTGGGTGCTTGTGGAGCAAATGAGCTGAAGATTTTTGGAGCATCATTCGTGAAATGAATGGTACTAGTGTGGTACTTGGTTTGCTTGAGGATCAAGCATTAAGTGAATGCGTTCAGCAGGTGTGTTGAACAGAGGGTGCGCTCTTGAAGACATATAGATGAGTCTTATATTTTCCATTCATTTAAGGTGTTCTTGCAAAGGAGCACTGGGTATCTTAGATAGGGGGAGTTGGACTTCTGTTTTAGATTTGTTGCTACAGTAGTTCAGTTGTTTATCAAGATTGGTTGTGGTTTCAAAAATCTATGATAGTGTACCTCTGGTGAGGGTGTAATGTCAGACAAGATGTCATGACATTGTGTGACTGGTTTAGTTCTGGGTGGACTTGACTGGTTGATCTTGGTCATGTCATTGGGTTGTCAATGTATTGAATCAAAGTTGTACAAGCTTCTGAGTTAGATATGTTCTGCTACTGGTTGATTGCCCTTATTGCTTAGTTGCTTTGTTTGCCAAAAAGGGAGAGTTAGCCTAGGAGTTGTCTAGTTGTCTGGTGTGATTCTAGTTTTGAGGGGGAGTTTGTAGTTTGTGCAGCTGTTATGCTGTTTGAATTTGTTTTTGGTGCAGCTGTTGGATGTTGCTGATGCTGGTTGTGTGTGATGTTGGCTGTTTCTGGTGTTGAGGAGGAGCTTCGGTTTGTTGATGGAATTTCTTCCTGCTGGCTTTTGGTTTGTCAAATATGGCTAAAAAGGGGGAGAGTGTGTGATTGCATGATGTGCTGATAGCTGATGTCCCATATGATGTTCTAACATTTATGTGTGATTGCTAGTGTGAGTGGTGAGCTAGTTGGTAAATGTTGTTGTGAAGTTACTGCTGTGTGAGGTTGTGTATGTGTGCAGATGAAGATTGAGCGCTGATCTGCTTGTGTATGTGTTGCAGTGCCGATAATTGTTTTATCTGCTACTGATGTGTGTGACTATCTTCTGCTGCTGATATATTTGATATGATATGATGGTTTTAGCCAAAATTTGCCAAAGGGGGAGTTTGTTAGTTCTGCAGCTATGCAGTATTTGTGTTGGCTAAATTTTGTTAAAACCTATATGATAGCTTTATGTCACTAAAGTTGTTTTAACATGCTGTTTTGTGTATATGCCATAGTAGTTTAGTTGCAGGTTGTGAAAGGTCAAGGAGGATGTCTTGACATGCTGCTCTGCACTAACTAGTTATGTTCAGTATCTATCATATTAGATTAGTTGCAGGTTGTGGAGATGTCAAGTGTGATGTCTTGACATGTTGTGCTGCACTAAGCTGGTATGAGTGCATGGTTGTTTTAAGGTGTTTCTGTTTTGCTGTCATGTGCTCGTTAATCAAGATGTTCTAATGTACTGCATTCAACATGTCAGATAAAGATGTCCCATCCTGGATCATAGGACATCGCGTCTGTTATTGAATTGAAAGAAGATTCTGTTAGTTGTTATTTGTTATTGAATATTCTGTGAATATTTAGTTACCCTATGTGGCGTCCAAAGTAATTGGGTTGAGATTTTGTGTTGGTTTTCGGATTTTCACTACTTTCTAAATATGGAGACATATTAGGAAACTTTAGATTGAAGACCTATTTTCTTGGAGTTTATTTTGCAGAATTGTGTGCAGTCTCTCTGCTGCGTTTTGAAGCCCAAATCCAGTTGGGATGTAGGTTATAAATAGGAGTGTTTGTAACCTGATTTAGTAATGATTCCAAGATTTAAAATTATTAGGGTTTCGTTCTTGTGAACCACTCTCTAGGAGAGTTGGTATGTGTGAACCACTCGGATTGTGAGATGGTCACTGTTCTCCTCGAAGCTTTTAAGCAAGAGTGAGTATTATTCTTGGAGGAAGCTGTTAAGCAACTCTAAGTATAGTTCTTAGTCATGTGTGTCATGTCTAGGTATTGTCATGGGAGTGTGTCCTCTATTTTTATGTGTTTGAAGAGTTGTTGGAAATCAAGCTATTGATGCAATGGCTGAGGTGTTGACTGCTAGACATCATTGCGATGATTAGAAGTGAGATGGGGTCTCTTATCTAAGGAGGAATTAGGTAGAAGGGTCATTGGGTAGTGATTAAGTGAGTAGATCATCAACGGGCGTGTTGATTATAGGGTCTATGAATTGATACTGCTGATAGTGAACTTCCTTCCTGGCTTGGTATGCCCCCAGATGTAGGTTGTTAGACCGATCTGGGTGAACAAATTCTGTGTGTTGTTTATGCTTTTCAGTACTCTTATCGTTATATACCTTGCCATGTGTGTTCATGTCAGACCAGATGTCTAATGACATGTTATATGACATCTGAATTCTGCACATGTACCAGAATTTCACTTATAAACATAGGAGAAACCCTGGTCATTTTTTATCAATCTCCAGTAGAGTTAAAACCCAGTATTTCTCCTAAAATTCCCCAGCCAGGGTTAGCTTACCATCAGTATAACAATATCCCTAATCAGAACCTTAGGAATTTGATACCTCAACTCTTCTGTAACCCTCAACAAGAGTTAATTCCCCATTTTGGACCTGCCCTTGGATCTCAATAATCCTCAGCAGGAGCTAGCCTCCTCTTACGCTTTGTATAATGATCCTTCCTTTCCTCAGCATAGTCAGCCTCCTCTTGGCCTTTGTACAATGATTTTCCCCAGCTGAGCTAACCTTTTCAGACTCTCTTGTTGAGTCAATCACCTTTCCACACTCTCTTGTTGAGTCAATGGTACAAAACAAAAACACTCTCTTGTTGAGTCAACCCATTTCAGCCTCAATCTTGGGCTTTGTACAAGACACCATATAAATCCCCTAAGGAGAGTCAATCCTCTTTCCAGCCTCAATGTTGGGCTTTGTACAAGACAGATAATACTCTCCAGCAGAGTCAAACTCATTTCAGCCTCAATCTTGGGCTTTGTACAAGACACCTAAAATATCCTCATCCGAGTCAGTAAAGTCTCATTTTAGCCTCAATCTTGGGCTTTGTACTAGACAAATAAATATTTCTTTCCCACAGAGTCAGTCTTCTTTTCAGCCTCAATCTTGGGCTTTGTACAAGACACATACAAACCCTCCTCAACAGAGTCAAAATCCCTCTTAGCCTCAATCTTGGGCTTTGTACAAGACAGACAAAATATTTTCCCCGAAAAAGTCAAATTTTTAGCCTCCTCTTAGGCTTTGTATAATGATATCCCCAAAAGAGTCAGTCTCTTTTTAGCCTCAATCTTGGGATTTGTACAAGACAGTTAAACACTGTCTTGTTGAGTTAGTCTTTTCTAGCCCCCTCTTAGGCTTTGTATAAGGACTTCCCAATGGAGTCAATCAACCTCTTAGCTTCAACCTTGGGCTTTGATCAAGACACACAAAAATCAACATCCCCTCAGAGGAAATCAAAATCTCTCTGTAGGAAGACATTTCTCTATTTATCACTCTTCAAGACATAAAATCAAAACAAACCCTAATCCCAGATAGCTGCTATAAGTGGCACACTTACTGATTCAAAAATCCAAGCTGTCGTCCATCTCTTATCCTGGTCAATCCTCTCTTTCATCTAATTGCTGTAAGTGGTAAGCCTCTAGATTATTTACATCCAAGCCACTGTCCCTCTCTTAGCATGAAAGACTCCTAAGGAAAAATGGCATTGCTCTACACTGAGTTAAAGTTTTCTCCTTCAGGACAAATCCCTTATAAAGGAAATTATGGCATTGCTGGATTCACATATCCCAGTTAAAGTAATCCTCCTTTATAAATAGTCACCCAACAACTGTGATAAACAGACGAGATGTTTCCCCTTTAGAGATGACAAGTTCTCTCTCAGTCAAACCTTTTAGCTTCAATCTTGGGCTTTGAACAAGACACAAATACTCAACCCTTTAGCTTCATTCTTGGGCTTTGAACAAGACACCAAAACATCTTTTCCTCCCATAGAATAGGAGGATCTACGATTGCTCTGATTTCCCTGTTTCTTTAAACGGGAATACCTAGGCATAAGATTGCGAAATCTTAGCGAGCATACCAATCAAAAACTTTAGGTCCAGTACCTTCATACTAATCAAACACTCTAGGTCCAGTACACTCACACCAATCAAAACTGAGGTCCAACACCTCACCAAAATCATCAAAAAACTCTCTCTCATATCTCCCAAAGAAGAAACTTTCCCAACCCACAATAGATAAACACCATCAAGTATAAAGCAGAACCTAAAACTAATAACCTGTGGATAACCACATATAGGATGGGTAATTGACAACTTCCCATTGTATAACCTGACCCCGAATTCCCCGAATCTCTTTAAGCGTTTGTTCAGTTAAACATTCGTGTGCAAGGTTAGTTTTAGATAGATTCCATTTCCCTTCCAGCTTCACGGGATAAACATGAAATCAGAAAGTAGCACCCCCATCCTCATACCATTGCAGTGAGGAGGAAACCCAATTTACGATAAGGTGGTAGCGTCACCGACAAAAACCGCACGCTACAGGAAAATAGCGACTCTACTGGGGACACATTTTGTCTGTATAGGACTAGGGCTATAGTTCCTAAGAGGTCTAGGATGTTAGTTTTAGGAATGAATATATATCGTTTTTCCTACTTGATATCCGTGTTTATTTTTCTATCAATGGGAATGCGAGGAATGTCGCATGTGGAAAGTATGAGTGATACCTAAAATAGGTGATGACATAGACGGGCGGTCTTACAGGGAGTGAATCCAGAATAAGATGTCCCGGTAGACCATCAAATCAGTGGAGATACCCTTTGCAGATTCAATTCCTAACGACTGAAGGTGCGAGAAAGACACAAGAAATGGGGGTTTGAATTGTGTATTTACTCTTTTTGTAACTTTTCGCATCTTGTTAATTTGACGCTCAAGAACCTTCAGTGTTCGTTGAGAGATTCTGATCTATTAACTAAAGAGTATGAGAACCGTATAAGTTCTATTCATAAGATACGATACTCAGAACTTGCAGTGCGGAAGCTTATCAGAGATAGGCTGCAAGGTTCTGACTTTGCTTAATATGAGGTTCTGATATTCAAAGCAGGAACATAAATAGAGATACTAACCAAGAGAGTAAAGGACACATGATATATCCTGGTTCACCACGCGGGCTAATCTAGTCCACCCTCCTCAGGTGATTTCGCCTTGAACACAAGGACTTAATCCACTATAACCAAATCATGATTACACTTGCACGGGCAACAGCCGGTGACTAACCACTTGCACAGCCGCACTGTGACTAACAACCCAATGAACCGTTCAGGGATCCAACAGGATATAACGTTCATTAACCGAGCAGACCCATTACTGGGATTTCACAGCTAGCCGTTCAGGGATTCAACTCAATGAATATAACTCTAGTGACCATATTTCAGGATTTTCCACAATGACCCTCATCCATTGTCATCTCAAGTATCTGATCACTACGTGATCTACTCAAGGGCCTCAACTCACAACTGAACCGTTCAGGGATCCCATCAGGATATAACGTTCACTTGAGGAGTCTCAATTCATCTAGTTGAATTGGCAAACTGGAGATTACAAATTGTGCTTCTTAATAAGCAAGTTTCTCCTAGGTTTAAGTACAAAGAACACACACATGTGTTCAAGCAAGTTTCGAGCAATAAGCTCCTTGCTTTACTAAGAAACTACAAAGATGTATTTAGATATTACGATTATTGACATCTTGTAGATCTTCTTCTTCTTTGTCTTCTGGTTGAGCAAGCTTTGAGCAGCAACTCCTTGCTTCAGATCTTCAATGAGCTTTGACGAGAAGGTAGGTTGATGACTTGACTGATCTTCAATTATTGTCTTCTTCATCAACAACTTCTGTTTGATTTTTGTTGTTGTGTTAATTTGTTCTTTGGAGGTTCAACAACAGTTGCCATGAGTGAATTAATGACAGCTTTGAATATTCTAAGTGTTACAACGAGAACTCATCGTTGTTGCTATCTTCACACAATGACTTGGTCAATTTTGTAGATGAACATTTAGTTCGTAATTCTACAAGTGATCGACACATCAGAAGCAAAAACTCTTTCCATTAAATAGCCAGTAGAAATATAGCCGTTAGAGAATACTGTTGGCTGTTTGGAAAAGAGACGTTGTGATAGAACAAGTTATACTGACATATCTTCTTTTTGCAGATGAGATCTTTTCTTGGGCAGTGTGTATAATTAACTCACAACTGTAATGTTTAGACTTCAAAACTTCAGTGGCTTCTGATGTTAATTTGGTGAAGCATGAGTGGAGTCTTTATAGCAGAATATATGATGCTTCAAGTCTTCCGTTAATTGAAGAAGTCCATTAGGAACCAGTCTTCAGAACTTCAGTACTTGGTCCTTAAGAGCGTTATCCTTTTCTGCTTTAAGTCTTCCGAATCTTCAGAACTTGTCTTCAGAGTCTTCAGAACTTCTTGTTTGAGACCTTGATCTTCAGAACTCGTCAGTCTTCAGAATCTTTCTGCACTTGGTCTTCAGCGCATTCAGCCATCAAAACTTCAAGTCATAGGAGTCTTCAAAACTTTGGTTCTTTCTGAGTGTACTTCTTCAGAAACTTCGCTATCTTCAGAATCTTGATCACTTACAGAGAGCATCTACAAGAGCATTGCAACAACAATCTTGGCATCATTGGATCTGGCTGATTATGACTAGATAAACAAGGGCTCTTACTTCTCGCGACTTTAGTCACACGTAGTAACTTCGCATATACATATATTCAATCATAGTACATCTAGCTGGTGTATGTTGGTTCTGATGTCTTTAGTTCTTATGATCTGCACACAACATACGTTAGACCATAAAATGGTTATTTCACAAATACTTATTGTTATCATCAAAACATAGATTGACTTGTAGAGACAATTCTTGCTCTTACAATCTCCCCCTTTTTGATGATGACAAAACCAAGTATTTTGATTGAACATTTTATACAAGGTAATCACCAAAACAAACATATTCAGAGTCTGGAACAACAGCTCCCCCCGAATGTGTTATCCTCGAAGTTTTATCTCTGACCATCTAGAATCTTATATGATCCAAAGACATACAGAATAACAACTTGAGTTGCCAGAACAAAAATAGAAAAGAGTTACTTTTCTATCTTGTCTTTTAGGAAAGCGATGAGTCTTTAGCATCTGGACTAGTTTAGCAGAACTTCCATCTTCAGATCTTCAGAACTCAGTTTCCCTTGTTGTCATGTCAGAGCTTGTTATCTTCAGAGTCGTCTGAAGCATTTCTACTTTTTAGTAGATTCTATTGAGCACAGAATTAGAGCAGTTCTTCGACTGATAAACATAGCTTCGCTGTATATCAGAAACTGTCTTTTGAGATACTCCCCCTGAGTTTCAGGCTAAATGAAGATTTAAGATTTTGCATTTTAGTCTTCTGGGTAATCTTCCCCTAATTTCCATAAGTCAGATAATGGGATCTTTCAGAATCGAAATTCAGAGTTTGACTTTGAGCACAGGTTTATTTCAGACCTTGTTATTGTCACAACTCAGTTAAATTATCAAAGCTTAATTTTTTATCAGATACCAAATGAAGGTTAAAGCTTGTGATCAATCAATGCTTGATTCTGATTCTGGTACATCTTGTTTTAGTCGGATGTAAAATTGATGTGCTGACTCTTACACCAGAGTATTTTGAATCTGATACCAAGTGAAGAATTTCTTCTCATACGCTTAAGAGATTTAGAGTGCTGATATTGATACCAATGAAGGTTTTTGACAATAGTCCACAGCTTTGCTTTGAGAGTCTGATACTTAATCTTTGTGTACTGAATCTGATTTCCAATTGATGATTTAGTCTGATACCAAATCTTCTTTACTTCAAATGGTTCCTGATAAACATCAGAAAGGTTTCTTGCTTGGATCTTTAATCCAGGTTTTTCAGACAGTTCTTGACTTCTGATTTGCACAGATCTTCTGAGTGAGCATCTTGAAATGTAGATTTTGCCTTGATTGCTTTCAGAGTTTTCTTACTTAATCTGATTCTTTATTCCATGACCGTAGTTCTTCTTTTTATCCTGTTTTTAGAATGCCTAGTGAACTTGTTTAGAGTTCCTCGGATAACATCAAACAACAACTGTTAGTAGTAACGCATTTTATAAGAGTACTTTGTTTGAGTTCTGCATTCTTTCAGATTTCTTTCAATCAAATTTCTTTCAATCAAGTTTCTTTCAATCAAACTTCTTTCAATCAAATTTCTTTCAATCAAAATTAATATATTTCTTTCAATCAAATTTCTTTCAATCAAAATTAATATATTTCTCCCCCTTTTTGACATCATCAAAAAGTGTTAGGGCATATAAACATTTAAGCATGTAGTCATTTATATTCGGTTACAGAGTCACAAAGTCATTTTGACATTTAGAAGCATTTAGACTCATTTTAGAGAAACACATCTTATACTTAGTATGTATTTAATTGAAGGATGATAGATGGAATCCACTAATTACTTAATTGAAGGATTAAAGCATCTTTAGAGATTATTTCATTTGTGAACAGCAGATAGAAGTAACAATATTTCAGTATTTCATCTTTTTGTTTTGGTTTTATAATTCAGACAATAGATTGAACTTAATCTAGACAGGTTCAAGATAACCATAGATAATTTAAACGCAGATTCCTAATGAAAAACATTTTAAGCAGTCCTAATAAAGCTGGGTTTTCATGGGTCCTATTGAGCTAGACTAGAGCGAGCCTAAAGATGATGAAGATGAGAACAAGCTTTCAGAACCGTCAGTTCTTGAGGCATGCAGTTTTTCTTCTGCTTGAATAATTGCCAGCTTCTTGTTCTTCACAATTTCTTCTGAGATCCTTTCGTGGAACTCGTTCCAGACATTTCGTACACAAGAACTAGAGACATCGACAAGGGTTTGAGACCTTAAGAATGTGTTGTCCAGATGATTTTAAGAGCAGGCATGCTCAATTATGTTAGCAATTCTTTAGCGTGACTTTTGTAGCGAAAGATTCTCATTCTTTTACGGACTTAAGATTTTCATTTAATAATTTGTAAATACATAGTGCAAGAATTAAAGTGATAGGTAGAAACTTAAATCCTAGTACTTATAGATTTGAAAAATCCATAGGTGAGCATTCTTCGGTTGTCCCAACATGTTCTAATTTAGCAATTACTTCCAAAGTCTCTAGAATATGAGATATAACGCTTCCATAAGGAATACTAAGAGAGGGATTGTTTTTAGACAGAAGAATTTGTTCTTTCAAGTGACTGAACATAATTGATGGAAGGTTAATTTTTCTTCTGTAGGTGAGGAGAAAGATGAAGAGCCTATCTGAATAGGTAAGCAATTTTCCTCCGATATCCCTAGGTAGAAGAATCCTCTCCATTATTCTGTGCCATACTTTTGGTGAGGGTTTAAGTGTGGAGACAAAATTGGAGGCACCATTTCCATTGTGAATGTTACAGATGATGTCGTTGAAGATGGTTCTTTCCTTGTAGTCTTCAAGGGTGTCACCACTTTCATTGCACTTTATTGCCTGAGCAATGATAGACGGATTGATTACAACATGGATTCCGAAGACGATTGACTTAATGATACACTGGTGGTGTGCATTAGAAAACACGCCTGTATTTACCCAGAATTCTTTGACACAATCTAGGTAGATGATACCAGGAAGCATGTTAAGATACCCATTCCAATTTTGACACAGGAGTTCAGAGGAGGTTCTTAATAATCCAAGATCTTTGAGAGAGTTGTGGTTAAATGAGGATTCTTTAAGGACAATCAGCTCAGAGGGATTTACTCTGCTAGCTAAGGTCTGTGAGTTAGACATTTTTAGAACTGATACACAGAGTGTGAGTGAGAGGAAATGCTAACAGGAGAATGACATAGAGAGAGGTATCTCGTGCTTTAAATAGACCAGTTACAAGTGAGCTTTAATAAGTGCGTGTGATTTTAAACGATAGGTTTGTATTTTCAATGTATTTTCCGTTCAAATGGTACTGAGTCTAACCGTTTTTATTTCCCATATTTCATTAGTTTAGAGGGACTGAGATACTCCCTAATAATTTAACAGTAGAGTGGCTTTTCATTTATTATGCGTATTTCACGAGATTTGAAAGGCTGAGGAATTTCTAGTAAGAAATAAGGGAGAAGCCATTTGTATGCAATTTCCTAGATAAGATGAATTAATGAGTGTTATTTAATTCTGCCACTAAAAATTCAAGATAGGTTGAGTTTAACTGGAGGGACTTTATGAGAGAGAGTTGGATTCCAGTAGGAGAGCTAGCTGGAGTTTATCTACGGGTTGTAGAATTTGACTCGATGCTGATGGAGGGAATGGAGATGCTGATTGGAAAGCTGTATACTTAAGACCAGATAGTGTTGCCATCATTACTGATTTTGGCATATTTCCAGAATTCTTTCACAAGAACTGGAAAGATAGGGTCGTTTGGCAGTGAATAATAACCACTCCAAGATTGTATTTGCATGCTTCTTACAATTTCCAGACCATTATTTTGAAGTCTAGCTAGGTTTGGTCTTTTCTCTGGGATAACTTCTAGAGTTTCTATGTTTGGTTCTAGAGAGGTGTTGACTGGAGCACACCTATGGGCAATAGGATATGACTAGACACTGATGGAGGAATCTCTTACTAGAGGACATAGGCAAACAGATACAAGGGAGGACAAAAAGGTTTTCTTAAGAATTTGTTTTATGAAATTAAAAATAGATTTGAGTTTTGATTATCAAGAAAAGTAAGTGGAGACATGACTGTAGCACCCCAAAATTTGCCCTCCTTACTTTATTACTAACTGGCTTATGTTTCATTTCATTTTTGCATTATCATGTGTGCATATCATTGGTTCTTAGCATGGGGTCAAGGTGTCTGAGGCATGTTCAAGAGGAGAAGATGTTCTTCAAAGGGTCAAGCAAGAGAGTTCAAGTGGATTACTCTCTCCTAACCAGTGCAGAAATTAGGGTTTTGAGATTCTTGGGTTTATTACTCCAATGGGCAAGCTCCTTGGGTTTTTATCATCACTAAATGGCATATCTTATCTTTGTTGGAGAGGATACACATCATATTCAGAGGAATTTGGATTTGGAGACTGTGTTATTTCCTCCAAAACTGAGGGTACCAAAACTAGGGTTTGCTATAAAGTCAGTTTATTTCTTATTTTTTGGGCAAGACTTGATTCTATGGTATTCCTTGGGTCCCTAAGTATCTAGAAGTGGGAGATTGTCCATCAGTTTGATTCAGGAGAGATTCAATTGGCCAATGGATTGGAAATCAGGTGAATTGGGTAAAAGTCAACAGTGAGTGGGGAAGTCAACTGTGGAATTTTGAGGTTCTCTCCAAGGTTTTCAAGGTCTCACATCCTCATATGGTCATCAAGAGTCAAGTTTCATGCCATATATCAAGAATCAGGAGTTGGTGCAAAAGTTACTAAATATGGAAATGACCTATAATTTGAAAGTTTCCTTTTTGGGCAAGTTCCTACACTGCATTCAAATTGACTTTTCATCATCAAAGAAGCTTCAAATGAATTTTTCTCCAACATGAAAGTTGAATATATTTTTCTCCTCTTTCCAACAAGTACTAGTGGGTCTCCATATCATTTGTGAAACTCAACTTATGATCAAAAGAAGACAAAGTGGTTTTTAGGGTTTCTCAGGATTCCATTTTCACAAACTTTGGCATAGTGACCTATAATTAATTCCATTGCTTCATGTCACATGCTAACTTCAAAGGACACTCCTCAAGGATCATTTTAGGCCTTTAAATCAAGTGAATCCATGGTGTATTTATCACTTATTCTCCATTATTCAAAATTGCCAAAATATTTAAAACTCATGAATCAAATGGTTTCAAGGCCCAATCAAATGTGGGTGTGATTAGCAATTAGAAGTTAAGTGATCCATCATGAAATGTTTGAATATCTATGCATGGAAGAGGGTGTACTTAACATAATGCAAAATTCCAAATTTGTCCAAAACTCACTAAACAAGGAATTGCCCAAGCCCAAACCATTATCAGTGAGAAACCCTAGAGTATTTAAACTCATCCATGCACTTGTTAGGTCAGATTTTACGTGCCTTTGTGGAGAATTCAAGCTTGAACCCTAAATATCTCATATCCATATCTCTCAATCTACAAGGAGTTTTCAAGAAATTCTTTCACCAACAGAACCCTTGGGATCTCTAGAGCACGAACCAATCACCCTTTGAAGCTAATAGTGGAGATATGTGTTGTGCCATCTCAGGTTAGCCATTCTTTTGATCATCATAAAACTCAGTTTTTAAGTGCGCAAATTGATGTGTGGTTGTCACTGATAACTCTGATGTAATTTGTTTGGTGTTTGGACGTGTGTATTGCTTGTATCGTGAGTTTGAATTTTTGAGCCCTAACCTTTTTCTTTTCGTTTTTTATTATGCACTGGTTGTTTGTAATTTTTGAGGGCATATTTGGAATCCTCGTTGCATTCTGGACAGGATGGTATATGGATTTGCATTTTCTGGGTTGTTTTAGGTTGCAGGTGGCGGCCGAAACTAGGGTTCCGGCGACTGGTGCGGTGGTCCGGCGAGGTGGAGGGCTGAACGAGGAAGACGAAATCGTGACCGTCCATGGTCACGATCCAAGGGCCATCATTGCGCCACGCGTTTTTCCCTGATTTGTTTTTCTAATTTTTAATTAATAATTGTGTGTATATTACCCCACAGCAATTACCGTGCTCCACCAATCATGCTATTTCATTTCGTTTACTTTTATTTATGTTGACTTAATGTGATCCATTGATGTGATCAGATGGCCAGAACATTGCCAACGCATTAATGAGGGCGCATGGCATGCACGTGTTTTTTTGTTTTTTATTTTTAGTTCTGACCAATCATGTGTACGCGTGCGTGTGTTTGTTATGGTGTACCATTAATCCTGGCCCCTCATCATGTTTAATTTTTATTTTGGTTGACCAGTCATGAACGTTGGATGCATCTAATGGTAAACAGTCAGTCAACTGGTTGACTAGAGTCCACACGTGGACTGTTTTTTTTATTTTATTTTTTCTGATCGGATTTAAGTCTGGGCCTGCTTCCTACACCCCTCTCTTCAGCCCAATTCAATATTCCAATGTGAATGAATTACTTTCCACACCCCTATGCGCTTTCCATTTATTTATTTTATTTAATTCATTACATTTCATTTTTAATTTTTAAAAATAGTTTCTTGCATTTAAACATTCCCAGAAAATTCATGCATACTTTTTATCATTTTATAAAATTTTCATGAATTTTATTTTATTAATTTATTTTATTTTTATCTCCTGAATTAATTATTTTATTCATTTTCTTTTTTGAATTACCCATATCATGCATACTTAAAATTGTTTATTTTATTTCTCTGCATCCATAAAACATTTTCAATCCATTCCTTTTGCATTCATTCACCAACACACTGAAGTGCATTAAAATATTTTTCTTTAATTTTTAAAAATATTTCATATTGCATTTTAGTCTTTTCCTTTTGCATGTTGAACCATGATCCTCATCTGAACTTTGCATGATTGTTTGAATAACTAACATCTTGAATTTTTGCAGGAGTTTTTGGTATTTGGTTTGTCTCTGGTTGACCATTATTGATATTTAATTTGGGAATTTTGGGAGTTATTTCTCTAATTATTTGATTGCTTTCACCTGAGATCTTCTTGTATGCATATTTCTGGTCATGCCTGAGTTTTTGTTTGAGAGGCACTTGTGCCATTGCTTGGGGTTTTGTTGCTTTGATTTCTTAATTCATGTTTGGTTGTTATTGGTCACTTGATTGCCATTGTATGTCTTTGCTTGGGTTTTATCTATCTCATTTCTCTTACTTATGTCTGTTTCGTACTAACCTCTTATGCAAGGACTAAGGTAAGTTATTTAAGGGTGTGGATAGTTATCCATGTCCACCTTACTCTTTCCTTCTCTCATCTTTTCCTTTATTTAGGATTAGGTTGTCGTCAAACCTCACTAACCGTAGGTCACCCATGCATGATAACTTTAGGACTCTTAGTCCCCCTTAGAGTTTCCTTTGTGTCTTCTCTTTTCTCATCTCAAACTTCTTGAAAACACTTAATAAGTATAAAGTGTATTGCGCACGAGCCTTAAGCGTGGGGAATGAGAAATGAGGGGCTTCCTCTCATCTTTCTAGAGTGCTTAGCGATCGTCTTGTCTTGGGACGATGTGTTAAGTATTTGCCCCTTTGCCCTAGACTTTGGTTGAATGCAAGTTATGAACTAACTTAAGCCACTTCTGTCCTAAAAAACACGAACAAACTTCAAACCTTTTTGTCCTCCGGGATTGTCAAACTAAAGGCTATTTTCAAAAAGGGCACGTTACCCTCCGTCTGAGTCGCAAACAGGCATCGATCCTAACTGCCGGACGCGAGCTTAACGTCGCTCATAAAAAACACAAAAAGAACTTGGTCCGAACTACGTTGACTCTGAATTCCCCATTGCACAAAGGGGGTACGTAGGCCTAGGACGTCGACGTCCTACCGAGTCTGTCTTTGTCTCCCCTTCCCCCGTCTTAGTACATCCATAGATGATAGGATAACTCACCCTTAGAATAGACAACAAGCGTGGATCCCATCGAGTACGATGGACGCGTGGGGTGCTAGCACCTTCCCCTCGCGTAACTGACTCCCGAACCCAGGCTATGGTTGCGATGACCATTCCTTTCCCTCTTCCTCAGGTTTATGCGGTGTTCCCTTTCCCTCTCTTGGGATAAATTTACACGGCTGGCGACTCTGTTTTTCCGCGCCACTCTCGCGTTTGTACCTGGATGAAAATCCTAGGAACGACAATGACGATAGTTGGATGATATTTTGAACTTTTAGGGTTTTAAGCGTAAGATATATGATAGGGAAACATGACTTTATAGAGTAAGTGTGTAGATTGATTTATGCCTAGTCTAGGGAAGATATGGGTCAGTTCAAAGGATTTTAGTAAGATCTTATTGAGTTGTTAGAGATATGTTGTGCAATGATGATTGTATCTTTTACGTGTAGTTTTTGTTAAAGGGTTTTCTTGTATTTAGCAATTTCTTTCATCTATATTTAATAGATTTTCTATTGGTTTAATATTTCCCTAAAGAAACATGTAAGAATTCCTAAATAATTATCTAGTAAAACATGCTATGATAAATTTCTAATTATGGCATCTCATGAGTTTAACAGATTATTAGTGAAAAGAAAAGTGTACCTTAGATCATTCAGACTTAACTGAGTACCTTTTGTCTTGACTTTGGTCTTCATTCTGATGAATTTGAAATCTTCGTAAATTTTTCGTGAGTGTATTCTTCTGAGCTTTTGATTAGCCTCTTTCAGACTTGGCTTGCTTTGAGTATCTTTCTGATTCTCCCTATTTCTGAGTAAGCTGCAGATGTTTCTTGGGTTCTTCAAGATAAGCTTGTCTTCTAACTTCTGAAGAGAATATTTTCTTGGAACGTGAGCCTAGTTGGATTATAGCTTTCTCTCTCTTTTCTTGTTCAACCTTGTCATTTAGTTCTCTAGATTACATTAACCGAGATTGAGACTTAGTATGATCAGAGTGACCATTTTAGTTGAACTAAGCCAATTCCATGCAATCCCTTTTGATAAGGCGATACTCATATGCGTGGGAGCAATACTGAGTGAACAGTAAATTTCATTTGATGACTCCATTCATAAATAACAGATTACATCCGTTTTGAATGTTTCTCACTTCTCATTTCCTTGATCCATAGAACCTGTTTAGTTCTGATACAGTTCTTGAGATATGGATCCGAATCTTAAACGACAAACTTTGAGAATTGGTTGAGTTCTCCTTTCATAGCCCAAATTTAGTTTGTGTTTGTGAGAGTTTCTTTTCTTTGGAAGATGATTGATTTCACCAGTTCAGTGAGAATCTTTGAGAGGTTATTCAGGAAGGAGTTGACATATCAACATCTGACTTTGTTCCTCAAGGTTGTTTCAGATCATGTTCAGAACCGAACCATCATCATGCCTCATGTGTACATCACTAGACATGATTTGCATGAACCTCTTGTTCTCACAATGATGATCAACTTATTTGGGGTTGTTCACACATATCTTTGAGTTGACTAATTAACGTCATTTTTATGACATCAGTTGGAGAACCTAGATACCTGAAAGGATAGCATCCAATTTCATAGCACAAGTGATTCTGAGAACACATGATCTGTCGAAAAATTAGATTATCAACATTTTATCTTTACTTGGATGGTTTCAGGTTGTTGGAGCTTGATCACAAAACCAGTTAAAAGTTCGTTCGGAATCAACTGAGTCTTTGGGATTCAGTTCTCCATTGATTCTTTTTTATCATTCCAGATTCTGACATTGAATCATTTCTAATAATTTGAATTTTTCAGATTTTGAATTTAATAGATTTCTTTCTGAAATTCAAAGTCTTAGAACAACAATCTTTCTTCTTTTCATGAAGAGATCCAAAATGAGTTTTTAAATGAGAAAGTCAAGGGTAGACCTAATCCTTTTCTTGAAAACATCTCAAAAACTCATAATGAATTAATCTTCAATAAACAAGATTTCTTGCTTTCTGATGATTCATCTTTTAATCATATACGTGGTTTTATCCACACGTATTTTCCAGAATGAGCAATCAACAGATACTTCCTTTTATCTGATGAATTTATCTTATCAACTTATTCTTCAACTTTAGTGAGGTTTCATCTAGAATCAGTGACTTGCTCATGAAGTAATCAGATTGATTACAATTTTGTACACAGTTAACTGCTGAACTGTTACAGAAATTGTAAATGGATTTCAATCTCACCAAGAGTACTTCTACGCACCACGTCTGGATCTTTTTCTGACACTGTTAAGTGTTTGATGTGAATCAATAACATAACCGGAGCTCTGATACCAATTGAAGGTGCAAGAAAGACACAAGAAAGGGGGTTTGAATTGTGTATTTACTCTTTTTGTAACTTTTCGCATCTTGTTAATTTGACGCTCAAGAACCTTCAGTGTTCGTTGAGAGATTCTGATCTATTAACTAAAGAGTATGAGAACCATATAAGTTCTGTTCATAAGATACGATACTAAGCAAGAGAGTAAAGGACACACGATATATCCTGGTTCACCACGCGGGCTAATCCAGTCCACCCTCCTCAGGTGATTTCGCCTTGAACTCAAGGACTTAATCCACTATAACCAAATCATGATTACACTTGCACGGGCAACAGCCAGTGACTAACCACTTGCACAGCCGCACTGTGACTAATAACCCAATGAACCGTTCAGGGATCCAATAGGATATAACGTTCATTGACCGAGCAGACCCACTGCTGGGATTTCACAGCTAGCCGTTCAGGGATTCAACTCAATGAATATAACGCCACTGACCATATTTCAGGATTTTCCACAATGACCCTCAGTCATTGTCATCTCAAGTATCTGATCACCACGTGATCTACTCAAGGGCCTCAACTCACAGCTGAACCGTTCAGGGATCCCATCAGGATATAACGTTCACTTGAGGAGTCTCAATTCATCTAGTTGAATTGGAAAACTGGAGATTACAAATTGTGCTTCTTAATAAGCAAGTTTCTCCTAGGTTTAAGTACAAAGAACACACACATGTGTTCAAGCAAGTTTTGAGCAATCAGCTCCTTGCTTTCCTAAGAAACTACAAAGATGTATTTAGATATTATGATTGTTGACATCTTGTAGATCTTCTTCTTCTTCGTCTTCTGGTTGAGCAAGCTTTGAGCAACAACTCCTTGCTTCAGATCTTCAATGAGCTTTGACGAGAAGGTAGGTTGATGACTTGACTAATCTTCAATTGTTGTCTTCTTTATCAATAGCTTCTGTTTGATTGTTTTTGTTGTGTTAATTTGTTCTTTGGAGGTTCAACAATAGTTGCCATGAGTGAATTAATGACAGCTTTGAATATTCTAAGTGTTACAACGAGAACTCATCGTTGTTGCTATCTTCACACAATGACTTGGTCAATTTTGTAGATGAACATTTAGTTTGTAATTCTACAAGTGATCGACACATCAGAAGCAAAAACTCTTTCCATTAAATAGCCAGTAGAAATATAGCCGTTAGAGAATACTGTTGGTTGTTTGGAAAAGAGACGTTGTGATATAACGAGTTGTACTGGCATATCTTCTTTTTGCAAAAGAGATCTTTTCTTGGGCAGTGTGTACAATTAACTCACAACGATAATATTTAGACTTTGAAACTTCATTGGCTTCTGATGTTAATTTGGTGAAGCATGAGTGGAGTCTTTATAGCAGAATATCTGATGCTTCAAGTCTTCCATTAATTAAAGAAGTCCATTAGGAATCAGTCTTCAGAACTTCAGCACTTGGTCCTTAAGAGCATTATCCTTTTCTGCTTTATGTCTTCCGAATCTTTAGAACTTGCCTTCAGAGTCTTCAGAACTTCTTGTTTGAGACCTTGATCTTCAGAACTCGTCAGTCTTCAGAATCTTTCTGCACTTGGTCTTCTGCGCCTTCAGCCATCAGAACTTCAAGTCATAGGAGTCTTCAGAACTTTGGTTCTTTCTGAGTGTACTTCTTCAGAAGCTTCGCTATCTTCAGAATCTTGATCACTTTCAGAGAGCATCCACAAGAGCATTGCAACAACAATCTTGGGATCCTTGGATCTGGCTGATTATGACTAGATAAACAAGCGCTCTTGCTTCTCGCGACTTTAGTCACACGTAGTAACTTCGCATATACATATATTCAATCATAGTACATCTAGCTGGTGTATGTTAGTTCTGATGTCTTTAGCTCTTATGATCTGCACACAACACACGTTAGACCATAAAATGGTTCTTTCACAAATACTTATTGTTATCATCAAAACATAGATTGACTTGTAGAGACAATTCTTGCTCTCACAACGACTTCGGTTGTGAAAGAGGATTGTCCGATTGTGGTATCCATGAAACTGAGGATTTAGTAGACATTAACCGTGTGGCCATTTGGTAGTGCGGTAGCTATCGGAAATAGTTGACATGCGATACTACACTCAATTGAGATTACCCTAGGATGCTACAGCTCGCTCGGGTGAACCAGCTTGCTGTTGTTATCCCTAGGGGGTCAATGATTTTGGGAACTTTTAACCCGTATACAGGTACAAAAATTCACCAGAACACAACCTTTGGAGATGGGTAGAGCCATGACTCCATGTTCGTGTCATTGAACCCTTGAACCCATGTTTTTTCAATGTTTTTGTGTGCGCATTCATGCATTCATTTAAAAAACTCTTAAACAAAGAAAAACTTTCTTTTCTTTTCTCTCTTTTTCAAAATAAACTAAAACAATGATTGCAAATATCAGAAAAGGATTGCGTTATGGATTTCGGTAGAAGGAAGACGCACAAGTACACCTTCAAGACTCCGAAACTAAAGGATTCAAAAGAGCTGGCAAGGATGATCACCAGCCCTGATGCTTTTAGAGCTAAGTATGGAAGACTATTGTCTCTGTTAAGAGTCCATGTAGTTGAAGGAATCCTGTCTACGCTAATCCAATTTTATGATCCGGTTTATCACTGTTTCACGTTCCTGGATAATCAACTAGCACCAACACTAGAGGAGTACTCTCACCTGACTGATTCACCCATCACTAACCAAGCTCCATTTTCTGGACTGGAAGAAATTCCAAAGGATCAAACCATTGTAAGAGCAATCTATTTGGACGAGTCAGAAGTCAGGACTCACATGACCACTAAGGATGGAATCCAAGGTTTACCGGCCAAGTTTTTGGTAGAGAAAGCCTTATACTTTGCCAGTATAGGAAACGTTACTGCTTTCGATGATATCTTTGTCCTACTCACATACGGGTTGTTCCTTTTTCCCAACATCGATAACTTCATTAATATCAATGCCATTAAGATATTTCTGATTGGAAACCCCGTACAAACCCTGCTCGCAGATGCTTATCATTCTGTACACTTAAGGAATTTGTATAGCGGAGGAATGATCACATGTTGTGTACCCTTGCTTTACAAATGGTTCACTTCCCATTTACCCAAGTCTGCTGCTTTTTGGGATCATAAGAGTACTCTGCGTTGGTCACAAAAAATCATGTCTCTTACCAACACTGACATAGACTAGTACAATCGGATCTATGACGGGATAAGAATCATCGACCATTGTGGAAACTTCCCTAATGTATCCCTCATAGGAACTAAAGGAGGAATCAGCTATCATCCAGTTTTAGTTCGTCGTCAACTCGGATACCCGATGAGACATATCCCGTGTATTGTTCATCTGGAAGGTCTTGTCTTCAAGGAAGGAGAAAATGACAGGGCACTAAAGACAGAAATAGTGCATTTTTGGCAACATATTCACAAGAAAGGAATAAAGTCTCTAGGAAGACAGGACTGTATCTTTGTGGAACCTTATCTCCACTGGGTACAAACTAGAGCCCTCAAGCTGAGGATACCTTACCCCTGTCAAGAAGTTCTTCCGTTAAAGGAATCTGTCATTTATTTTATGTCTAATACGGAAAAACTCCAAGTCGCTCTCAACAAATTTCAACGGGAAAAGAAATCTTGGAAAAACAAATACCGCATCCTCAATGTGGAGTGTACCAAAATTCAGGAACTGTTAAAAGAAAAGGATGCTCTGATCGAGATTCTAGAGCAGCATGCTATAGAAGATCAAATGAACTTGCTCACTCATTTCACTTGGCAAAGGATTGACAACCCGACAACTGCTCAAGAGCCCCGGTCAAAGAAAAGGAAAATACTAGAACCAGCACTTGAGCTTTCCTCAGAAAGGACTCAGGATCCATAAGCTTAGACTTTTCCTTTTATAGCACTTTGTAAAATACTGTATTTTCCTTTCTGCAATCTTTCAAATTCAATAAAACGGGATCTTCCCACTGTATGATATTTACAATCTATTTGTTGAGGTTTCTTTTTTATTAAAGCAAAAAACAAAAAATATATAAATATATCATTGCATATCATTCATCATCTCACATAACGCATTCTTCTTACCTTCGAATCTCACGTATGTGTTACGATTCTAGAGTCAAACTATCTCATTTGTACAATACTCGGGCCAATCGACAAAATAAAATGGACGATCTCTAGGAAGAGAACAGAGAGCCGAGAGAAGAAATTGACGCTCTGAAGGAAGATCTGAAAAAACTCCACAATGACATGCAATCCCTGGCAACAGCTCAGAGGTAACAACAAAGGACTGTAATCTAAGAGATCACATCTACGCCCATAGTGGAGGCGTATGATCCTCGGTACAACATGCCTAAAGATCGTCCCTGGGGCATGCCTATCAACTTTATCCCTGAAGGATATATTCCGCCGATCACGGAAGACCCGGAAACTACGGCAGGAACCGCTGGGCCTGAAGGTTACAAACTTCGGGAAAGCGAAGATGCAAGAGTGATGGTAGCAACTCCTAAAGGTTACAAACTTCGCGGCATAGAAGAACCAAGAGTCACCGTCGTAATGACTGTGCCACAACCCGTGGTACACACTGTCCCGGAAGGACAAATTCAATAAGTAATTTCTGGTGGAAATGCAGAGATGTACGACAGGATGAATGAGTTCCAGGAACAATTCCTAGAGGTGCAGAAGGAACTGCATGCCATTCGCGGTCAGGATTTATTCGAAAAGGACGCCACAGACCTTTGTTTGGTCCCAAATGTTAAAATCCCGCACAAAAAGGTACCTGACTTTGAAAAATACAAGGGCAACTCTTGCCCTCAAAGTCATTTGGTGATGTACGCTCGAAAGATGTCAACTCAGACTGAAAATCAACAGCTACTGATCCATTACTTTCAAGATAGTTTAACTGGTGCCGCACTCAAATGGTACATGGGTTTAAACCGCACCAAGATCGTTACTTTCAGAGATCTTGGGGCAGCCTTTGTTCAACAATATAGATATAACCTGGACATGGCACCAGACAGAGATCAACTCAGAGCAATGTCGCAAAAGGACAAGGAAACCTTTAAGGAATATGCTCAGAGATGGCGTGAAATTGTCGCCCAGATTTGTCCCCCTCTTGAGGAAAAAGAGATGACAAAGATCTTTTTGAAAACCTTGAGCTCATTTTATTACGACCGAATGGTCGCCAGTGCGCCCAGCGACTTTACTGAGATGGTGAACATGGGAGTACGCCTTGAAGAGGCATTCCGAGAAGGACGTTTAGTCAAAGATGCAGGACCATCAAGCAGTACCAAAAGATACGGTAGTGCTTTCCCTAAGAAAAAGAGCAAGATATTGGTAATATCTCTCTCGAAAACCAAAGGCGAAGGTATCAACCAGTAGCAGCAGTAACTCCTGCTATCAATCCTAAGCCTGTTCCAACGTATCAACCTCAGGTTGCTCATAGCCAACCGAATAAACAACAGTATCAATAAAGGACATAACAGCCTCTTCAGCAGGCTCGTACACACTACAACAATAACAACCGTACAACGCGACCACCAGGGTTTGACCCTATATCGATGTTGTACGCAGAACTGTTTCCACTACTACTGGTCAAGGGGCACGTCCAGACCAGGTCTCCTCTTATAGTACCGGAAAATCTGCCTTTTTGGTTCAAAGCGGATCAAACTTGCCCTTACCATCAAGGAGGACCGGGGCATAACATAGAAAACTGTCTCAGCTTCAAATCTGATGTGCAGAAGCTTGTCAGGAACGGGGTCTTATCCTTCAAGGATACAAATCCAAATGTTCAAACGAACTTGTTGCCTCAACACGAGAAGGCTGCAGTAAATTTGATAGAGGAAGGATCTAACCACAACTATCAAATTCACGATGTACTCCTATTAGGAACCAATCTGGTCAAGATGCATTGCAGACAAAGCGGGTACGGTTATGTACCGTTTCACAATTATCACCAGTGTAATATCTTCTCAAAGAATAATCAAGGATCTTCCGTAGTATAATCAGCTCTACAAGAACAGATGGATCTCGGATGGATCCAAGATCACCGAATCCGTGAGGTCAATATGGCCCATGCAAATCCTAACATTGTCCAGAACCACAACATTCTAGCAATGAATTTCAACTTGGTGGAAATTCACTCAAGGCAAAGCCAACATCATGATCTGCCACGACACGATTACAATTCCTGTCCGATCTGCTTAATAAACAATCAGGGATACTCTTTTGTACAAGAGGCCCTCCAACCTCGGATGGATCTCGAATGGATTCAGGACTACCATGATAGATGTCATTATCAAGTTAATATGATTCAAATCTTTTATATTCTCCTGATGAATACCAACCTGTCAGGTTTACACGCTAAGCAGGTCAGGCTCGATTTTTTTGCTTCACATGATTATTAGAACTATAAAGTATGTCGTAAGGAAGACCAAGGATGTGTGCTTGTCCAAAGAACACTTCAACACTTGTTGAACCACTGGTGGCTTCCGATCTATCTAGATGAAGACACACAATAAGTCAGTATGACTAACGGGAACCCTACTAGGCATCAAATTCAGGATGTTCGATCAATGGAACCAATTCTAGTAAGGTTGTACTGCATACAAAGCGGACGTGGCCGGGTGCCACCACACAGCTATGAGCGCTGTAGAGTTTGCTCAGAGAATAACCAAGGATGCTACCTTGTACGGTCATCTCTTAAAAATCAATTGGGCCGGAAAGAAATCCGACCATGTTCAAGTTCTGGTTCGATTAATGTAATGCAAGACTGTCTTCCTGATCAAGGCAAAGATGTTGTCTTAATCTCTAATCATGAAAGAACCAAAGACGTATGCGCTATAATCCCTCTACTCCATGAATTAAGAATTCCTCTTGACAGTAGAAAGATTCTCAACCTCGAACCAATTAAGGCTGCATGCGATGGTCAGAAAAAATCAAAAGGCTCATGTGGTTATCTATCTACCGGGACCAATACCGTACAAATCCGTAAAAGCTATCCCTTACAAGTACGGTGCAACAACAATCGAGAATGGAAAGGAAACTCCATTATCCTCCGTCATAAACATTTCCAACATCACTCGAGTCACACAGAGCGGTCGGATCTTCAACAGAGGAGTTGGAGAACCCACCAAGGAAAAGGAACCTCAAACAGAAGTTCCCAATCAACTAGTCGGTCAATCTAGTAATCCCGACCTTTCAAAGACCAATGATGAGATGCTGAAGCTCATCCAGAAGAGCGAGTACAACATTGTAGACCAACTATTGCAAACTCCTTCGAGAATCTCTGTCCTATCTCTCTTGTTCAGTTCTGAAGCTCACAGAAAAGCTCTACAGAAAGTCTTAGAGCAAGCCTTTGTGGAACAAGATGTGACGATAAGACAATTCGACAGCATCATCTCCAACATCACTTCCTGCAACAACTTAGGATTCAGTGATGAAGAACTGCCGGAAGAAGGCAAAAATCACAACATGGCGCTTAACATTACAGTCAACTGCCAGGACGATGCTTTAGCCAACGTACTGGTAGATACCCGATCAGCTCTAAATGTTATGCCAAAATCAACTCTGATGCGACTATCATTTCAAGGATCTCCGATGAGAGGCAGTGAGGTCATCGTCAAAGCATTTGACGGATCTAGAAAAATAGTTATCGGCGAAGTCGACCTTCCCATAACTATTGGTCCTCACACTTTCCAAGTCACTTTCTAGGTCATGGACATCCAGGCAGCGTACAACTGTTTATTAGGAAGACCTTGGATACACGAAGCTAGGGCAGTCACTTCGACACTTCACCAGAAGCTGAAGTTCGTCAAAAACGACAAGCTAGTCACAGTCTGTGGAGAGCAGGCCTTAATCGTAAGCAACTTATTATCATTCACCTGTGTAGAACCAGAGGAGGTTGTTGGAACCCAGTTCCAAGCACTCTTGGTGAGCAATGAGAATCGATCAGAAAAAGGGACGTCGATTTCCTCCTACAAAGATGCTCTCGAAGTAATCAAAAGTGATGACGTAAAGGGATGAGGATAGCTTGTCATTCCTACGGATAACAAGACAAAGAAAGGTATTGGTTTTTCTTCAACCTGTACCCACACTAAGAAAGATGAAAGTTTTCATCCCATTCAGGACTTCTTCCACAGTGGAGGTTTCCTTCACCCAGTGTTTCAAGAAGTACACACCATCAATGAGGGTGATTCCTCCGATACAGATGAAGAATGGAAGTTCGATCTCAACAACAATGATTATATGTCTCAGGACGAAACACATACACCATTTTGCTATCCCACGCAGAGTCCGAGATATATACCAAGATCAGATGTCAAGATGATGTACGGAGATTGTGATCCGGAAGGATGTCGTGCTCCGCCCAATTCATTAGAAGAAGACACTCTGATGAAGGACAACTTTGACTACGACTATTATGACCCAATGGATGACTTGCATATCTGAAAGCCGTATCCAGAAGACTTGGGGCAAAAGAGTCTGCCAAACGATACATATCAGTTGAGCATTATTGAAAAGAATACCTGCGTCCCCACCAAATCATGGGATCATTACTCAGGACATTCCAAAGATATCCAGCACAATGATGAATCTGCAAAGATTGCAGGACAAGAGTTCATAAACTATGCTTTTCCTGAGGTCAACATCATCGAGAAAGATGACTCCTCCAGTCCCACAGAAGTATGGGACACCTTAGGACAGCCAAGTGGCAAGTACGACTTCCTGGTTAAGTACACTGCTCCTGAAAGCTCTCAAATCAGGCTCGAAGACATTCAGCCAACTGGATGGGGAGATCCGCCTGAAGGTGAAAATATTATACAAGATACAACAGAAGAGTTCGTCTACGACAACTCTGCCTGGGAGGAAGACTCCAACGATCTTGCTCCGCCAAAAATCAGCGTCATTTTTTAGGACAAACCAAGAAAGAAGACACCAGTCTTTGTGATTCACCGAGGAGTTCACCGCCAATGGGTTACTGTCGATGTCCTGAAAGTCGTCCATAAGTCTAAGTAATTGACGTCTTTGTTTTAACCTTTCGCCCTGCCCAGGTGAAACGGATGTTTTTATAGGGCTCACTTTCTGTAAATGTGTCTCTTCGCTTCGGCCAAAGTGACCGAGTTTTGTTTTATAGGGCTGTAGTTTCAAGAATCGACCAAATCATAAATAAAAAACGTCATTCTATAATTTCTGCATTTTATTGCTGTTTTCACTTTTCGCTTTTTCAGAAAATGGTAATCCTAAAAACAACTCAAAATAAAAACAAGCATTTTTCAGAAAATACACTGCACATACTCTTGCATTCTCTCTATCTCTTCTAAAATCAAATCATCACGTCATACAGATTGCTTGTTTTAAACCCCGTTGAAACATATAATCCAATGCCTTCTCCCAACTTTGAATTCTCGGTATTTGAAGCTGAAAAAGAAAAAGACGAATAAATTCCAGAAGAGATCTCCCGAATACTCAGACAAGAGGAAAGGTCCATTGAACCTCACAAAGAGCCATTGGAAACAGTCAACTTGGGTTCAGAAAAAGATAGAAAAGAAGTCAAGATTGGGGCACTGCTCAGTCTAACTGTCAAAGAAAGCTTGATAGGACTTCTCAAGGAGTTTCCAGATGTGTTTCCTTGGTCCTATCTGGATATGCCAGGGTTGGATACCAGCATCGTGGAACATCATCTACCATTGAGATCAGAATGTCCGCCAGTAAAACAAAGACTGAGACAGAGTCACCCGGACATGGCCATCAAAATCAAAGAGGAAGTGCAGAAATAGATTAACGCAGGTTTCCTTGCCACCTCAGAATATCCTCAATGGTTAGCCAACATAGTACCAATTCCGAAAAAGGACGGAAAAGTCAAAATGTGTGTAGATTACAGGGATCTGACAAAGCCAATCCAAAGGATGATTTTCCCTTACCGCACATCGACATGCTGGTAGATAGTACAACAAAATTCAAAGTCTTCTCCTTCATGGATGGATTCTCGGGCTATAATCAGATCAAAATGGCGCCGGAAGACATGGAGAAAACTTCATTCATCACCCCATGGGGCACCTTTTGTTACAAGGTAATGTCATTCGGTTTGAAGAATGTCAGGGCAACCTATCAAAGGGTCATGACTACTCTGTTTCATGACATGATACATAAAGAAATCGAAGTGTATGTCGATGATATGATTGCCAAATATAAAATAGAAGAGGAGCATGTGACCCACTTGTCCAAGTTATTCGAGTGGCTGAGAAAATACAAACTTCGCTTGAATCCTAACAAATGCACGTTCGGTGTTCGCTCAGGAAAACTGCTAGGATTCATCATCTGCCAGAAAGGAATTAAGGTTGATCTTGAAAAAGTCAAGGCCATTCAAGAAATGCCTTCTCCAAAGACTGAAAAACAAGTCAGAGGATTCCTGGGGAGTTTGAATTTAATTTCCAGATTTATATTCCTCATGACCGCAACATACGCGCCAATCTTCAAATTACTCAAAAAGAATCAGGACTGCGTATGGACAGAAGACTGCCAAATAGCCTTCGACAGTATCAAGGAATATATGTTGAGTCCACCTATCCTATCACCATCAGTGGAGGGAAGACCACTGATCATCTACCTAATAGTCTTAAAAGACTCCATGGGTTGTGTACTTGGCCAACAAGATGAAACGAAAAGAAAAGAGTCTGCCATTTATTACTTAAGCAAGAAGTTTACCGACTGTGAAACTCGTTACACTAGGCTTGAGAAAACCTGTTGTGCTCTGGCTTGGGCAGCTAAACGTCTTCGCCAATACATGATTTGTCACACTACTTGGTTAATCTCCGAAATAGATCCGATCAAGTACGTCTTTGAAAACTTTCTCTCACGGGAAGAATTGCCCGTTGGCAGATGTTGTTATCAGAATACGACATCGAGTACCATGCTCATAAAGCCGTCAAAGGAAGTATTTTAGTCGATCATTTGGCTCATCAACCAATTGACGATCAGGAATCAGTCGGATTTGACTTCCCAGACGAAGATGTTATGTATTTGAAAATGAAAGATTGCGATGAACCGCTACCCAGTGAAGGGCCAGAACCAGGTTCCCAATGGTGACTAATCTTTGAAGGAGCTATCAATCATTATGGAAACGAAATTGGGGAAATCATCATAACACCTCAGGGTACCCACATTCCTTTCACTGCCCAACTGACATTCAAGTGTACAAACAACGGGGCCGAATACGAAGCTTGTATCATGGGTCTCGAAGAAGCAATTGACTTGAGAATTAAGAACTTGGATGTGTACGGAGACTCAGCCCTGGTTATCAATCAGATCAAAGGAGATTGGAACACATACCAATCAGGATGATTCCTTAAAAAGACTACGCGAGAAGGTTGTTACCATTCTGCAATAGAATCGAGTTTCATCACATCCCTCGTGAAGAGAATCACATGGATGATGCATTAGCCACTATCTGTTCCATGATTAGTGTAGGTTAATGGAACGACATACCTAAGATCGACATAATGCACCTGGAATGGCCCACTTACATCTTCATGATTGAAGCAGTCATAGACGAAAAACCTTGGTATCATGATATCAAATGCTTCCTTTAGAAACAAGAGTACCCACCTGGGGCTTCAAGAAAAGACAAAAAGACTCTCAGAAGGCTGGAGGGCAGTTTCTTTCTGAGCGGTGATACACTTTATAAGAGAAACTTTGACATGGTCTTGGTCCGATGTGTAGACAGACCAGAAGCAAACATGCTGATAAAAGAGATTCACGAAGGATCCTTTGGGACTCATGCCAACGAACGCACGATGGCCAGAAAAATTCTGAGGGTAGGGTACTATTGGTTGACCATGGAATCCGATTGCTACAAGTACATGAGAAGATGTTACAAGTGTCAGATATACTCAGACAAAATCCATGTACCGCCAACGCATCTCAAAGTTCTCTCTTCCCCGTGGCCTTTTTCCATTTGGGGAATCGACATGATTGGCATGATCAAACCCAAAGCTTCAAACGGACATCGATTCATCCTGGTAGCCATTGACTAGTTCACCAAGTGGGTCGAAGCAGTGTCATACACCAATGTAACCCGACAAGTGGTGGTCCGATTTATCAAGAATAACCTCATCTGCCGTTATGGTGTTCCAAGCCAGATCATTACTGATAATGGGTCTAACTTGAACAATAAGATGATGAAAGAGTTGTACGCTGAGTTCAAGACCAAACACCATAACTCATCCCCCTACCGGCCTAAGATGAATGAAGCGGTAGAAGCGGCTAACAAGAACATTAAGAAGATTATTCAAAAGATGGTTGTAACCTACAAAGACTGGCACAAGATGCTACCCTTTGTTCTTCACGGTTATCGGACATCCGTCCGCACTTCAACAGGGGTAACCCCTTTCTCTCTAGTATATGGCATGGAGGCAGTGCTTCCAATAGTAGTAGAGATCCCATCAATCCGAGTATTGATGGAAGCTAAGCTAACAGAAGCTGAATGGTGTCAAAGTCGACATGATGAATTGAACCTAATCGAAGAAAAGCGAATAACAGCACTATGCCATGGTTAGTTATATCAGCAAAGAGTAAAGAAGACGTTCGACAAAAAGGTTCGACCACGTGTCTTTAGGAAAGAAGACCTCGTGCTCAAGAAGATACAATTATTCCTCACTGATTCTTGGGGAAATGGACTCCGAACTATGACGACCCCTATGTGGTCAAGAAAGCCTTTTCAGGCGGTGCCTTGAGACTTGCAACCATGGATGGAGAAGAATTTTCCTACCCCACAAATGTTGATGTAGTCAAGAAATACTTCGTCTAAAAGAAATAAAACGTCTCGGTGGATTGAAAACTCGAAAGGGCGGTCCAGGAAAAAAATTAGAGACATAAGTAAAAATCATCCCGATGGATTGGAAATTTCAAAGTACAATCCAGTCAAAAGTAAGGGATTCATGGCAAGTAACTACGTCCGACGAGGTTAAATCCCCAACGGTAACATTATTCGTCAAAAAACTTCCAGTCAAGGTCATCTTCGACAGAAGCTCGGGATGTCCAGAATTCAAAGTTGGTAGAAGGATAACGGTCGTTATGTTTCAATGTAGCCCTTTTCCCTTAAATTACCATTTTCTAACTTTGTAAATACTCTATGGAATCACGCACTTGGCTGATTTCCATCCTATCAATAAAATTTGGGCCCTAGTGCTTTTGGTTGCAATTCTTATTTATTTTAGCTTTACATGATGACATTTTTAACACGATCAATGATTCTTAAAATAAAATAAAAATGAATTTACTTGTCAATTTTTTTTGCTTTTAAAATAAAGATGGCAATTCTTTTGATTGTTGAACATCGAAAGAACATCGATCGCTTCTCCGAAGGTGATTGAACCTCAAAGTGCAGAATCGAAGTACTCCTTCTAAACCAGTACGCCTAGATATAGGATCAACTGTGTCAGAAACCATTATTTCATCTGACATCCCCGACAGAGTGCATATCTCTTAAGACCGATTGAGCAATTCTTTCTCCCATAGGGACCGTTTCTCTTAAGCAAGGCAAGATTGCTATTTTGAACCAATGATACTTTTCATTTCCCGCCGTGGCCGAGTATCCAGTCATGTTCATCTATTAGTCTGTATGTTGCATCAGTTTTGTCAGCATAAACATACATACATCATGCATTATTGATTTATAATCATATTCATATTGCATCACTATCACTCTGGTCAGTCTTATCCCCAAGTGATAAAGTCCTCTCAATCGAATTGTCAGTCCTTTACTTGTTAGGAAATACACCGTCTGAGTTGTTTCTCCCTAGTTTATTTCTAGATTTGAGACTGTCCTCGACCACTTTGATAACTTGAACCTCTGAGAAACAATAAGACATTCGACAAATGTCACTCTCTACTATCGAAGATGATGTTCTCGCTTTCGCGGATTAAGGAAAATCCCCAGAGAAAGCCTCTCAACCAAAGACTCTCAGCAACACATTGGTTTTTCTCTCTAGAAAGTCAATGTTAATGAAGTCATCAACACCTATAAATTGGATTAAATCACATGGCATTTCTCTGAGAAGATCTCAAAAAAAAGTATGATGTAATATCCCCAAGCAGGAAACAGCCTCTCAAGAGACTCGTTTTCCCCAGTAGAGTCAACAAATGGCGTCTCTAACAGAGAAGTTTGAACACGTCTACAACTCAGACAAATGGGTTCCCCAGCAAGTCTGAAATCAAAACTTTTCCCCATCAAATAGCATCTCCCCAGGAAAATTCGGCGAGAAGTTTGAGGAAAACCGTTACACATAGCGTCCCTTTTCAAAAAAAAAACCAAGACCAGTTCCGTGGCTGAATATCAGGATCTAGGGGAAGTTTATTGACAAAAGAAACTTAAACCAATTCCATTGGTAAAAACCAGGATCGAGGGGAAGTTTATATCAGAAACTGAGACCAGTTCCATGGGTAAAAAACCAGGATCGAGGGGAAGTTTATATCAGAAACTGAGACCAGTTCCATGGGTAAAAACCAGGATCGAGGGGAAGTTTGTTTAAGAAACTTAGACCAGTTCCTTGGCTGAAGACCAGGATCGAGGGGAAGTTTCACCATTTTCTAAGAATTATTGCTTAGCAAAATAAGATGGATGAGCAAACTGCCATTCATAACCACCATCAAAATTTTGGGTATTCTAATATTTAATCCTCTTGCACCCCGAATGCCTGAATACCTTCGCCATTCACACCTTCGGGTCCAAGAAGATTAAATAGGGGCATCTGTCATACCCCAAATTTTTACCACCAAGATTTCCCGTCATTGTGAGGATCATTACCACAATATGGATATACTTCCATGCCTCATCAATCTTCTCAAAGATGGTTGAGCATTCACCACAATCAAGAATGAGGGTTTTAAGCCCACTCAGAGCACTTAGACAAAGGATCAATCAAGAAGTGACATGATCTTCAACTTTTATAACCTCTTAAACACCCATAAGGGATCAAGAGGACTCCCACATCAAGAATCAAGCACAAAGTTGCAACATTCTAAGTGGATCAAGCCTCAAGATCGCCAGTGTCACCAAATTAGGGTTTTGGTCGACTGAGGCCTCCAGATGGAATCTTTCCTCTAGAAATGAGCCAATGCTTCAAAGCACAACCCAAGATACTCTAAGGGACCTCATAAACCCAATCATCAAGTCAATTTAACCTCAGGGGATGCATTCACCAAAAATCAGGAATTAGGGTTTCTTGACCTAATTCACCCCTAAGTTGACTTTTCAGACAAAGCATGAGCCAAGACCTCAAGACATGATTTGAGGGCCTCAAATACACCACATTTATCCATTTGCATCAATGGATTGAACCAAGAAGCTTGATTCACAAGTTTCAATTTCATCAGGACCACAATTAGGGTTTCGAGGAAAAAGTCAACGATATCTTTGACTTTTGACCAAGACATGCTCCCAAACCTTGGGACATGATTCAATATACCCTATAACACCTATGGAATCCCTCCATTAGGTTTAATTTAGGTCAAGGACTTGATTTCACAAAGGATCGCACATTTTGGATTTCATCCGATAAAAAGTCAACCGTGCACAAAATCAAGTTTGACTTTTTGGAATTTTTCGCAAATATGGTTCCCCTAAGTCAAAAAGTAATGTTAATGTATGATATTGATCATCATCCAACAAGAAAAATCAAGAAAAGTGAGGTTTCTTGCAAAAGGGGCAACCTTGAGAAACCAAAATTTTTCTAAGTTATGGAATAAAAGTGGTTTTGGTACCAACTTCCAAGGACCATAACTTGAGATCCAAACAACCATTTTGGGTGATCCAAATATGGATTTGTAGGTCTTGCTACACTCTACAAAAGGTTCAGCTACCTTCAACTCCAATTCTTTATGGATTTTGAGTTATGGAGTGATCAAAATGACAAAAACATGAAAATGACACTTTTTCCAACACTTAGTGACAATCTGCCTAAGTTACCAGCCTTGAACATCAATGTTCATGATGATTTTTCAATGGGATCCAAATAGTTTAAAAAAAACTATGATCACACATGTTTTGTATCATATGAGGGCTTTCTAAAAAGCACAAGATCCTCCCATAACTCAACCTGAGCAAGGAGATATGAATCCCTCAAAATCACCATTTCCAACTATCCTAAGCAAGGCAGATTTTGTTCATTTGCTCGATTTTGGAAAATTTGGACAACTCTAAGCCTTGTCATCCATTGGACACATCTGAGGATAAAACAAAAGGAGAATGATCTGATCCCCAAGCCTCCCAAGTCCAAGAATCTACATATAGCCATGCCAAACCTAAAAGAGCTAAAAAGTGCCAAGACTCCAATTTTGTTTCAATGCATTCAATGGATGCATCAAGGTGGCATGAACTGAGGCAAACTTAACTGATTAAGTCAAGCCTTATCTCTGAACCAGGTGACCATAGGCCTGTGCTCTAACCTCAAGTCAATGGCTAGAGGAAACTTGAGATTCGATTTGATCCACATTGGCCACAGACCTGCTGCAGTTGCCACACACTATTGCAACCAAAACAAACTTGTTCTCCTATAATATAGCTCATTTGTGCTCAGTTTAAGTACACCAAAGCACCCAAACTGATGCTTTCCTCAAAATCTCCCTTTCACTCCAATTTTTCCTTCTAACTCAAGTCACTATCGGGTTTTGAGATTGAGAGTGATTCCAACCAAACCAATCACACACACACACACCTCATAAACATTATTTGTGAGTGATCCATAACACAAAATCACATCTGGAACATCAGATTCTCTAAATCACCAGCCAGTTGCCCAAGTTCTTGTCAGAGTTTCAGTTGAGGTGCCACATCAAGTTCCAGCTCATTTCAATCCACTCCAAGCATTCAAACACACTCCATGACACCTAAGGAAGTTGTCCAGATCATTGGAACCTAGATGCAACACCTCCATCACCAAACTCGATCACCAGCTGCAAGAGGTAGGCCTGAACCCTTCAAACTCTATGTTCCATGCATCATAAATAAATTTGTGAGTTACCATTTTGTTCCTACATGCATATAGAGTAATAACCCTCAATCAATTGCCAGAAATCAATTGTGTATGGAATTTCAATATGTTCATGCTGAAATTAGGGTTCTTGAGGGTTTTTATTGATTTCTTTCTCCATGCTTAATATAAATGCAATTAATCTATATGGTTGTGATCCTTGTTAAAAAATGAACAAGATTGGTGTTTGAATCGTGCAAAACCATTAAGTAATTAGAGAGAAAAGTGAGAAAACGCAAATCAGCCATGGCGCGGTCACGAGGAAGAAGAAAGTGACCGTTGGCGCCATTTTTCAAATATTTGAAATATTTGAATTTTTTATGTTTTATTTAAATGATTTCAGAAATTATTTCTCACTCATTTTTTATCATTTTTTATTGGTTCTTTTTCTCAAAATTCACAAAAATGTTTAAATATTTTATTTTACAAAAAAATCCAATTTATATTCTTTTTTTAATATAGTTAGAATTTTTGTAATTAATTTCATTTTATTTGTTTTTAAACATTTTTTAATGAAATTCCCACTTTGATCTTTCAAAACCAATTGAATTTCAAACTTTCATGTGATTAATCATGATTTTTCAAAATATTTTCCAAAGTGTACAACTTGTTTTTGAATATAATTGATATTTTATCATTGATTATTTAAATTACCTTTGAAAAATGGCATTTTAATTTAAAATTAGGGTTTCCTCTCGATTTTAAATTTTCAAACACTTTTGGGCCTCTAATGGAGTGTAAGACCCATTCCTTGTAAATATAAATAAATTTTGGGTCTCAGTCATTGTATAAGTCCCATTGTGTTTTCAAAATCTCGGCGCGATCGTCGCTTTTCAAAACAAAATCATCTAGGCCTCTCCCTGAGTTGTAAGCCCCATTTCTTTTCTTTTTAAACACTTTTGGGCCTCTAATAGAGTGTAAGACCCAATCCTCTCTTGTACATAAATAACTTGGGCTTCAGTCATTGTATAAGTCCCGATACTATTTTCATAACAACAGTGTGATCACTGTTATTTCTAGGCCTCTCCTTGAATTGTAAGACCCATCTCTTGTACAAAAATATACTTTTTTTGGGCATCTAATAGAGTATAAGACCCAACCTCTTCGTAAATAACACTTTTGGGCCTTTTGATAGAATGTAAGACCCGTCTCTTTGTAAGTAAACCTTTTTTGGCCTCAGTCGTTGTATAAGTCCCAATACAATCTTCAGATCAACGGTACGATTATTATTTTTTATCTGGGTCTCTCTTTGACACTACTACAAAACGCGTAAACAACGACGCCATGCTCACAACGCTTCATCCCTACACCATTGTGACATATCTAAACTAAGGCGCGGTTGTATTTTATTTGTTTATTGAATAAAACTTATCTGTATATAACAACGGTTGATAAACCAACCGTGGTGATTATTTGTATATAACAACGGTTGATAAATCAACCGTGGTGATACCTTCAAGCTTTCATGTGTTTGAACCTCAGCGCATTCATATATATTATTCCTTTTATGTTAAAGTGCGCCTTTACTATTTTATTTACTTTTAATTAAAAAAATTAAAAGTTATGACTACGGTTGTTTATATACACCGTTGTGATATATTTTGTATGTTTTTTTTTAATTTTTAATTCTAAAAATAACTCTGGCGCTTTAATATGAAATTTCATTATGTAAATAATATATCATAACGGTGTAAATTCTTGACCGTCGCAGTAGTGTTTCAATAGTCTCCAAACTAGCTAGTCTCATTGTCTCTTCAATATCCTTTTTTCCATTGAAAATAGAAACCAGACGAAACGTTACACGATTTCAACCCTAAACCATAACCTTCAATACTGTGAAACAATACACGATTCCACCAAAGCTTACATCATCAGTATCTATTTGTTGTCATTTTCGTCATCATCGTCACGATAGTGAAGAAAATAGAAGATTACGCACATACCAACACCGTCGTCATCATCGTCACCGTCGAGAAGGAAGATAACAACAACACCTTCGTTGTCGTAAGGAAGGAAGACAACAACAACACCAACACCAACATCGTTTACTTCGTCGTCATGTTTAGGGTACGTAAAATATTTTCCCCATGCATCTACAGTAAACTCTTTTGCCATTGTTGTTCATGTTGTTGTTGTTGTTTTTGAACTTAGATGTCGACCTTGTCGAGTTCTTCATCAGAAACCAGCGAAGAAACTCAAACAAATGAAAGGTTATCCAATGAAACTCAAACAACTGAAATTCAAACGAAAATATCACAAAGAGGTGTCACAATGATGCCCCAATTCACATCAGTCCGCAACTCATCTGGTGCAAAAATTCCGATCGAGTTTGATTCGCACTACAGATTAGTGGATTGTCCATATTACGCTACTTTTAGGAGTTATGTTGCGTTCCTTGCACGTAGCAAAGTCAGTATACTGATTAATGATTGGAGAGAAGAGGATGGTAATGTCAAAGACAGCATATGGACAGATGTTAAGGTATTTCATACTATAATTTTCATATATTTGATATCACTACCTATAGTTTCTAATTCATACTTATATATTGATTTAATGTAGTTGAATTTTGAGTTTACCGATGACTCAAAATTGAAAAGAAAGTGGATAATATATGCCAGTGTTCGTTGGAGGGGATTTAAGTCACGGCTCACGGATGACTACATTACGAAGCCTAAGAGCGGTCTTCAACCTCCATGGATTCGGTATAGTTTTTTATCGAAGAAGGTGTGGCACAAGTTTGCGAAGAAACGTCGTTCTGAGGAATTCAAGGTTAGTACTAGTAGTCTTATGTAACCTATAATGTTATGCTAATGAGTTATAGATACTAATCATACACATTTTTCACTATGTTAATAATAGGCTAAAAGCGAAGTAGGAATTCAGAACAAGGCGAAAAACATGTACCCCCATAGATTGTCTCGTGGGGGTTACAGGAAACTTGAGAAGAGGATCCTGCAGGAAAAACTACAAGAAGGAGGAGATGGTGACATTCTATCTCCACCTTCAAGACATGAGAAATGGAAGAGGGCACGATTAAGACCTAAGGGAGAGTACACCTCTGAGGCTTCAAGAGTAGTTGCTAAGAAAGTTGTAAGTATATGTTTTGTTTAAATGCGTTTGTTTATGTAAATTGCTCATGAGTTGTTATTTAAATGCGTTTGCTTATGTAAGTTGCTCATGTTGTGTAGGATAACTTGGTTGTGGCGGCCCGTGAAGGCACATTTGTTCCGGAAGCACGACATGACATATTAGTCGAAGCTATCGGAACAGCTGAGCATGGAGGTCGTGTCCGTGGTGTTGGAGATGGTGTCGGTTTGAGGTCATACTTTGGATCTCAAAGAAGAAGCACCGAAACCGCTGAATTTCTTGCTCAACGAAAAAAGATTGATAATGTTGAGAAGCAATTGGCGGAGCAAAGGAGGCTGTTTGAGGAGGAGAGGGAAAAAAGGGAGAAAGAAGTGGAAAGGTTACAAGAGATGTATTCGGTATGTGTTGTAAATCCCGCTTATTTTTGTATGATATATATTATATGTTCTAATTGAATATATTGTTCTTATTTTTGTTTTATGTTCTAATTGAATGTTATGATGTAGAGATTAAGTGAAAACCTCGAACAATGAACTAATGAAGATCGTCGTTGCGTTGGTGATGATCAAACTCCAAGTAGAAGTGTCGTAAATCACGCTTCTACAAAGGGGAGTAATTGTACATCCCCTCCCCCACCTGTAGATAACCGCAATGGGATATTGGACCCTAGTCCAAATGAAATAACAAGTTTATACTACTCCATTTCAACAACAGACCTTGCGCAAGCTCTCCCGCTAGAACATTGCTCAAAATTGGATTTAGTGTATTACACTCCTGAAGATGTGAGGGATTTTCTCGCAGGATATAAGTGGCTTGACATATCTATTTTGAAAATTTGGTGCACGTAAGTATATAGTCGAATATACATGTCATTATAGAACATTATAATTTTTTGTATTTTCTCCCTTAATTTATTCATTTTCTTTGACCATTTAGGTGCATTCACCGTGTTTGTATAGAATTGAATAAATCAAGTACCTATGGAATCTTGGACCCAAGTTTTATTGCTTGGCCGTATAATGAAAAAATAATCAGAGAAAACTACTTGAAAAGCCGGCTAAATGACGGAGGAAAAGAATGTTACCTTGCACCATTCCTATGTAGGTTAGTATTGTTGTAATTTATTTCTATATTCTATATTTAGTTTTGTTTTAGTAACAACTAATAATATATATATATATATATATATATATATATTCTCGTGTTCATTCAGTGGTCATTGGCAATTGATCATAATGTCGTTTAGGACAAATACGGTGACATTACTGTGTTCCTTGCACGATCCACTCCACAAACCAATGAAAGATCTTGTATTAACGTAAGTGTCTTTGTTTAATATCATTTTCTTTGGCATTAATTGTAATTAGTTTATCATGTAATATGTTTTATTCAATTTTCAATGTGCAGTATTGTGGAGCAAGTTAATATATTGAGGAATGTTAGAAAAAAGCCCACATACCTTGCTCCTAAAGTAAGTGGCCCGATTACCTGTTTATTTCATTTACATTCATGCATGTGTGGTTGTATTCATGTTTTTATATTCATGTAATTTGCAGACGAGGAAACAACGCGGGATTTACGAGTGTGGGTATTTTATCATGAAACACATTTTAAATATCGTCCTTGCCGGCACTGTTGATTCATGGGATACGGTAATATATGCCATAAAATGTTTACATATATTAATATATAAGTTGACAATTGAATTATTATCATGCATGATATATCTTCAATTTTTTGCTCTTATGTAGATGTTTAACGACGAAACCCTAAACCCCTTGAGGACTTTGTGGATCTTCGTAAACGTTGGACGTATATCCATAATGAGCTTAAGGGTTCTGCTCCTGCTGTATGATGTATCAGCAACATTTTTTGATGCACATATTTTTTTTGCTTTTGATGCATATAATGTTAACAATAGTTTTGGCTTTTGATGCACATAATGAAATCAATAATATTGGCTTTTGATTTAAACAATGTTAGCAGTTTAATACTCTGATTCATTTAGCTTTTGAGGTAAATTTCTTTTGATGTAAATTCTCTGATTCATTTATAAGGATAAAATATAGGAAGAATTGTGTTTGATGCACATATTGTGTTTGCATGTAAACAGAAGCTGTTTTGACAGGATAAATTATGGGAATAATTTGATACGCAGATAAATTTTATATTTAAAATAGTCTGTTTTTGGCAGCGGTTATAAACCTATCCGTAGTTATATGTCAAGCGCTAATATAAATAAAAAATGTTGTTGCTGAGAATCGAACCAGATCACAGTTTAGTATATCACAACGGTTGACTAAATTAACCGTCGTGAAATGGTGCGCGCATACTGGAATACAACAACGTTTCCCGGACCGTCATTGTACGTACCTCATATACAACAACACTCTACATAACAACGCCTTCTCCCCCATCATTATATGTCATTTCCAACCGTTGTTAAATGGGTTTTTCGTAGTAGTGTGAGTATAAGCCCCAATCTTTTCAAAAACAACTTCCCTTTTGATTTAGGCTCAAATTCGTAGTTGTTATTAAAACTTTCTTTAATTTCTTGAACAACTAACTATACAATTGTTACAATGGAAGCTTGCTCACCTGTAAGTTTTATCAGCTTTCATTTACTTGGTTTCATATATATATATATATATATATATATATATATATATATATATATATATATATATATATATATAACTGTATTGCTGGAAGCTTGCTCACCTGTAAGTCCTTCTTTCATATCCTTTTAAATACTTGTCATATATCAACTATATATACCTGTATATATTCTTAGAGTTTCCCCCGGCAACTAGGTCAAGAACTAGGTAAAGCCAGTTGGTCACTCTTAAATACAGTCAAAACTAGATCCCCCATAGGATTTCCAGATACAGTCTTGCCTTCTCTTGGGCTTAAACAATATGGAACAAAGAGAAAGGCATTATTCCCGGTGAAACTTTTCTTAGACTGTCACTATTAGAAATTGTTAAAGAAGTTCATTTCCCCGGAGAGGATTAATTCCCGGTGAAATCTCTCTTGAATTTCGTCAAACCCTAGAACTGTTCACTAAAGAAAAGATTATTCCCGGTGAAACTTTTCTTGAACTCTTCTTAAGTTTGGACCCAAAGGCTTCCTAAAAGCATCCCCGCCTCCTCTTGGGCTTTGTACAAGGACCCTCCGGCTTCTTAGAAGTTATTATGCCTTCTCTTGGGCTTAATACAAGGACCCTGAAGACCTCTTAAAGGGATAAGACAGAACTTAGTCATCCTTTGTTAGAGCAGTCTTTCTAAAGAGTCAAAATCTTGGACAATTTAGGGTTGATTCTCATTCCTTAAAACACAAGCCTCCTTTTGGGCATCACACAAAGATAAACTCTTCCATACCAGTAGACTTGGATAGTCTAAATATCCTCTTGGATCTCAAACACATTCTCAAGTTCCTTACAAACATAGGAGAAACCCTGATCATTTTTGAACAATCTCTAGTAGAGTTAAAACCCAGTCTTTCTCCTAAAATTCCCCAGCCAGGGTTAGCTTACCATCAGTATAACACTATCCCAAATTAGAACCTCAAGGCATTTGATACCTCAGCTCTTTTGTAACCCTCAGCAAGAGTTAATTCCCCATTTTGGACCTGCCTCTGGATCTCAATAATCCTCAGCAGGAGCTAGCCTCCTCTTAGGCTTTGTATAATGATCCTTCCTTTCCTCCGCATAGCCAACCTCCTCTTGGGCTTTGTACAATGATTTTCCCCAGCTGAGCTAACCTTTTCAGGCTCTCTTATTGAGTCAATCACCTTTCCACACTCTCTTGTTGAGTCAATGGTACAAAACAAAAACACTCTCTTGTTGAGTCAACCCATTTCAGCCTCAATCTTGGGCTTTGTACAAGACACCATATAAATTCCCTAAGCATAGTCAATCCTCTTTCTAGCCTCAATCTTGGGCTTTGTACAAGACAGATAATACTCTCCAGTAGAGTCAAACTCATTTCAGCCTCAATCTTCGGCTTTGTACAAGACACCTAAAATATCCTCAGCTGAGTCAGTAAAGTCTCATTTTAGCCTCAATCTTGGGCTTTGTACAAGACAAATAAAGATTTCTTTCCCACAGAGTCAGTCTTCTTTTCAGCCTCAATCTTGGGCTTTGTACAAGACACATATAAACCCTCCCCAGCGGAGTCAAAATCCCTTTTAGCCTCAATCTTGGGCTTTATACAAGACAGACAAAATATTTTCCCTGGAAAAGTCAAACTTTCAGCCTCCTCTTAGGCTTTGTATAATGATATCCCCAAAAGAGTCAGTCTCATTTTAGCTTCAATATTGGGCTTTGTACAAGATAGATAAACACTCTCTTGTTGAGTCAGTATTTTCTAGCCTCCTCTTAGGCTTTGTATAAGGACTTCTCAGTGGAGTCAATAAATCTCTTAGATTCAACCTTGGACTTTGATCAAGGCACACAAAAATCAACATCCCCTCAGTGGAAATCAAAATCTCTCTGTAGGAAGACATTTCTCTGTTTATCACCCTTCAAGACAGAAAATCAAAACAAACCCTAATCATAGATAACTGCTATAAGTGGCACACTTGCTGATTCAAAAATCCAAGCTGTCGTCCATCTCTTATCTTGGTCAATCCTCTCTTTCATCTAATTGCTGTAAGTGGCAAGCCTCTAGATTATTTAAATCCATGCCACTGTCCCTCTCTTAGCATGAAAGACTCCTAAGGAAAAATGACATTGCTCTACACTAAGTTAAAGTTTTCTCCTTCAGGACAAATCCCCTATAAAGGAAATTATGGCATTGCTGGATTAACATATCCCAGTTAAAGTAATCCTCCTGTATAAATAGTCACCCAACAAATGTGATAAACAGATGAGATATCTCCCCTTTAGAGATGATAAGTTCTCTCTCAGTCAAACCTTTTAGCTTCAATCTTGGGCTTTGAACAAGACACAAATACTCAACCCTTTAGCTTCAATCTTGGGCTTTGAACAAAACACCAATTCATCTTTTCCTCCCATAGAATAGGAGGAACTACGATTGCTCTGATTTCCCTGTTTATTTAAACGGGAATACGTAGGCATAAGATTGTGAAATCTTAGCGAGCATACCAATAAAAAACTTTAGGTCCAGTACCTTCATACTAATCAAACACTCTAGGTCCAGCACCTTCACACCAATCAAAACTGAGGTCCAACACCTCACCAAAATCATCAAAAAACTCTCTCTCATACTCCCAAAGAAGAAAATTTCCCAACTTACATTAGATAAACACCATCAAGTACAAAGCAGAACCTAAAACTAACAACCTGTGGATAACAACATACAGGATGGGTAATTGACAACTTCCCATTGTATAACCTGACCCCAAATTCCCCGAATCTCTTTAAGCATTTTTTTAATTAAACATTCACATGCAAGGTTAGTTTTATATAGCTTCCCTTTTCCTTCCAGCTTCACGGGATAAATAAGAAATCAGAAAGTAGCACCCGCCTCCTCCTACCATTGGGTGAGGAGGAAACCTAATTTGCGATAATGTGGTCGCGTCACCGACAAAAATCGCACGCTACAGGAGTGTTTAAGAGAGAGTATTTTTGTTGATATCAGGTTTTTCGATGTTTTTGGTAAGGTACTGGACCTAAAGTTTTTTATTAGTGTGCTCGCTAAGATTTCACAATCTTATGCCTACGTATTCCCGTTAAAGAAAACATGGAAATCAGAGCAATCGTAATTCCTCCTATTCTATGGGAGGAAAAAGATGTTTAGTGTCTTGTTCAAAGCCCAAGATTGAAGCTAAAGGTTATTTGTGTCTTGTTCAAAGCCCAAGATTGAAGCTAAAGGTTTGACTGAGAGAGAATTTGTCGTCTCTAAAGGGAGATATCTCATCTGTTTATCATAGTTGTTGGGTAACTGATTATAAAGGAGAATTACTTTAACTGGAATATATGGAATCCAACAATGCCATAATTTCCTTTGTAGGGGATTTGTCCTGAAGGGGAAAACTTTAACTCAGTGTTGAGCAATGCCATTTTTCCTTAGGGATCTTTCATGCTAAGAGAGGGACATTGGCTTGGATGTAAACAATCCAGAGGCTTGCCACTTACAACAATTAGATGAAAGAGAAGGGATTTACTAGGATAAGAGATTGACTACATCTTTGATTTTTGAATCAACAAGTGTGCCACTTATAGCAGTTATATGGGATTAGGGTTTGTTTTGATTTTCTTTTTTGATGTGTGATGTACAGAGAAATCTCTTCCTGCAGAGAGAAATTTTGATTTTTTCTCTGAGGGGATGTAGGTTTTTGTGTGCCTTGATCAAAGCCCAAGGTTAAAGCTAAAAGGTTGACTCTATTAGGGAGTTTTATATCTGTCTTATACAAAGCCCAAGATTGAGGCTAAAAAGAGACTGACTCTTTTGGGGAGATCATTATACAAAAGAGGAGGCTGGAAGGAATTGACTCTTCTGGGGAATATTTTGTCTGTCTTGTATAAAGCCCAAGATTGAGGCTAAAAGGGATTGAATCTACTGGTGAGAGGTTTTATCTGTCTTGTACAAAGCCCAAGATTGAGGCTAAAAGAGAATTGACTCCACTTGGGAAATTTTATATGTGTCTTGTACAAAGCCCAAGATTGAGGCTAAAAAGGGGTTAACTGACTCAGCTGGAGAATATTTATAGGTGTCTTGTACGAAGCCCAAGATTGAGGCTAAAAGGTGCTGAGGGATGATCATTATACAAAGCCCAAGAGGAGGCTGGTTGGGAAATTTCTTATATAAATCCTAAGAGGAGGCTAGCTTCTGCTGAGGATTATTGAGATCCAGAGACAGGTCCAAATTGGGGAATCAACTCTTACTGAGGATTACAGAAGAGTTGAAATATCAGAGACCATGAGGTTCTGATTGAGGGTTTATTGATAGTGATTTGACCCTAGCTGGGGAAATTTAAAGTGAGAATTTAAAGATTGAGTTTTGAAACCTGTGGAGGTTTTAACTCTGTTGAAAATTAATGAAATGATCAGGGTTTTTCCTGTGTTTTTAGGAAACTTGAGGGTTTTTGGAGATCCAAAATGTGGTGAGACTGTCCAAGTCTACTGGTATGAAGAGGTTTATCTTTGTATGATGCCCAAGAGGAGGCTGATGTTTTAAGGGATGAGAATCAACCCTAAATTGGTCTGATGTTTTGAGATTTCGACTCTCTGGAGGATTGAACTATCAAAGGATGACTAAGTTTTGTCCTATACCCGTAGGAGGTCTTTGGGTCCTTGTACTAAGTGTTGGTGCGGTACAGCGGCAAGCAACAAAAGTTTTGGAAGTATTTTTCCGGGAATTTATCGTGTCCACAGAGATCGGTGCTACTGAACTGTCGTTCGATAATCTCTAAGTTTATGAGTTTCGATTAAAATGGTTGAAACATAAAAATAGATAAGTAAATATTAACACAAGAAAATTCATTCATCAGAGAGAAAAGACTTATCAAGCATGTATGTATTTCACTCGTCACAAACTTCAACTTATCGACCAGTTATACTCAACCTACAATACTCCTCAATATCATCCAGCATTGCTCTCAATAGTGTTCATCTTTGACACACCGAGCTGAGAGAAAAACCCTATTACTCTCGTCGACACTCTCGCACTCGACTCAAATAACACGGATGCATTAAGCTTCGAATCCCATATGGATTGTTAGTCCTAAATCTATCTCTAGAGTTCAGAAACTAACAGATAATTATCCTTAATCGAAGATTGTGAAGTTTATCTCTAACACGACCCAAACCCCGCACATTTAAGCAAAAATCAAGAACAATCACCAATAGAGATTCATAAAGCAAATTAAATATAACGCCATGGGCGACAAATGTACATAAGATCAAAGTAAAAACATATACAAACCCAACAAAGAAGAAAGACATGAAGAAAATCAGAAATGAACCAAACACTTCACAGGTTGTCAGAGCCGATCGATGAGAAATCCACCCCGGATCATCCAAATGCAAACTTCCATGATGTTTTCTAAGCTAATCTAATGAAAAAATGAAGTTTGATGGAGTTGGGATCACAAAACCCCAAAACCATACCTAAAAAATGTGGTTTTACCCCTATTTATTGCTGTCATCATCGCAGACCGCGCTAAGCCCGGTTTGGGCCCTAAGTGTGCCCTTATTAATGTTAAACCGCCTTAAAAGCGAGCGCACTTAGCCCAGTCTGTTTGGGAATGAAAAATTTCTGCACTTGTTTTCTTCATAACTTTTGAACCGTAACTCCGTTTCTCGCCCGGTTCGAAGTGTTGGAAAGCTTATTCAATGCTCTATCTAACAATGCTAAAATATCAATGCTTTAAAACCGACAAAAATAAATGGAAAACAATTAAACTCAATGATATTTACATGATAACGCAATACATACACTATAAAGTAAAGTAAACGTATTTACAAACAAAGCGGGGTTTATTCGAACGATTTTAACAAAAAGTATCGATAAGTGCAACAAAACTTATATACAAAAATAGCTACAATTTTCACTTATCAAACTCTCCCCAACTTACATAATTGTTTGTCCTCAAATAAAGCCAACATCTAACGGAACAAAAGAGAAATCCAAGAAATCACGCAACAACATGTTTTTACAAACAAAAACAAATGCAATGGTTCAATCGAAAATGGTACACACAAAGTAAATACTTACCACTAAACTTCAACGATAACATAATCACGAAACAAATGCTAAATACAAAGGTCATGCCAAACATTCTAAAACAACACAAGTACAAATGTGAATCACACCTAGCGAAAACAATCATCGGTAGATGAAAAACATAAAATAAGGGATTTTTCACTCACACAACAATCTTGCAAACAAAAGACTAAATTATGCAATCATCTAAAAATTATGCTGAAAACACAAAAGCAAGAATCAAAAGGAATTTCAGGGCTGTAATGTGGTCGGGTGAACAAACAAGCAATAATTCCTAAAGCTAATCGAAACAAAAACTTGCCTAAACCTAAAGGAGTGATCAACTCAGAAAAGTTCAGAAACAAAATTTCAATCAAACTTCTTCCAAAATCCCAAGTGTTACACCAAACACATAGAACTTATTAGCACACCATTATTCTACTCTTTTTGTTTTTTTTTCAAAGCTTTTTCAATTTTTTTTTCTTTCTTTTTCTTTTCTTTTCTTTTCTTTTTCTTATTTTTCTCTTTTTGCTTTTCTTTTTCAACCTCAAAGCAACCAACAACATAAGTGAGCAAACATTGCTCTCCCTAACTTGAATTCCAACATCAAGGCGTGAATACTCCCTACTTTCTAAGGCAAGGTAACAATTCAAACTATAAATCATGGTTGAGGGTTCAAGAAACAAAAAGAATCAAAATCCATACAAAAAGAGAACTAACACTCATAGACAAGCATCAAGTTCACACGAAACACTGATATTGACAAAGCTCAAAGGGGTTAACAAATTCGTACACACTCACAGGGTAAACTGACTATTTGGATGGGTAGTTATGCTCAAAATGAAACAAAAATGCCTTGATCATTTTCATGCTTTCATATAAACAACACAAATAAAAGATAAAACATAATGAAATCCAGTTAAAACAAGAATATTGGTACTCCGAGCATATAGGAACAATGGATGGCTTCCTCACAAAAAGGATGGGAACTAAAGTGATTCACATACAAACAAGTATATAAAAGAATGAATGGTATAGGAGTTGTAAAAAGTCTAAGTATCATGAATATCCTAAAGCGATAAACACATACCTTGAACGTGTACAAAACTTTAAACACTATCATTACCACGCATTCGCAAGTTGAAACACTTAAAATCGGAAAATTCACCAAATGCGACTTCAAGATATCGGGCTAAAATTTGAGTCCAAACAATCAACAAAAGAATTAGAAAAATTACTAATAATTACTAATATATAAGGCCTTGGTGGAAGTGGGAAGAAGGGGGAGCCAAGTGAATAATTAAAAGAATTCACTGGCTCAGCACAGCAGAGCGCGCTAAGCGCGGTTAGGCGCACTAAGCGCGCTACACCAGAACCAGAAAAACCAGTACAACAACAAGGTTCTGGTACAGGCCTCCGCTTAACACCTACACAATCTCATATACAAAAAATGGTCCAAAAAGACCGGGTGAAAAAGAATTAAACAAGTTGTAAAGTGAAGATTTGAGAATTTTACGAACAATCCGAGTACAACTTGTTTATTGAATGTTCACCACACTACCTACGCTATAATGAAAAAGTAATAACGGAACAAAAACGATAAAACATGCTTGTTTTACGTCGTAAGCTCGACGCCTATTATTTATACAGACTTCTCCAAGTTGCCTCTTTACACGGTTAGTGCTTACCGACGACGAAACCTAACCAAACACTTAGCAAACGTGAAGAGAAACAAACATATATACTAAATTTACAAGTATGGAAAACATGTAAAATTCACAAATATGGTAAACATATACAAGTATCAATATGAACAAGTGAAAATAGACAATATATACGATATCTACAAAACTCAAAAATAAAGAAACTATCACAATGCGATTCAATAAAAACACCAATCCCCGGCAACGGCGCCATTTTGTTGGTGCGGTAAAGCGGCAAGCAACAAAAGTTTTGGAAGTATTTTTCCAAGAATTTATCGTGTCCACAGAGATCGGTGCTATTGAACTACCGTTCGATAATCTCTAAGTTTATGAGTTTGGATTAAAATGGTTGAAACATAAAAACAGAAAAGTAAATATTAACACAAGAAAATTCATTCATCAGAGAGAAAAGACTTATCAAGCATGTATATATTCCACTCGTCACAAACTTAAACTTATCGACCAGTTATACTCAACCTATAATACTCCTCAATATCATCCAACATCGCTCTCAATAGTGTTCATCTCTGTCACACCGAGCTGAGAGAAAAATCGTATTACTCTCGTCGATACTCTCGCACTCGACTCAAATAACACGGAGGAATTAAGCTCCGACACCCATACAGATTGTTAGCCCTAAATCTATCTCTAGAGTTCAGAAACTAACAGATAATTATCCTAAATCGAAGTTTGTGAAGTTTATCTCTAACACGACCCAAACCCCGCGCATTTAAGCAAAAATCAAGAACAATCACCAATAGAGATTCATAAAGCAAATTAAATATAACGCCATGGGCGACAAATGTACATAAGATCAAAGTAAAAACATATACAAACCCAACAAAGAAGAAAGACATGAAGAAAATCAGAAATGAACCAAACACTTCACGGGTTGTCAGAGTCGATCGATGAAAAATCTGTAACGCCCTAATTTTGTCCGTTTTATTTAATCGAGTCGTTTTGATTATTTTATTATTATATTATTTTATTTTTGAATTTTATTTGATAATGTGTTGTTTTTCATTGTCGTGTTATTTTATCGCGTTTGGGAACGTTTGCGAGATATTTGAGTGTAGGGGTATTTTGGTCTTTTCATTTATTTCTTAAGTTAGAAAGTATAAGAGAGAAAATAGTAAGGAAGGAAAAGGAAAAGAAGAAAAAGAGGAAGAAAGAAAAGAGAAAGAAAGAAGAAAAGAGAGAAAACTTGGAAAGGAAGAAAATCAATCAACCGACTTTTAAAACACGATTAATCAGGTAAGGGTGCAAAACTCAATTATCTTATGATTGTGTATGATTATGTATGTGTGTGTTGGAGTGTTTATTGTGTTTTCATAGCTTTTCAATTCTAGGTAGGAACGATGGAAATCGATGTTTTCACGGTTGAAATGTGATGTAAATGTTGTAGATTACTTGTTACCATGATTGGGTTATGTTCTGATTATTATGTTTTAGTTGGAAGAGTTTTTGGGTGAAAAATATGGTTTTTGGGCTTCAAACAGCGCTGCAGAATTTCTGGGTTTTCCTTGGTTCGCCTAGCGAACCTGGGGCGAAGCAGTAGTGAATGATTTTTCGTGGGTTCGCCTAGTGAGCCAGTTAGCGAAGGTCAGCGAATGTTCGCTAACGTTGTTTGCCTAGCGAACTTTGTATCTTTTTGGTTCTGGTTGTTGCTGCCTGGGTTCGCCAAGGGGTTCGCCTAGCGAACTTTGTGTCTGTTTTTATCTGATAGTGGATTCACTGGACATTCGCCTAGCGAAGGTGGTAGCAAATACTCGCTAGAGGGTTCGCCTAGCGAACATCGCAGTTTGTGAAATTTTGTTTTCTTCATAACTTTTGATCCGTAAGTCGGATTGGGGTGCGGTTGGGTGCGTTAGAAAGCTATTGAGTTGTTCTTTCTTATAAAAATGGTTTTGAGATTGTTGGTCGATTTAATTATGTCGGGAATTTGGAATAGTGTCATTTTGTCGACTTTTATCGTTTGAATTGTGTGTGATTGATGGGTTATCATGCAATGTGCTGTTATATGAGGTGAATGCATGGGTTTAAATGTTGTGATGATGGTCGGTGGCCTTATGGCAAATAAATGCATTGTTTTGGGCTTGAGTGCAAAGCATGATTATTGTTGATTGGAGTGATTGCATCTATGTGTGCATTTGAATGTCATGAGTCATTGTATGCTAAGCATCATGATATGCATTCTTTTGATGTCGTGTGCCCTTGTGGGGTGTGAGCGACGAAACGATTCCAGAGGGAATCCGCTATAACATCGTGTGCCTTATACAAAAAGGACCTAAAGTGATGATTATAGACGATCGTGTGCCTTATACAAAGAGTACCTAAAGCGATCGGATCGTGTGCCTTATCCAAAGAGGACCTAAAGCGATCCATAAACGTCGTGTGCCTTATATAAAGGGGAACATCGTATGCCCGACGGGGAGTTACATTAAGTAACGAACGATGGTTCCAATAGTTCCTGAGTGAACTGATGTTGAGATGATGAATGTTGGTACCGCATTGCATTGCATAGAGTCGTTGTGTCGATCTCTATGCATTTGCATGAATCATGAATGGATTGATTTTGTGTGGAATGGTGAATGGAATTGCTGAGTAGATATATATATATATATATATATATATATATATATATATATATATATATATATATATATATATATATATATATATATATATATATATATATATATATATATATATATATATTTGTGTTGGTGATAAATGCGAGAATATGTGTACTTTTGTGCTATTATATAATTGTATGCAATTATATTATGATTGTGTTTCTCAACCCTTCTGCTGTTTTAAATGCTCTATGAGGCATAGCATATTAGATGCTGGAGGTCTTTTTGTGAAGCTTAGGTCTTCATTATTTTGTCGGTCGGCTCTGATATGTGGCACCGGGTAGTCGGGGTGATCGAGTGTGATTATTTTGTATTATGTATATGTATCTTTGGGATTGTACATGTATGATACTTTTATGGTATTTATATATGAGATTCAGTTACGGATTTTTCGCTTTTATTCTGTATCTGAATTGTGGGTAGTAGGAACTAAGTTCCTCTGTTATTTGCTACCTGATTGTTGCATATCTATATGAGCAGGTTGCGGTATGTTTGTTTCAAATTGATGTGACTCCTCTGGCTATGCCGTGAACGTTTTAAATATACTCTGATTTAATTTTGAATTTTATTTCTCGCTTTGTTTATTGGGGGTATAGATTGGGGGTGTTACAAAATCAACCCTGGATCATCCAAATGCAAACTTCCATGATGTTTTCTAAGCTAATCTAACGAAAAACTGAAGTTTGATGGAGTTGGGATCACAAAACCCCAAAACCATACCTAAAAAATGTGTTTTTACCCCTATTTATTGTTGTCATCATCGCAGACCGCGCTAAACCCAGTTTGGGCGCTAAGCGCGCCCTTCTTAATGTTAAACCGCCTTAAAAGCGTGTTATGCGCAGTCCAACGCACTTAGCTCGGTCTGTTTGGGAATGAAAAATTTCTATACTTGTTTTCTTCATAACTTTTGAACCGTAACTTCGTTTTTCGCTCGGTTCGAAGCGTTGGAAATCTTATTCAATGCTCTATCTAACAATCTCCAATAATAATGCTTTAATACCTACAAAAATAAATGGAAAACAATTAAACTCAATGATATTTACACGATAACGCAATACATACACTATAAAGTAAAGTAAACGTATTTATAAACAAAGTGGGGTTTATTCGAACGATTTTAACAAAAAGTATCGATAAGTGCAACAAAACCTATATACAAAAATTGCTACAATTTATACTTATCAAACTCTCCCCAACTTACATAATTGTTTGTCCTCAAACAAAGCCAACATCTAAAGGAACAAAAGCGAAATCGAAGAAATCACGCAACAACAAGTTTTTACAAACAAAAACAAATGCAATGGTTCAATCGAAAATGGTACACACAAAGTAAATACTTACCACTAAACTTCAACGATAACATAATCACGAAACAAATGCCAAATTCAAAAGTCATGCCAAACATTCTAAAACAACACAAGTTCAAATGTGAATCACACCTAGCAAAAACAATCATCGGTAGATGAAAAACATAAAATGAGGGATTTTTCACTCACACAACAATCTTGCAAACAAAAGACTAAATTATGCAATCATCCTAAAATCATGCTGAAAACACAAAAGCAAGAATCAAAAGGACTTTCAGGGCTGTAATGTGGTCGGGTGAACAAACAAGGAATAATTCCTAAAGCTAATCGAAACAAAAACTTGCCTAAACCTAAAGGAGTGATCAACTCAGAAAAGTTCAGAAACAAAATTTCAATCAAACTTCTTCCAAAATCCCAAGTGTTACACCAAACACGTAGAACTTATTATCACAACATTATTCTACTCTTTTTGTTTTTCTTTTTCAAAGCTTTTTCAATTTTTTTTCTTTCTTTTTCTTTTCGTTTTGTTTCTTTTTCTTATTTTTCCCTTTTTTCTTTTCTTTTTCAACCTCAAAGCAACCAACAACATAAGTGAGCAAACATTGCTCTCCCCAACTTGAATTCAACCAACATCAACGCGTGAATACTCCCTACTTTCTAAGGCAAGGTAAAAATTCAAACTATAAATCATGGTTGAGGGTTCAAGAAACAAAAAGAATCAAAATCCATACAAAAAGAGAACTAACACTCATAGACAAGCATCAAGTTCACACAAAACACTGATATTGACAAACCTTAAAGGGGTTAACAAATGCCCACACACTCACAGGGTAAATTGACTATTTGGCTAGGTAGTTGTGCTCAAAATGAAACAAAAATGCCTTGATCATTTTCATGCTTTCGTATAAACAACACAAATAAAAGATTAAACATAATGAAATCCAGTTAAAATAAGAATATTGGTACTCCGAGCATATATGAACAATGGAAGGCTTCCTCACAAAAAGGGTGGGAACTAAAGTGATTCACATACGAACAAGTATATAAAAGAATGAATGGCATAGAAGTTGTAAAATGTCTAAGTATCATGAATATGCTAAAGCCTAGAAAGCGATAAACACTTAGCTTGAACGTGTACAAAACTTTAAACAGTATCATTACCACGCATTCGCAAGTTGAAACACTTAAAATCGGAAAAATCACCAAATGCGACTTCAAGATATCGAGCTAAAATTTGAGTCCAAACAATCAACAAAAGAATTAGAAAAGTTACTAATAATTACTAATATATAAGTCCTTGGTGGAAGTGGGAAGAAGGGGGAGCCAAGTGAACAATTAAAAGAATTCATTGGCTCAGCACAGCAGGCGCGCTAAGCGCGGTTAGGCGCACTAAGCGCGCTACACCAGAACCAGAAAAACCAGTACAACAACAAGGTTCTGGTACAGGCCTCCACTTAACACCTACACAATCACATATACAAAAATTGGTCCAGAAAGACCGGGTGAAAATGAATTAAACAAGTTGTAAAGTGAAGATTTGAGAATTTTACGAACAATCCGAGTACAACTTGTTTAATGAATGTTCACCACACTACCTACGCTATAATGAAAAAGTAATAACGGAACAAAAACGATAAAACATGCTTGTTTTACGTCGTAAGCTCGACGCCTATTATTTATACACACTTCTCCAAGTTGCCTCTTTACACGGTTAGTGCTCACCGACGACGAAACCTAACCAAACACTTAGCAAACGTGAAGAGAAACAAACATATATACTAAATTTACAAGTATGGAAAACATGTAAAATTCACAAATATGGTAAACATATACAAGTATCAATATAAACAAGTTAAAATAGACAATATATACGATATATACAAAACTCAAAAATAAAGAAACTATCGCAATACGATTCAACAAAAACATCAATCCCCGGCAACGACGCCATTTTGTTGGTGTGGTAAAGCGGCAAGCAACAAAGTTTTGGAAGTATTTTTCTGGGAATTTATCGTGTCCACAGAGATCGGTGCTACTGAACTACCGTTCGATAATCTCTAAGTTTATGAGTTTGGATTAAAATGGTTGAAACATAAAAACAGAAAAGTAAATATTAACACAAGAAAATTCATTCATCAGAGAGAAAAGACTTATCAAACATGTATATATTTCACTCGTCACAAACTTAAACTTATCGACCAGTTATACTCAACCTACAATACTCCTCAATATCATCCAACATCGCTTTCAATAGTGTTCATCTCTGTCACACCGAGTTGAGAGAAAAACCGTATTACTCTCGTCGACACTCTCGCACTCGACTCAAATAACACGGAGGCATTAAGCTCCGACACCCATACAGATTGTTAGTCCTAAATCTATCTCTAGAGTTCAGAAACTAACAGATCATTATCCTTAATCGAAGTTTGTGAAGTTTATCTCTAACACGACCCAAACCCCGCGCATTTAAGCAAAAATCAAGAACAATCACAAATAGAGATTCAAAAAGCAAATTAAATATAATGCCATGGGCGAAAAATGTACATAAGATCAAAGTAAAAACATATACAAACCCAACAAAGAAGAAAGACATGAAGAAAATAAAAAATGAACCAAACACTTCACGGGTTGTCAGAGCCGATCGATGAGAAATCCACCCCGGATCATCTAAATGCAAACTTCCATGATGTTTTCTAAGCTAATCTAACGAAAAACTGGAGTTTGATGGAGTTGGGATCACAAAACCCCAAAACCATACCTAAAAAATGTGTGTTTACCCCTATTTATTGTTGTCATCATCGTATACCGCGCTAAGCCCGGTTTGGGCGCTAAGCTCGCCCTTATTAATGTTAAATCGCCTTAAAAGCGCGCTAAGCGCAGTCCAACGCGCTTAGCCCGGTCTGTTCGGGAATGAAAAATTTCAGCACTTCTTTTCTTCATAACTTTTGAACCGTGACTCCGTTTTTCGCCTGGTTCGAAGCGTTGGAAATCTTATTCAATGCTCTATCTAACAATGCTCCAATATAAATGCTTTAATACCTATAAAAATAAATGGAAAACAATTAAACTCAATGATATTTACACGATAACGCAATACATACACTATAAAGTAAAGTAAACATATTTACAAACAAAGCGGGGTTTATTCGAACGATTTTAACAAAAAGTATCGATAAGTGCAACAAAACCTATATACAAAAATAACTACAATTTACACTTATCAAACTCTCCCCAACTTACATAATTGTTTTCCCTCCAACAAAGCCAACATATAAAGGAACAAAAGCGAAATCCAAGAAATCACGCAACAACAAGTTTTTACAAACAAAAACAAATGCAATGGTTCAATCGAAAATGGTACACACAAAGTAAATACTTACCACTAAACTTCAACGATAACATAATCACGAAAGAAATGCTAAATACAAAAGTCATGCCAAACATTCTAAAACAACACAAGTTCAAATGTGAATCACACCTAGCAAAAACAATCATCGGTGGATGAAAAAAATAAAATGAGGTATTTTTCACTCACACAACAATCTTGCAAACAAAAGATTAAATTATGCAATCATCCAAAAATCATGCTGAAAACACAAAAGCAAGAATCAAAAGGACTTTCAGAGCTGTAATGTGGTCGGGTGAACAAACAAGGAATAATTCCTAAAGCTAATCGAAACAAAAACTTGCCTAAACCTAAAGGAGTGATCAACTCAGAAAAGTTCAGAAACAAAATTTCAATCAAACTTCTTCCAAAATCCCAAGTGTTACACCAAACACGTAGAACTTATTATCACAACATTATTCTACTCTTTTTGTTTTTCTTTTTCAAAGCTTTTTCAATTTTTTTTCTTTCTTTTTCTTTTCGTTTTTTTTCTTTTTCTTATTTTTCCCTTTTTTCTTTTCTTTTTCAACCTCAAAGCAACCAACAACATAATTGAGCAAACATTGCTCTCCCCAACTTGAATTCAACCAACATCAACGCGTGAATACTCCCTACTTTCTAAGGCAAGGTAAAAATTCAAACTATAAATCATGGTTGAGGGTTCAAGAAACAAAAAGAATCAAAATCCATACAAAAAGAGAACTAACACTCATAGACAAGCATCAAGTTCACACAAAACACTGATATTGACAAACCTCAAAGGGGTTAACAAATGCCCACACACTCACAGGGTAAATTGACTATTTGGCTAGGTAGTTGTGCTCAAAATGAAACAAAAATGCCTTGATCATTTTCATGCTTTCGTATAAACAACACAAATAAAAGATTAAACATAATGAAATCCAGTTAAAATAAGAATATTGGTACTCCGAGCATATATGAACAATGGAAGGCTTCCTCACAAAACGGGTGGGAACTAAAGTGATTCACATACGAACAAGTATATAAAAGAATGAATGGCATAGAAGTTGTAAAAAGTCTAAGTATCATGAATATGCTAAAGCCTAGAAAGCGATAAACACTTACCTTGAACGTGTACAAAACTTTAAACAGTATCATTACCACGCATTCGTAAGTTGAAACACTTAAAATAGGAAAAATCACCAAATGCGACTTCAATATATCGAGCTAAAATTTGAGTCCAAACAATCAACAAAAGAATTAGAAAAGTTACTAATAATTACTAATATATAAGTCCTTGGTGGAAGTGGAAAGAAGGGGGAGCCAAGTGAACAATTAAAAGAATTCATTGGCTCAGCACAGCAGGCGCGCTAAGCGCGGTTAGGCGCACTAAGCGCGCTACACCAGAACCAGAAAAACCAGTACAACAACAAGGTTCTGGTACAGGCCTCCACTTAACACCTACACAATCACATATACAAAAATTGGTCCAGAAAGACCGGGTGAAAATGAATTAAACAAGTTGTAAAGTGAAGATTTGAGAATTTTACGAACAATCCGAGTACAACTTGTTTAATGAATGTTCACCACACTACCTACGCTATAATGAAAAAGTAATAACGGAACAAAAACGATAAAACATGCTTGTTTTACGTCGTAAGCTCGACGCCTATTATTTATACACACTTCTCCAAGTTGCCTCTTTACACGGTTAGTGCTCACCGACGACGAAACCTAACCAAACACTTAGTAAACGTGAAGAGATACAAACATATATACTAAATTTACAAGTATGGAAAACATGTAAAATTCACAAATATGGTAAACATATACAAGTATCAATATAAACAAGTTAAAATAGACAATATATACGATATATACAAAACTCAAAAATAAAGAAACTATCGCAATACGATTCAACAAAAACATCAATCCCCGGCAACGGCGCCATTTTGTTGGTGTGGTAAAGCGGCAAGCAACAAAAGTTTTGGAAGTACTTTTCTGGGAATTTATTGTGTCCACAGAGATCGGTGCTACTGAACTGCCGTTCGATAATCTCTAAGTTTATGAGTTTGGATTAAAATGGTTGAAACATAAAAACAGAAAAGTAAATATTAACACAAGAAAATTCATTCATCAGAGAGAAAAGACTTATCAAACATGTATATATTTCACTCGTCACAAACTTTAACTTATCGATCAGTTATACTCAACCTACAATACTCCTCAATATCATCCAACATCGCTCTCAATAGTGTTCATCTCTGTCACACCGAGTTGAGAGAAAAACCGTATTACTCTCGTCGACACTCTCGCACTCGACTCAAATAACACGGAGGCATTAAACTCCGACACCCATACAGATTGTTAGTCCTAAATCTATCTCTAGAGCTCAGAAACTAACAGATCATTATCCTTAATCGAAGTTTGTGAAGTTTATCTCTAACACGACCCAAACCCCGCGCATTTAAGCAAAAATCAAGAACAATCACCAATAGAGATTCAAAAAGCAAATTAAATATAATGCCATGGGCGAAAAATGTACATAAGATCAAAGTAAAAACATTTACAAACCTAACAAAGAAGAAAGACATGAAGAAAATAAAAAATGAACCAAACACTTCACGGGTTGACAGAGCCGATCGATGAGAAATCCACCCCGGATCATCTAAATGCAAACTTCCATGATGTTTTCTAAGCTAATCTAACAAAAAACTGGAGTTTGATGGAGTTGGGATCACAAAACCCCAAAACCATACCTAAAAAATGTGTGTTTACCCCTATTTATTGTTGTCATCATCGTATACCGCACTAAGCCCGGTTTGGGCGCTAAGCGCGCCCTTATTAATGTTAAATCGCCTTAAAAGTGCGCTAAGCGCAGTCCAACGCGCTTAGCCCGGTCTGTTCGGGAATGAAAAATTTCAGCACTTCTTTTCTTCATAACTTTTGAACCGTGACTCCGTTTTTCGCCTGGTTCGAAGCGTTGGAAATCTTATTCAATGCTCTATCTAACAATGCTCCAATATAAATGCTTTAATACCTATAAAAATAAATGGAAAACAATTAAACTCAATGATATTTACACGATAACGCAATACATACACTATAAAGTAAAGTAAACGTATTTACAAACAAAGCGGGGTTTATTCGAACGATTTTAACAAAAAGTATCGATAAGTGCCACAAAACCTATATACAAAAATAGCTACAATTTACACTTATCAAACTCTCCCCAACTTACATAATTGTTTGCCCTCCAACAAAGCCAACATATAAAGGAACAAAAGCGAAATCCAAGAAATTACGCAACAACAAGTTTTTACAAACAAAAACAAATGCAATGGTTCAATCGAAAATGGTACACACAAAGTAAATACTTACCACTAAACTTCAACGATAACATAATCACGAAAGAAATGCTAAATACAAAAGTCATGCCAAACATTCTAAAACAACACAAGTTCAAATGTGAATCACACCTAGCAAAAACAATCATCGGTGGATGAAAAAAATAAAATGAGGTATTTTTCACTCACACAACAATCTTGCAAACAAAAGATTAAATTATGCAATCATCCAAAAATCATGCTGAAAACACAAAAGCAAGAATCAAAAGGACTTTCAGAGCTGTAATGTGGTCGGGTGAACAAACAAGGAATAATTCCTAAAGCTAATAGAAATAAAAACTTGCCTAAACCTAAAGGAGTGATCAACTCACAAAAGTTCAAAAACAAAATTTTAATCAAACTTCTTCCAAAATTCCCAGAGTTACACCAAACACATAGAACTTATTAGCACAACATTATTCTACTCTTTTTGTTTTTTTTTTCAAAGCTTTTTCAATTTTTTTCTTTCTTTTTCTTTTCTTTTCTTTTCTTTTCTTTTTCTTATTTTTCTATTTTTTCTTTTCTTTTACAACCTCATAGAAACCAACAACATAAGTGAGCAAACATTGCTCTCCCCAACTCTAATTCAATCAACATCAAGGCGTGAATACTCCCTACTTTCTAAGGCAAGGTAAAAATTCAAACTATAAATCATGGTTGAGGGTTCAAGAAACAAAAAGAATCAAAATCCGTACAAAAAGAGAACTAACACTCATAGACAAGCATCAAGTTCACACGAAACACTGATATTGACAAAGCTCAAAGGGGTTAACAAATGCGCACACACTCACAGGGTAAATTGACTATTAGGCTAGGTAGTTGTGCTCAAAATGAAACAAAAATGCCTTGATCATTTTCATGTTTTCGTATAAATAACACAAATAAAAGATTAAACATAATGAAATCTAGTCACTACGCCAAAAACGGTTTTTTATAGCGCTTTTTTTGGCTTTCAATAGTGCTTTTAAGCGCTATTAAAGCTCCCTCTATTAAAGGATAGACTCATTTAATAGCATTTGTAAAGTGCTATTAAATGTTCAATCTTTAATAGCATTTTTCTAGAAATGCGCTATCAAAGCCTAGTTTGTGTGCTACTTCGTAGACTTTTTGAATAGGAATTAATATCGTTTTTTCGAAAAGTGATATTGTTAGCTTTGATTTTAATAGCGCATTTATTAAAACTGCTAATGTAGACCCATATATTAATAACGCTTTGTAGGAAAACGCTATTAAAGACCATTATTTTTTTCTTTTATTTTCAGCTATCAAAATCTTAATTATATAATTTGTAAGTCAATACTAGAACAAAAATAACACAACAGTCAACTTAAAAATGTGAATATCAACAAAAAGAACACATTCATTTCATTTACGATGTGTTCAGTTAAATTTTATTGATTGAAATTCTTTTTAAAGAGGAAAAATTAAAATATATATAATAGACAATCTAAACTAAGCGCAAATTGTGCTTATGATAGACAACACCAGTACAATGGAATGTCACAGGGTGTTAAGCAACTACTAAAACTGACCAATTAAGATATGAACCCATGGTGAAGCAACAACAGCACCCCTGAAACTAGACTCTTCCCCAATACCAAAAGATAATTTTACAAAATAGGTAAAACATACAAAGCACCCCAACCTAACATGATAAAACACTAGCTACTCTAGAAAAATTATAAGATGCAACAGAGAAGCAGTGACATTATCATGAAAGTTACAACAGCCAAATTGATACATTACCCCCTCCCCTCAAGCAAGGCCAGCTCCAACAATTGAAAACACCTCCGGGCGTAATCCTGTCAGAAGTCGACAATATAAAGTAGCTGTTGAAACTTGAAACAACTCTGCACCAGGCACCGTTTGCTGTTCCGAAATTTAAACAAGGTCAGACCCACCAGAAAAAAAGGTCACCGCAGATAGACACTTAAGCTCAGCACATCAGGAACAACCAAGAGCCCGTCAAAAACTGTCGCAATCTCTCTGAAACAATCTTCTGCCAGCTTGCCCGAATAAGCTGCGAGCAACAAAGAAAACCAAGGCAACAAGAAGGTAGAAATCTCCATGCAGAAACAACCTGCTACAAAAAGAACACAACAACCGAATATCAGGTATATGCCGAACCACTCCAAGATCACCCAAACTAAATGGACCTCTCCACTTCGACCGCAAAAACACACACCAAACCACCCTCTGAGCAAACCTGCTAGAGAACGTTGCGACATCAACACTACATGGCTAAACTGCTGACTAATCATCTCAGCTAGATGAGACTGCTGCCAACAAACTAAACGACCACCACAAAATTGAAGGACCCAACAAAACACTTCAATCGATAATCTTCCGAAATACATCACCCTCAATGTCAGTCCACAGGACTTGAAATGAAAACTACAACCACCCAATACATAGAAGCCCCTAATAAGTGAATCAACCACAACCAAAACAAGCACCAAAACCAGAAAGCAAAAGGTCCAACACACATAAAGACACGACCCAAACAACTACAAATTAAAAAGCCAACTCTGACCGATCTGAACGACAGAATCGAACAGGAGCCACCACACCCTCGTCGTACTGCCAGATAAAAGGACAAACCCGATGAATAGAAAGGTGAACAACATGAAACCTCTAAACGAAACGACTAATGTGTTCATAAATAACAGATTGTGCCTTCTTCCTTCAAGTAACAGCTTCAGCTTCACCTTTGAATCACAAAAATATATTTTACAAACAATATACAATCAAAATGACATAAAAAGCACCAATTCACATCAAGTTCTCTCCTGATATGGATTTTAGTATCTTTAACAAACATCTGTTTGTATGGAAGTTCTATTTCATGCATATCCATTTTTAATCATCAAGAATATTAAATAATGTCAGGCTAATTTACAATTTCAGTTAACAAAAATCAATAAATCTAGATCAGTGGGTATGAAGATAAACAAATAATGAAACCGTTAAAATTGAGAAAAAATATATATAATCAATTAAACCTAAAGGAATTGACCCAGTTAAAGAAAAAAAGTAAAACAAGGGAGATCGATCGAAAACCTGTGGGAAGTTACAACTCTGAGCCCACAAGTTGTTGTCTTGACTTAACGAGGGACGGTGATACGCGATGCTACTCGAGAATAACAATTTAATAAAAACTGTGCAATGCTTGTACAACACCAAATCCGCTTCCCCATCACTCGCAACCGACATGATGAAAGTGCTAAAGGCTGTAATGAATAAAAGCAGTCCAAAATTGCCACAATTAAGGCAGATAGGGATAAACCACAATTTAGGCAGGTCTGCAACTTATAGAATATAAATTTTGGCAAGTTATAAATGGAAAAAGTTAATTACATGATGTTATCGATCAAAATCACTAATTCAAAAGCTATAAGAGGTATGAAGACAATCTTTAAACTCACCTCTACACCATTAGAATGAATAATTACTTAAAATGATAGCATCTTTCAATCAATGACTTATAAAATTAACACAACTCATCTTTATGCAAAGAGACAGTGATCAACAACATCCATGACAGTTACGCCATAAGAAATTTCGCTTACAGTAATTGCTCCCAAGATGTATACACAGAAGAAGCTCAAATGCCACAAGTAATGGTGTTGCTATGACTGAATGACAAGGAGCCCACTGCGCGTGAATAAAATAGTTTTACATCAGAAACTAAAACCTAATACACGAAAAATTTATAATTTCTCCAGAAAATAGAGAAGATATTTGAAGTATGTCTTACATAGAGGCCATGAGGCATTGAAGGAGAAGGCAAGTAAAACTTGCCCTGTGCTACCACGACATGAAAAATCCAAAGTGGAAAAAATACAGTCCTGCCAAAAAGAAAGATGTGTTCAAAAATGGAAAAATGTAATAAGTAAGGTGTTCGACATGGATTTGATACCAATATGTATCTAAAACATCCATAAAAAGTATCCAATAAATTTCTAATATCCAGATAAGTAATACATTCATATCCAAATCCAAACTCGGTTAGGAAAAAATACAATACTCTTACCAACAAAAGACACATTGTAAATCAGATACGACAAAACATTGATTAGTAACTATTAGCAAGTAAAGACGTGTTGACATCGAGATATGAAACGGCAGTGATCGACATTAATTACATAATATTTTATCATTTTAACTGTGTTTTGTTATTTCATCTGCACTCCGAGAGAAAGAGAGGAATAAAAACACTTATTGCTCCTTCCATATTGCATAACACACCAAAATAGAGTCATTCTTCATCAGCTAGGGATTATAACCGTGCACACCACAGACACCGTTTTTCCTTTGGCTTACACGGACAGTGTTGGTGAGTTGGAGCTGTATTTTGCACATCTGCTTCATTTTTATGGTAGCCGCTTGCCACATGTTCTGCATCCTAATGTCTGATTCTGCAGCTCAAGCTCCTTTCTAGCTCTACTCTTTCGCTCATCAGTGAAGTTACTCTAGTCGCAGATTTGCATAGTTGTTGTTCATTATGTACACTATTTTCACCGCCGTACTTGCCCGTATCCCATACATGTATCTTATTATATCACAAAAAGTGGATAGTCATTGATCTTAAATGCACATTATATTTCACAATTTTAGTAAATTTTAATTCCCTAATCAAACAAATTCTCTTCACTTTCATTAGAACAGACAACACTTAAACATAGGAATTCACACACACAAATTCAGTGTCGCAGGGGAAGCAACAATCAAGAACTAAAACTGAAAGCAGTAAAGTGTCCTATTTAAAAGTAAAATCAATTTTAAGAAAATTATCCTAATACTAAAAAAACATATCAACGCAACAAAACACACAACATACAAACGAAGGGTGAAAAACAATACCCAGTATCACAATAACTCTGTCGATTGAATGTCATTTTCTCTTAAATCAAAAACAAAATGAAAAATCAAACCCTTCAGACATGCATTGAAAAAATAAAATGGGAAAACAGAAACAACACTAATAAATGTCAACAACACAAAAACTTTCAATTTCAGGATACATCACTAGGTATGAATTACGACCATTCAAAACAAAGAAAAAATTTGTTACAACCCTTTGATTGATTTGTACATTTTTAATAAAGGGCTGATAAAAAAGAAGAAGAAAAAGCTCACCACCATGAGTAAATAACGAAACAATCAAGCTTGAGAACAGGGAGAAGAGTGAAGGAGAAAAGAAAAACAAGACCTAACATTGCTTGAAAGGAATTTTCTATCATTCTCCAACTCATCACCCTCCTTCGAACCAGCATGTTGGTTTCAATTTATTTTTGAAAATAAATTGATCAATTTTCGAGTTATGAGTTCAATCAACTTTAGGGTTTTATTCGATATTTAGGACTTCAGAGTTCCAAGTTCAATTGATTTTTGTTTTAGGATTTCTGCATTGGTGAATGGAGTTGGGTTCCATTGAGAGAAGACGATTTCTAAGTTTCATGGAGAGAAGAATGGTTTATGAACTCTGGAAAAAAGGCGAGTTTGTACGGTGAATCTTAGCACCGATACCACGTAAGGTTGAAAATGTAACTGGAAAAGGTGAGTTTTTTTTTTAATTTAGAGAAAATCCAAAATAATTGAGCATGTTTTATTATTATTATTATTATTATTATTATTATTATTATTATTATTTTTATTTTAGTAAAAAAATTTACGCTAACAATAGCATTAATAAAAACCCTAACAAAGGAATATCCAACAATAGCGTTTACCTAAAAGCGCTATTAAAACCCTTTATATTTTTTTATTTGTTTAGTCAACAATCTCTAGTGTATATCATTTAATAGCGCCCAAAAATAAAGCCCTATCAAAGGTCTTTCAATGAACTTTTTAATATCACTTTACAAAAAAGAGCTATTAAAATTTTGCTATTATAAATAAAATTTGTAGTTGTGAGTTAAAACAAGAATATTGGTACTCCGAGCATATATGAACAATGGAAGGCTTCCTCACAAAAAGGGTGGGAACTAAAGTGATTCACATACAAATAAGTATATAAAAGAATGAATGGCATAGAAGTTGTAAAAAGTCTAAGTATCATGAATATGCTAAAGCCTAGAAAGCGATAAACACATACCTTGTACGTGTACAAAACTTTAAACACTATCATTACCACGCATTCGCAAGTTGAAACACTCAAAATCAGAAAAATCACCAAATGCGACCTCAAGATATCAGGCTAAAATTTGAGTCCAAACAATCAACAAAAGAATTACGAAAATTACTAATAATTACTAATATATAAGGCCTTGGTGGAAGTGGGAAGAAGGGGGAGCAAAGTGAACAATTAAAAGAATTCACTAGCTCAGCACAGCAGAGCGCGCTAAGCGCGCTACACCAGAACCAGAAAAAACAGTACAACAACAAGGTTCTAGTGCAGGCCTCCACTTAACACCTACACAATCTCATATACAAAAATTGGTCGAAAAAGACCAGGTGAAAATGAATTAAACAAGTTGTAAAGTGAAGATTTGAGAATTTTACGAACAATCCGAGTACAACTTGTTTAATGAATGTTCACCACACTACCTACGCGTTAATGAAAAAGTAATAACGGAACAAAAAACGATAAAACATGCTTGTTTTACGTCGTAAGCTCGACGCCTATTATTTATACACACTTCTCCAAGTTGCCTCTTTACACGGTTAGTGCTCACCGACGACGAAACCTAACCAAACACTTAGCAAACGTGAAGAGAAACAAACATATATACTAAATTTACAAGTATGGAAAACATGTAAAATTCACAAATATGGTAAACATATACAAGTATCAATATAAACAAGTGAAAATAGACAATATATACGATATCTACAAAACTCAAAAATAAAGAAACTATCGCAATGCGATTCAATAAAAACACAAATCCCCGGCAACTGCGCCATTTTGTTGGTGCGGTATAGCGGCAAGCAACAAAAGTTTTGGAAGTATTTTTTCAGGAATTTATCATGTCCACAGAGATCGGTGCTACTGATCTGCCGTTCGATAATCTCTAAGTTTATGAGATTGGATTAAAATGGTTGAAACATAAAAACAGAAAAGTAAATATTAACACAAGAAAATTCATTCATCAGAGAGAAAAGACTTATCAAGCATGTATATATTTCACTCGTCACAAACTTAAACTTATCGACCAGTTATACTCAACCTACAATACTCCTAAATATCTTCCAGCATCGCTCTCAATAGTGTTCATCTCTGACACACCGAGCTGAGAGAAAAACCGTATTACTCTCATCGACACTCTCACACTCGACTCAAATAACACTGAGGCATTAAGCTCCGACACCCATACAGATTGTTAGCCCTAAATCTATCTCTAGAGTTCAGAAACTAATAGATAATTATCCTTAATCGAATTTTGTGAAGTTTATCTCTAACACGACCCAAACCCCGCGCATTTAAGCAAAAATCAAGAACAATCACCAATAGAGATTCATAAAGCAAATTAAATATAACGCCATGGGCGAAAAATGTACATAAGATCAAAGTAAAAACATATACAAACCCAACAAAGAAGAAAGACATGAAGAAAATCAGAAATGAACCAAACACTTCACAGGTTGTCAGAGCCGATCGATGAGAAATCCATCCCGGATCATCCAAATGCAAACTTCCATGATGTTTTCTAAGCTAATCTAATGAAAAAATGAAGTTTGATGGAGTTGGGATCACAAAACCCTAAAACCATACCTAAAAAATGTGTTTTTACCCCTATTTATTGTTGTCATCATCGCAGACCACGCTAAGCCCGGTTTGGGCTCTAAGCGCGCCCTTATTAATATTAAACCACCTTAAAAGCGCGCTAAGTGCGGTCCAGCGCGCTTAGCCCGGTTTGTTTGGGAATGAAAATTTTCTGCACTTGTTTTCTTCATAACTTTTGAACCGTAACTCCGTTTTTCGCTCGGTCCAAAGCGTTGGAAATCTTATTCAATGCTCTATCCATCAATGCTCCAATATAAATGCTTTAATACCTACAAAAATAAATGGAAAACTATTAAACGCGATGATATTTACACGATAACACAATACATACACTATAAAGTAAAGTAAACGTATTTACAAACAAAGCGAGGTTTATTTGAACGATTTTAACAAAAAGTATCGATAAGTGCAACAAAACTTATATACAAAAATAATTACAATTTTCACTTATCAAACTCTCCCCAACTTAAATAATTGTTTGTCCTCAAACAAAGCCAACATCTAAAGGAACAAAAGCGAAATCCAAGAAATCACGCAACAACAAGTTTTTACAAACAAAAACAAATGCAATGGTTCAATCGAAAATGGTACACACAAAGTAAATACTTACCACTAAACTTCAACGATAACATAATCACGAAACAAATGCTAAATACAAAAGTCATGCCAAACATTCTAAAACAACACAAGCTCAAATGTGAATCACACCTAGCAAAAACAATCCTCGGTAGATGAAAAACATAAAATGAGAGATTTTTCACTCACTCAACAATCTTTCAAACAAAAGACTAAATTATGCAATCATCCAAAAATCATGCTGAAAACACAAAAGCAAGAATCAAAAGGACTTTCTGGACTGTAATGTGGTCGGGTGAACAAACAAGGAATAATTCCTAAAGCTAATCGAAACAAAAACTTGCCTAAACCTAAAGGACTGATCAACTCACAAAAGTTCAAAAACAAAATTTCAATCAAACCTCTTCCAAAATCCCAAGTGTTACACCAAACACATTGAACTTATTAGCACAACATTATTCTACTCTTTTTGTTTTTCTTTTTCAAAGCTTTTTCAATTTTTTTTTTCTTTCTTTTTCTTTTCTTTTCTTTTCTTTTTCTTATTTTTCTCTTTTTCTTTTCTTTTTCAACCTAATAGGAACCAACAACATAAGTGAGCAAACATTGCTCTCCCCAACTTGAATTCAACCTACATTAAGGCGTGAATACTCCCTACTTTCTAAGGCAATGTAAAAATTCAAACTATAAATCATGGTTGAGGGTTCAAGAAATAAAAAGAATGAAAATCTGTACAAAAGATAACTAACACTCATAGACAAGCATCAAGTTCAATCGAAACACTGATATTGACAAAGCTCAAAGTGGTTAACAAATGCGCACACACTCACAAGGTAAATTGACTATTTGGCTAGGTAGTTGTGCTCAAATGAAACAAAAATGCCTTGATCATTTTCATGCTTTCGTATAAACAACACAAATAAAAGATTAAACATAATGAAATCCAGTTAAAACAAGAATATTGGTACTCCGAGCATATATGAACAATGGAAGGCTTCCTCACGAAAAGGGTGGGAACTAAAGTGATTCACATACGAACAAGTATATAAAAGAATGAATGGCATATAAGTTGTAAAAAGTCTAAGTATCATGAATATGCTAAAGCCTAGAAAGCGATAAACACATACCTTGAACGTGTACAAAACTTTAAACACTATCATTACCACGGATTCGCAAGTTGAAACACTCAAAATCAGAAAAATCACCAAATGCGACTTCAAGATATCGAGCTAAAATTTGAGTCCAAACAATCAACAAAAGAATTAAAAAAATTACTAATAATTACTAATATATAAGGCCTTGGTGGAAATGGGAAGAAGGGGGAGCCAAGTGAACAATTAAAAGAATTCACTGGCTTAGCACAGCAGAGCGAGTTAGGGCACCAGAACCAGGAAAAACCAGTACAACAACAAGGTTCTGATGTAGGCCTCCACTTAACACCTACACAATCTCATATACAAAAATTGGTCCAGAAAGACCGAGTGAAAATGAATTAAACAAGTTGTAAAGTAAAGATTTGAGAATTTTACGAACAATCCGAGTACAACTTGTTAAATGAATGTTCACCACACTACCTACGCGTTAATGAAAAAGTAATAACGGAACAAAAAACGATAAAAC